>CM057459.1:549572500-549905000 GCA_016271365.2 Neoceratodus forsteri
AGTCTAGAAGGTGAGAGGAGGGTCGGTGTTGGTCCTTGTCTGCTGCTCTGCCTATTTAGTTCAGTTTAGTTTAATGTTCTAGGAATTATTACCTTTGAACCAATGGCTCTTTTACAAAGGTTCCACCTCATCAACGTACAAACAAACAAACAAGACATGTTACATAGAATGGTCAGCAAATTATAAAGGTTTCAATAAGCCAGTATAATACAGTACATCACAGGAAAAAAAAAAAAAACATTGGAGGAATAGTCAAGGTGGGAAGGGTAGGAGGAGTTATGGGGAGGAGAGCAGACTTAGAGCAATTAGAGGTACTCAGATGCCTTTGTCAAGAAAGGAGCAGAGAAGGAGGAGGATGAAAAACAGTAAAAACAGCTATGAGGGAAGAATCATTAGCAAAGCAGTCACAGGAGCTAGAGGTTGAGAGGTGAGAGTAAAGCATAGATTTGAAAGCTCCTAGTGATGTGGAGGATGTAATGAGTGAGCTCAGGGCATTGTACCAGCTGGGGGCATGATAGGCAAAACACCTTTGACCCTGTGTGGTCCGGCATCTGGGGACCTGGAGAGGCTGGTATTCCGATCTTCTGGTGGGACGGATGTTGGTATTCGGGCAAAGTAGGTCTTGGATACATGGTGGAGTGCGGCCCAAGATGGATTTTTTTGCCATCAAGCATGTGAGGTACCTTATGTGATTTGAGAGTTGCAACCATCCTGTTTCAGTGTAGAGCTCACATGTAAGAGTACGTCTTTGTGGTCCAGTGAGTAGCCGACAGGCCTTGTTTCGTATGGTTGTGATGCACCTTAGTGCAGTGGTAGTGGTAGAGCCATAGATAATTAAGCCATAGTCTATGATTGAGATGACAGAGCTTTGGATAACAATCCTCAGCGCAGCTTGGGTAAGGAATTGCCGGTTTCGGAACAGGATACCAATACGCTGGTTCACCGTTTTCGCTGTGTTATCAATGTGGGTTGCAAAGGTAAGACCTTGATCAAAGGTGATTCCAAGGTATTTAAATGTTGACACTTGTTCAAGGGTATTTCCTGGGTATGTTTTGACAGTAGGTGGAATTTGTCTTTTTCTGTTTTGTGGACTGGAGAAAAGAATGGATTTTGTTTTTTTGTGATTTAGGACCAGCTTGTGATCTAGAAACCACTTTTCAACATTGGAGAAAGCAAGTTGCAGGCTCTGGAGTAAGGGTTTCGGGTCCTTATGAGAGGAGAGAATCACAACATCATCAGCATAAAGGATTATTTGTTCCGGGCAGGATTTGGGGAAAGAATTTAGGAAAAGGTTGAAAAGGAGGGGGCCTAGGATTGGCCCCTGTGGAACACCTGAGAGGACTGGTTTTGAGTCTGAGAGAACTTCTGAGATTTTTACTTATTGAGAGCGTTGGACCAGGTAACTTTTAACACAAGCAACTGGTCCTTCTGAGAGCTCAAGACTTTGTAGTTGTGTGATAAGTAAGCCATGGTGAACAGTATCAAACACCTTTGTTAGGTCAATGAAAACAGCTCCGTTTGATATCCTTTGTCCAAGGCAGTGTGAATTTCTCCTGAGAATTCCAGTAGGGTGGTCAATGTACTGTGTCCTTTCTTAAATCCATGTTGCTGCAAGCAGAGTATGTTATACTTATGCAGGTAGTCTGAGAGTTGGTCAGCCACAATGCATTTGAGGGCCTTGGAGAGGGGTGGAAGTATAGATGTAGGCCGATAGTTTCCTGGTAGGGTCTTGTCACCACTTTTGAACACTGATTCGACTATAGCAGACTTCTATTTGCTGGGAAATTGACTAAGGCAGAGGGAGAGGTTGAAAATTTTGGTGAGTGGGTGCACCACCTCTTCCAGGGTAAGGGACAGAATTTTAAGATCAATAGTATCACTGCTTGCTCTGGATTTAGAGATAGCCTTTTTTATATATTTGTAGACTTCATGTGCCTTAACTATTTTGAAGTGGAAAAGCGGTTGGTCAGGTGAGGCAGTAGGAGATGTTGGTTTTGGCAAGTCCATGTCAGAGAAGAAGTCTGGCGAGAGGACCCCACTGAGGTCAGTGAAAGTTTTATTTAAGGCCTTTGCCATGACCATTGGGTCTAGGGTAGTGTTTCCAGTCATTATAGTGGGAGAGGATTTGGACTGCTTACCCGTGATATTTCTGATGTTGTCCCAGAATGATCTCCTGTCACCCCAGGAGTTTGAAAGGGCATTTTTGAAATAGGAGCACTTCATTTGTTTGGTACATTGGTTTCGTGCCTGTTTATACTTCTGGATATCCATAAAGGAGCCTGTGGCTCTGGCTATGGCCCAGAGGTGGTCCCGAGCTTTGAGTTGGGCCAGTAGTTTGGCCGTGAGCCAGGGATTTGAGAGCGCTTTGATTTTACACTTTTTTACTGGTGTGTAGGTGTTACAGGCAGTGTTGAAAGTTGTGACAAAATAATCTAGGGCTGCGTCAACATCTAGAGTATTGTATATTGGGGACCAGTCTTGCTGTAAAAGACAGGTCTTGAGCTTAGTAAGGTTTCCATGGGGTAGCACTCTGCTTGAGATGATTTTTGGAGGTGGTTTTTGGAACTTATTTGTCCAGGTACAGATCACAGGGGAGTGGTCACTGAGAGAGTCTGGGAGAACAACTGCGTTTCTTATGTGGGCTGGGTGGCTAGCAAGGATCCAGTCAATGAGAGTGCAAGTTCCAGTTTTGTAGTTTTTTTCTAGTGGGTGAGCTCACCATTTGTATTAGGTTAGCTGCTAGGATAGCATCCTTGAGGGCCCCAACGTCTGATGCGAGCCAATTTATATTAAAGTCACCAAGGAGAAGGAGCTCGGTGTCAGGTGGTTGTGATCTTACAAATTCAAGAACAGTCTGGAGGCCGGATCCTGGATCTTTAGGAGGGATATAGACAGCGGCCACAGTAAGCACTTTATTTTGGGCACCAAGTAGTATCTTGACAGGGAGAAATTGCACAGAAGAGTTAGTGGTGGAAAAGCAGACAGGGTGGCTAGAGAGGTTGTCCTTAATGTAAATAGCACAACCCCCCCTTTCATTAGTCCTGTCCAGTCTGAAAATATTGTAGCCTTGAGTGAGATGGCATGGTCCAGAGTGCTTGGATCTTTACTGGCTAGTCTCAAGGGTAGTGCACAGAGGTGAGGATGGCTGATGCAGAGGGGGTACAGTGAGAGGGGTTGGGGGTTTATGAGCAGTATAATGGGGATTGGGGTGGGAGTGGGCACCACTGAACTACCAGGGAGTTAAATATAATTACACCAGGGATCATACTGGGAGTGAGGGAGGATTACCACTGGACTACCAAGGAGTTAAAAATTCTTATATTGGGGATTAGGGAGGGGGAAGGTAACACTTTAATTTCTATTTCTGTTGAGCAGTTCTCCTTGTCTTGCCTTTTTAACAGTAAAAGTGTTTTTAATTCTCCTTGTTTTTCCTCTAAACAATTAAAGATTTTTCAATCAACATTTCATAAGCTAGAATTCTGTTGTGGTAACAATGGACTACCCAGGAATCAAAAATTGTTATATTGGGGATCAGGGTAGAAGGTGAGCACCACTAGACTGTCATGGATTTTAATGTTAGGGATCCAGTGAAGGTGGGGGTACAGCAGGAGAACTCCAAAATGCCTCTGTGCATTTCTGCATAGAGATCTTGCCCAGAGCTGCTAATGGCCACATAATGGCTTTGATGTGGCCCCGTAGCATCTTACATGCTGTGTGTGATGATTAGCATGCTGACATCTGAATTTAGGTGCTGGAAGCAAAAATGTTATCCTGTTTGGGACACGCTATCCCCATTTGCTCATGTATTGAAAAGCAGGTGGGTGGAAGTTGGAACCTGTGGGGCGGCTAGGCATCCATCTTCAGCAGCTGTATTTAAGATTGGGAAGATGGGAGGTACCAGTGTCTGGATTGGGTACCCACTTCCAGTAGTGGCTGTTCTGAAGGTTAGGAAGGTGGATCTGGGTACCTTGGTAAGGTTGGGAACCTGTCACCATCTATATTTAAGCTCAGGCATGCAGGAGTAGGTACCAGTGGTTGAGTTGTGTACCCACCAAAGGCTGTATTTAAGATCCAGCATGTAGGAGAGGGTACTAATGGTGGGATTGGAGATCCACCATTATCTGTATTTGGGATTTGGTGGGCAAGAGGGGATTCCCGTGGTATAGCTGGGCATTCCCCACCATCAGCGTTTAAATAAGTGGTGGGTAAGAGAAGGGAAGATGACAGTTTTAATGACAAAATTGGGACCCTCCTCATAAAACTGACATTGTATGACAGTTTTGCAAATCTCTAGTTATTTTTGTTTTATTTATTTGTTTTTGTTTAGAAAATCTTTGAGCTCAAGAGCCCCCTTTCAAAGGTGTCCAAGTCAGTGAATACACCACAAAACATGATGTACAACATTATTTATTTATATTTTTAGATTTTGTTAACCAGGTAAACCCACTGAGACCAGAGGTCCCTTTTTCAGGGGCGCCCCGGGGTGAGTACACCACCAACTTTACATTAGGTACAGTATACAGCTTCAAAAATACATATACAGTTTATACAGAAGGTTGGGTAACAGTAAGGCAGGGACAGAGAGCATGCAGCAAGTAACAGATTCAGAGAAATTGCATTGTCAGTGGGGTACATTAAGTCCATGAGTCTTCAAAAAAACATAACACAGTTTGTACAGAGGTAACAGTCAATAGAGGTTAGTTAGTACACAGGGAGCAAAGGATTTGTCGGTAGCCAAATTTCGTTAAGGAGAGATAGGGAGCTTTATCTAGTGGTTGCAGCAGCAGCGGCTCAATTCAAGGAGGTAGACTTTAAGACCGGCCTTAAACGAGGAGAGGGAGGGTTTGTCAAGCAGGGAAGAGGGGAGTGAGTTCCAGAAATGAGGGGCAGTGAACTGGAAGGAGCATTTTCCTTGATTGGTACAGATGCGGGGTATGTTCAGAAGTCGACTGGAAGTAGACCGGAGGTTGCGGAGGGAGACTTTATGGGTAAGCAAGTCGCTAAGGTGAGGTGGGTGGTGGATGGAGAGGAGTTTGTCGGTAAGGCAGGCAGGGGAAAAGGATAGTTTATGCCTGAGTGTCAGCCAGTGAAGGTCCATAAGAGCTTCGCAGTGATGCCTCCTAGGGGAGGAGTGGGTTGCAAAGTGAGCAATGCGGTGGTAGAGGGTGGAGAGCTTGGTTAACTCGGTCTCTCTGAGGGACTGTAATAGTGGAGAGCCGTACAGTAAAGAGGGGAGGAGGATGCAGTTGGCAATGACTCTACATGCTTCTCCAGAAAGGGAGTTCCCAAGGAGGTATAGCAAGCCCAGTCTCTGGTGGATAGATTTTGTTAAGACATCTATGTGGGGTTTGAAGGTTAGCTCCTGGTCAAGGGTAACCCCAAGATACTTAAACTGGTCAGCGACCTCAACACATATTCCTCGAGCTGATGTTATCCGTAGAAGACAGCTACGGTCTTTAACCAGTCGCCGGGTCCCGAAGAGGACAGCTTTTGTTTTATCCTCATTTAGCTTTAGGTGGCTGGCAGTGAACCATGTTTCAAGTTTTGCCAGGCAAGCTTTAAGTTCAGTTGCAATGACGGAGGATTTGGGGTCGCTGTGATAGATTAGTGTCATCAGCGTAGAGTATCAGGTTGTAGGGTGCACACACCTCTTCTATGTCATTCACAAACAGAGAGAATAGCAGGGGACCTAGGATGGAGCCCTGGGGTACCCCAGCGATCACAGGCTTGGGAGTTGATTGGATGCCCTGCCAGCGAACTGTCTGAGTTCTGTTTGTCAGGTGGCTTGTGGTCCAGGAGAGAGAGAGCTGATCCATGCCAAGCCTTTGTAGCTTAGAAAGGAGCAGTTTATGACTGACCATGTCAAAGGCCATGGAGAGGTCGATGAATAGTGCCCCTATTGGGGTGCCTTGGTCCATGGCGTTGAGTATGTCGGATGTCAATCTGACTAGGGCAGTGTCCATGCCATGGTCTTTCCGAAAGCCATGCTGGACCTTGGAGAGGAGAAAGTGTTGTTCCAGGTAGCCTTGCAGCTGATCATAGACTAATCTTTCCAGGATTTTTCCCAGAGGGCAGAGCAGGGAGATGGGCCTGTAGTTCTCCACCGTGTCCCAGGTTCCTTTTTTATGGACTGGAACTATGGTGGCACCTTTCCATTTACTGGGGACCATCCCTTCACGAAGGGTTCGGTTAATGAGTAGGGCAACAGGGTAGGCAATGGCTGGTGCCGCAGCCCTCAGTAGGCGTGGCTCTAGCTGATCATTCCCAGTAGATGATTCAGGGTTAATTTTGCAGAGTAGTGGTAGTACCATACAGGGGTCCACTAGTTTCAGTGGAATAATGGTTGAGAGAGCACTGTGTCAGGGTGGGTGAGAGGAGGAGATCCAGGCACAGAAGGGGAGCAGCCTGGGGGATATGTAAAGGATGTACTGAATGATTCAGCCACCTTAGAGGGTCAGCAGTAGGCGAGTTCCTGGCTATGACCGTAACACATTGTTCCTGCATGCGACCCTTCAGGAGGGAGTTTATATTGCCCCAGAACTTCTTTGGGTCTCTTAGGTTGCCCACTTGGAGATCTCTGAGGTATTTTGATTTGGCCTGTTTTGTGGCTTGTTTACACTTGTTGTGCAGGCACCGGTAGTTCTCCCAGTCAGAAATTTTGCCAGAGGATTTGTAGAGCCCCCATGCCTTGTCCTTGAGCCGCATGGTGTGTTTTAGCTCCGGGTATAGCCATTTATGGCACTTTCCCTGAACCCTTAGTTTTTTCCAGGGGACATGTCAGTTTGCTATGCGCAGAAATGTCTGGGAAAAGTATTTGAGGGCCCCGTCTATAGTGAGAAGGGAGACAATAGGACCCCATTCCGCCTCTAGGAGGTCAGCGCAGAGGCCTGCCAGTTCAAATCTGCTGTAATTTCTTGCAACGATCAGTCTGGCAGCTGACCTAGGGGGTTTATTGGACCAGATGCAGTAGATAGGGCAGTGGTCATTCAAGGAGTCCGACATGATCCCAGCAGTCAGTATCTGAGCGGGGTTTGGAGGTGAGTGCCCAATCAAGAAGCGAATGGTTGCCGGTTTTAGCGTTATGCCTGGTTGGCATGTCAATCACTTGGGTGAGGGATGCATCAAGTAACAGGTTCTTAGTTTGGGAGGAGTTAGGGGCAAGCCAGTTGAGGTTGAAGTCCCCTAGAAGGATTTTCTCCCCTGGTGGGGAGTTGGAGGATGGCATTGGCAAGACATTCAAGGGAGGGGGTGACAGATTGAGGTGGGAGATAGGCACATCCAATATAGAGAGGCTTTGTACCTCTGAGGATAAGTTTGACAAATAATACCTCAGCCTGAGTTCTGTCCAATGCATGGAGGTCAATCAGGGTGGCATTCAAGGGCATTAATCATAGGAAAGACAAATACATGAAATCAGAGCCAAAACACATAATACCAGACATGAGAATTCCATAATTAGGTACACATAGAAGAGTTGGGTCCATCACTACAGAATGTGCAGGGGCACCAAGTATGTAATAGCCTACTTATGGCAGTGCTATAGGAGGGACTGGGTTTCCAGAGTAATCAAAGTCTGGGATTAATGCTATGGGCAGTTGCATTTGAGGTACCAGGAGAAAAGGGTTACCACCAGCAGTGCAAAGGAATGGACGGTTAAGGCCATGGTCACCACTGGTGGGAGTGAGTTCCAGGCTTTGGCCACTCTGTAGGCAACGTAAACACTGTCCCATAGTTGTGAGCCTTATGCTATAGCAGTTGTTGGTCTTGGTTAGTAGATTGCCAGGCCCAGGAGGCATTTCACAAAGCAGGGCCCTTTTGCTGAGCAGAGCACAGTTGGAGGTGGTATACAAGAACAAAGGGAGCCATTTGGTGGAGGTGTACAGATCACATCAGCGAGTCCTGTCTCTTGTTAAGTATAAATCAACAGGTGCAGTTGAAGGCCACATGTGTCTTGTCAAGGACAATGTTATTAGCAGATGAGTAAATTACTGACCCATCATCAATGACAGAAATTATGAAGTTAGAGACTATTAATTTTTGACCTCAGGGTGAGGTTTGACCTGTTTCTGTTGAGTAAGCCTAACTGTTGATGGATGTTTTTGACCACAAAGTCAACATAGCATGAAAAAGACGTGGTGGAGTCAAGATACTGTAGATGCCCAAGTACTCGCTCGATGGGATTTCCATTCAGAGTGGTGATAGTCAATCCTTTTCTGTATTTTAGAGATGGATTAAGCCAGAATAGTAAGGAATTTGTCTTTTTTGAGTTGATGAGTAGCTTGTTGCTGGAAAACTAGCAGCATATTCTAATGAAATCTGACTGGAGGTTGTGTTCAAGGTACCCGAGGTTACCATGTGAGGTGAGATAATTATGTCAGTGGCATACAACAGGTTTTGAAGTGGTTGCAAACTTCCAGGATGTAGTTTGCAATAGGTTGAACAGAAAGGTCCACAAGATGGAGCCCTGTGGTACTCCAGTGGTCAGTGGGTATAGATTGGAGAACATATCCCCACATATGACCTTTTGGGTCCTGTTGCTCATGTAGTCAGAGAACCATGAGGTAGTATCTGTTGATAATCCATGTTCCATGAGTTTGTTAATAAGAAGTCATGATTTACCATGTCAAATGCCTTGTACAGGTCAAGGAAGGCAGCAGCATTATATTGTTCTCTGTCCAAGACAATATGGAGGTCCTCAGTAAGTTATCCTTGGAATGCTGAAAAATCATTCTGCGCAAATGAGAAAATGGCATTTGTTTTTTAAATACTGTAAACTAAAAAAAAAAACAATTTTTTTATGTAAAGTCATCAAACAAAGAATTATCCTTGGACTAAGCTCTGACAAACCTAATAGTTTCAGTGTTCATCTACCAGCCACCTTTGTGCTGTTGGTGAACACAAATGGTCTTACTATACACATCTGTTAAGAGTGTTCCACTTTCTAGAACTTTTAAACTGTTGAACCCACCATTATCAAATTTACAGGATACGTTGATCCTGGCACAAATGCATTTCAAGCTATTGTAGTCAGGGATGGCTACTTTATTGAAGTGAAAAATGTTGATTTAAACATTTAACTGCCTGCTCAATTTGAATATGGGGATGCAACTTCAACACCAGTGCCTCCATGGCTACTGCCACCAGCCTTGTATTGTTGGGTTGTAGTAGATGATCCTAAATATTGACATGTGTGGCATTCAAGCAGACTCATCATGGAAGTGGCTATGCCAAGAGTTGCTGACTCACCAGTAAAATCAGCAACCCACATTTCTTCTCCAAAAGCAGCAACATCTGTGTCAATACTGCCTCATGCTGTACGTGGAAGAAAGACCACTGAGAAATGTGATTTGAGAAAATGTGACTGGTGTTGACTTTGTTTGTTTCTTTATTTATTTTTATACTGAATGATCAGTGAGCAAAATATGCCCATTTTCACTGGTGACCAGTTACAAACACATACAAAATACAAAGTACAATACATACATGATCACAAAAAAATGTGTAGCACAAAATACAAACTCAATTAAAACTTTCCCTTTCTCACTTCATTTTGTGTGATGTGGCTAGTATTGAATTTGCTGATCTCACTTCATTTTACATGAAGTGCCTACATTAGACAGAGGTAGGCAAGCAAATAATTTTTCACCTGGAGACAAGTCAGAGCCAAACCAAGGTTCTGGCTTGACTCTATGAGCTAAAACACAAGCCAAGCCATGGCTGCTGTAGGCTATGCTCTATACAGGAGTTGAACATTTTAGACACTACAGTGACTGCTCAGGCTGACAAAAGTGCTTACTTTGACCATTACTGGCTTTGCTTGGTCTCGGGTCTCAGTTGCTTAAAGAGGTTGAGCTGAGCCAAGCTCGATCCTGCTCTGGTTTGCCACCCTCTAACATTAGATTCAAGAAAACTTGAATTGAGAAAACACAATTTCATACTTGGTAATCATATTGGGTTGTGAATGGGAGAAAGCGATATGCCCATTAGTATTGTCCGCTCTCATCAGCGGGCCCAACTCATCCCTTCATTCAGTAATACTGTATCAATTTTCCTCTTAAAAATCTCTAAACTACTACTTGCTACACATCATTAGGCTGGCAGTTCCATATCCTGCCTGCTATGCTGAAGGAAGAAATTGTATCTTCCATTTTGTACAACTGTATCTAACTTAATCTGGAGTTTATGAGCCCTGAGATAGATACTGTAGGTTTAACTTGAATTTTAACAACCAACTCTTCCATGAGGTCAGCATCTTGTATAATTGTATACATAGTTAATAAATAAATTCAATTTACTTTATTAACCAGGTAAGCATACTGGCCCAAGGCCCATTTTCAGGAATGACCCAGAGCTTCAAACAGTAAGAAGCTAAGATATTATACGAAATACATTGATAGTACAACAAATACAAATATAATAGTACAACAAATACAAATATAATAGCACAAAAATTTAAATATAAATGTACGTATTTAAGAACAATTACATAAGGCTGAGCATTGTAAGTGACTAAATAGAGCATTTTTAAAATCTGCACTTTTTATGGCATTTACACAGCTGGAAGGCAAAGAATTCCAGAGAAGAGAACTCTGGACAGAAAGAAAAAGCCACCCAATGCTTCTCTGTTCCAGACTATTAAGTCCTAAATGTTGCAGCCTGTCCTCATAGCTGTGCCCCCACAGGGCTCCAGTCATCTTAGTAACCCTACACTGCACTTTCTCCTCCGATCTACCTCACCCCTCAAATATGGGCTCCACAATAGAGAGTTGTAATCCAGGTGGGATTTGGGAAAATGTGACTGGTCATGACTTTTCCTTTCTCACTTCATTTTACATTAAATGTCTATATTTGTTTTGAGAGAATGTGGAATGAGAAAACCTGATTCAAGAAAACATGAATCGAGAAAATATGACTGGTCTGGACTTTGCATTGCTCGCCTTATTTTTTATGATATGGCTAGTGTGGATTTTGATTTTCTCACCTCTTTTTATGTAACGTGTCTATATTAGAATCAAAAAATAGAACATGATTAGATTTTAATTGAGAAAATGTCATTCAAGAATTTGTGACTAGTCTTGACTTTGCCCTTCTCATCACAATTTACATGAAGTGAAAATAGAGACCAGTGAGGACAGGAGATGTCTCTTACATGGGAGACACTTGATGGAGGAAGAGGGTGAGATTGGTGTGCTTTTGGATTGCTCAGAGTAGTTCTCTCACCAAATGCATTGGATTATTACCTGGGAAAGTTGCTTGTACTGGGTGTGGTACCAGTGGACTTCTGGGGACTAATAAAAAGTCGGAGTTTCTTTAAACATACTATCAAGCAATCTTTCTCTCAGGCATAATCTGTGCCTCACCCCTACAATCACCACCACTAGATACAGAACTGGTACTTGATGGAACTATCATACTGTACCATTTTCATGCTCCTTTCCTCCCCCTGCAACTATTTGTCCTCCAGATCTTTTCCTCATGGTTTCTACAAGAAACTGTAGCAAATGCACCCCCCTCCACACACACACATGTTGGTTGCTTTGTCCACACTCTGACACACTCTTCTCCTCATCTTCACTGACAGAAATCATGGGCCTGATTCTCAGATCTTCCTTACTAATGCAAGAAGCTTGCATTGGAAAGGACTGGGCAAGGTGCGGCTTGCACCAGGACTTGCGTGGGAAGCAATTCTCAAATGCAGCCTGTGGCAGCCAGAGGCTGCATGAGATGGGGGGTCTTGCACCATCCTTGTGGCACACAAAGGGGTGCAGCATGGCGTAAGGAGCCCTGCACCAGAGCAATGCCACAACATCCCCTTTTCCCATATTTTCTATGGAGTAAGGTGCCACCAGAACCAAACATCCTTTATGTTAGCCTGGGCTGGTCTTAAGGTTCATGCACCACCCATGGGTGCTCCTGTGCTACCTTATAGGGTGATACAGCACATGAGACTCACTGCCATGCATATATATATGTTGCACCAACACACATTAGTATACATAATCATCGGGATGACTAATTGACAGTAATGACAGGTATTTCGGGGCATGCATGTCAGGTATGCTTCAGCATTGTCCAAAGCATCTGTACCTACTGTCATGTCATCACAATGATGATAATGCATATTACTGGTGTGCTGGTACAACATAGCTATGCACATCCACTGCTCAAAGTTCTGCATACCCAAACACTGTTGCTGCATTTCCTGGAGTGCCACATGGCTGCCTCACAGCTTGCGGCAAACCCACTAGGTGCACCATCTCTTTGCAGCATGGCCACCTATGCTGCAAAACATGGGACTTAAAAGTCAGAACCCTACTTGACAGATAATTGGGCACAGGGTCCCTGGCACACCGAGCATTGCTGCAAGCTGCCTTATGTCACAGCTTGAGGCAACCTAAGGTACTGTTGAGAAGCAAGCTCCATGTCTTACTACAGCAGCCTACTTCAATTAGTTTTCACTCACAAACAAAACACATTTATTTCTATGCCCTGCACCACTAACAATCCCATTATTTATCAAAAAATTCCTTCAAACTCCTTCCTGCACCTTCTCTCCTTAATTCACTCTGCTGTGCTCCTGCTGCAAGGGGCACAACAAATGAAATTTAAAAAATCTAAAATAAAAAAAAACAGCGTTCTGTGCCCTCTCCACCAGCAGCACTCAGTAGAAAAACATTGAAAAATCATTTAACATTCACCTGCCCCTGTTCTAGCCTAATTAGTTCACTCTGCCCTGCTTGTGCTGCAGGGTATGCAGTTGCCAGTGTAGGCTCACACTATGTGCTCATAGAAACATAAAAATAAATTTCTCTGCAGAAATTGATATGTTGGCCCACTCCCTCTCCCCTCTGTTCTCCTCTCCTCTGCAGCATGATTTCACTAGCTTGCCTGCTTGAAACTACAGTTAGATTTAGTGATAATTGCTATAACTAAATAAAAGGATAATGCAGTATTCTGCAATGATTTTGAGAGTTTTCTGAGCAAAAGTCATTCTTTCTCACACATTAACTCTTTCAGTAGCCAAGCCCTTCTTTTGTGAGAAACAAAGAGCTGGAAATGGTACTGAGCTGTGCATATCACAAGGAGGTCTTAGCCTCCAGCATCGCTGACTGGCTGCTGCAGGCCATGTGGCTTTTTAAAGGGGTAGTCCATCCTAAACTAGCAAAAAATTATGTTGTGCAGAGTGTTTTAATTTGTATGTGAAGTTCTAGTGTTTCCTTCCCACTGACCGCTATTAGGAGTTTTTTTTTTTTGTAAATTAGCCTGCTAGCTTGATGCTTGTTTTAGGACTCAATTGTATTCCTTGTTCCCACAGCGCATCGTGTCTCCTGTGACAGTGATGTAGCAGAGACCCAACATTCAGCACAAGCATGCCAAACAAACTAACTATCTTGGAAGCTTTACAAGCTGCACAAAAATTACCAGTAGCAACATTCTTCAGGACAGTAAGACCTTTATGATGAGGGTAGTCACTAAGCTGAATTCTGTAGATTTTAAAATATAGCCATCTCTACTGTTGTGAACTAATTGCAAAGCAGTGCTTTCTGCTGGTTTTATGGTCTCTGCTACATCACTGTCACATGTGACAAGGTGCATTCTAGGACAAAGGAATACAATTAAGCTGTCTCAGATGGAGATCTCCGGGGGTCGTCAAACTACCCTAAAGCTAGCAGGCTAATTTAGGAAAAAACTCTTAATAGCATACAGAGGGAAGGACACACAACAACTTAACATACAAATCAAAACACTCTGCACAACATTTGTTTTTGCAAGTTTTGGGTGGACTACTCCTTTAATAACTTAACCATGCTCAGAGTGGTTCCCTGTAAAAAGAGCTGCATCAGGATGTAAAAGTTTTTAGTTTATTTATTTCAACAGGATAAGACTCCATTGAGCAAGCTCATTTTCAAGGAGGTCCTGCTTTGGACAACATACAATATAAATCATGAGACAGTAATATACAGCAGTTACAGATCTGTGGATAGAGTATAACAATGTAGCATTAAAACAGAATAATAAGCTACAATGGGAAACAATTTAAGGACATTCAAAATGGTTTGGAGAATACATGTAACTTACAGCTTGTGATATTCTTAAATATAGTAAGCAATGAACAATCATGTAATTGTGCCATTACACATACAGGATTTGTTACATAAATTGTCTATATCAGATCTGAAGACAGCACAACTGCCCAAGATGGTGAGTTTGAGAGAATTTTGCATTGTGTTCCACACTGTAGGAATGATGCTGCTTATTGCTGCTTTACCATAATGGGCAGCAAACCTCAGAATGTTAAAGAGGATATAGTTGTGCTTCCTTAGAGAGTAGCTGCTGTGCATGTTAATAAGAACATCTGTATGTAATGAGGTATGTCTTTTGTAGCTAATTTATAGGCCCACATGTATAGGTTTTTTAGTCTCCTTGTTGCTAGTGATGTCCATCCCACAGCCTCGTATAGGACACAATGATGTGTTCTTGGAGACAGACTGGAGAGGTACTGTATATAAGTGCCCTATGGTAAAGTACATTCAATTTATGTAAACAGGAAGAAGAGCATTGACCATAAATTAGATCAGCATAATCAAATAACAGGAGAAATATAACTTGCACTAGCCTCTTTTGAGTGGTCAGTGGGAAACTGCTCTTATTCCTATAAAGAAGCCTAGCCTAATTCTTAGGTTTTTATACAATGTGTGGCAAAGTGCCAAAATGCCAATCGGGAAAATTAGTTCCTTCAGGCCTCCTTCATCAATGTCCAAGACGTCAGATTTCAACATGTTCACCAAATTTAAATTCAGTATTGGCTGATTCTTAGTGGCCAGCTCGAGAAAAATCTCAAGTAGGACAAGTATGCATTCACCATGGGTAACTTTGCTGTTATATTCTGTTCTGCAGAATACCTCTATCCCCTCCACTACCTGTGTCTGGATCAATCCTGTGTTTAGTACACATGGCACCTTTTGTTTCCAGGTAGGGTGGGCAAAGCAGAGGCAAGGCTGCTGCAAGTGTATCCTTTTATTGGATGTGTCTAACACAGCCCCACCCCAAGCTACCCAATTGCAGTCACACATTTATGGCTTTAGCAGATAACAAGCAGCATGTGATGCTGCATGAAAAAGATTACGATGACGAAAAATGCAGCAGACAAGAGGACAAACTCAAAGGTCACTGCACTCATGGGAAACAAATGCCAAATGACAAAAAGGTTAAATGCTGCTGCAGTCTATTATCAAGATAGAAACAGCAAACAATTCATATTCTTTCATGTTAGTGTTCTGTCCTGCACTAAAGTGGGAGACAGTAATGGTGGCTGGTGCTATGATATGCCCCCCCTCCCTTTTGACTCAGTGATATGGATAGCAAGTATGTATTTGTTGAACTTATTTCTGCTTTCTTGTTACAACAGTGTTGTTTAAAAAAAAAAAACAATTGACTCTATAGTAATAAAAGCTAATAAAATTAATATTACACTGCTGGAAAACAGACTCTCAGCTTTCCAATGGTGTATTGCAGTTTTTTGTGTTTTTTTTTTTACTTTTGGATAATGAACTGTCATTCCATAAAGAAATGTGTTCTTTGTTAATAGTTTATTGAAAAAACTCAGTATAATACAATAAAATGCAACAATAATGACATATTCCAATCAGTTACCCCTTTCTCTAAGCAGGCAAGAAAGATCAACCACCAATATAACAATTTAGGAGGGAGACACAGTGTGTTTTTTTTTTTTGCTTAAAATTGGCAAGATGTGTTTCATATGTATGGTGTCAGGAGGGGGGGTTAGCTCCCAAAGCCCAATATACTAGTCCTCCATATAAGACAATGGCATGAGCAAGGGTACTTAGTATTCCGTATGGTTATTATATCCTAGAAAAGAACAATAATTAATGTCTGCATACAAGGAAAATTCAAATAAATAAATTGAGTTTATCATGTTTTGTACTTAGATTTTCCTAGTTAATTAAAACAGAATGTCACTAATACATGTATTTGTTGCATGGCTATCATGGTGTATTTCTTTCATTTACAGTTACATTGTCACTTGCTTGTGTGTCTAGGTTGAGGTTGTTTGTTTATGTCTAGGGTCCTTCATGAGGCAGATACAGGCCTCTAGCTAATCAGTCAGAATGCTGAACTCATAACCCCAGCACCCCATGGGGTTTAGGATTACACATCAATTATATATGTTAATTCAATACATGGTTTATTAAGAACATTAAAAAACAGTATTGCATGGGCATGTGAGTTGCAAATTTATATGCAGCACATTGAATTTCCTCCTGAATGCATTACTACAGGGTGCCTATAGTTTATTTCAGAGGATACTTTTTGTTGAACAGTGTGCAAGCTTTTTTATGTGGGTGAGCAGCTATTTTCCCTAAGTAGTTTCAGAATATTGTAGCTTAAGGTGCTACTGTTGTCTGAAAACTAAAAGTCAGCACAGGAGAATTCTTTGATTTAATGTTGCAAATGCTTTTGGCAACCAGCTGAGTCTGAGTGCATATGTACTACTTAGTTTACATACAGCCTGATACAACTGTTATGCCTAATTGAAGCGAAAGTAGTACTTAAAACCACCTCATTTGTCATGGATATTTTCCAGCAGTATATATGCCACCTGCAGCTTTATGATTACATATGCAATGACATTTTAAAACATTAAAACGGAGCACAAAATCACACAGCAGGGGAAATGACATTGCTAAACACAAACTGGCATCACTTCCCAGTAGGTTTCTGAGGTCAGGTGACAAAGAGTTATGTGTCTTATAAGCTTTATCACAAAATTAGATACCACTTGAACTATATAATGTAGTTAAAAAGAGACTGAATGTTGAAAAAAAATCGTACTAAGAAAAGTTCACTGAAGTAAAACAATTTTCTTTAGTCCATACATGTTTTTGTTCACCTTTTTGTTTCCTTTGGTGACATCCCAGCCTCAGCAGTTACTTACCCCGATTATCATGGCTTTCTGTACAGGTACAGATGCTGCTTGCCTCTCTCCTCATCAACCATATCATCCTCATGATGTTCCTATTGTTATTGGACAGTGCAGATGTGGTATACATTGCCACCTCATAAACCACCCTTACCAGACAGGGATCCCCTTTTGCATTCCTTTTGCTCCTTTACTGAAAATGCCCCACCTCTTACCCATCACTTTTCTGTTTACCTCAATCAATCAATCAATCAATCAATTTTTATTTTACCAGGAGAAGCACCATTGAGCAAGCTCATTTGCAAGGTAGACCTGGACAAATGCACATAAAAGTAAACAATATACAAAGGAAAAAGATGGGTGCGCAATCAAGGAATACAATGTGGAAGAGGACATAAAACATAGTACAGCATTAGGCAAGGTCTATATAGGCAAATATGCAAGAGGCTAAAAAAATATTGTCAATATACATTATTCAGTATGTATATGAACAGTTCAGGAAAAAGGGAAGGGGTGATAGGGAGGAGAAGGGAGAAAGAGTGATAAACAGGGAATGACAAGGCCTGGGGATGGATGTCTGACACTTATTTCACTGGCCTCCTGAGGATGGGGGCAGTTACAGGATCCTATAAAGGAATAAGAGAATAGATTTTTGAAGGAGGAGGAGAAGGTTGTCAGGGCAGCCAGCATCAGAATTTTTTGCAATTTCTTTCATAGGTGAGGGAGTACATAACTTATAGACGCTTTATCAAAATGTGAATTAATTTTAGTAATGTATAAAGAGATAAATGAGAGGCTGTAAAAGGAGTAATTGCCTACAGTGCATGGGGCAAGCAGTCAGAGATATACTGGGGAAGTTTATGTGTGATAGCTCTAAAAGTCCAAAAGGCAGCATTTCTTTACCTTCTGAACTTGAGACATGTCCAGCCTACTGCAGCATACAGAGAGCAGCGGTGGGTGAGGTATGGTAGACCAGAGGTAAATCTCAAAGCTTGGTAATAGAGCGAGTCAGGTTTAGAGAGTGCGGAGGCAGAGCCCTGGCCATAAAGGAAGTCAGCATAGTCCAATAAGGATAGAAAGGTGGTTTGGACCAGTCTTTTTTTGGCATTGTGGGATAGGAGATGCTTGATCCAGAAGAACAGGCCCAGTCTCTGCCTTAGCTTCTTTGATAGTTCCTCAGTATGGTCAGAGAATGTAAGCTTGTGGTCTATCCAAAGATCCAAAGCCCCAGATATTTAAATTTGGTCACATATTCAATAGGTTCTCCCAGAAGCGATAGAATCTGTGGAGTTAAGCTATGTAGGGAAGGTTTTTGACCTATGGCTGAAGGTGAGAAAAGTATGGACTTTGTTTTTTGCATTTAGAAGTAGTTTTTGGCTCAATAAGTTTAACTGCAGCTGATTAAAGTCCACCTGTAGGTCCATACAGACCTGCTCTGGGGGAGGCATAGCAATGTAAATGACTGTGTCATCGGCTAACAGGTGAATGTCGGCTGCTTTGATTCCAGAGTCAATACTGTTAACATAAAGAGTAAAGAGAAGTGATCCTAAAATGGACCTTTGCGGCACACCTCTTTGGAGCAATCTTAGGAGAGAGAGATCTCCTTGGGCTTTAGCCTGTTGGAGTCTTCCAGAGAGGTAACCATTGAACCATTTCAAGGCAGAAGAATCTAGGCCAATACTTTGAAGAGTGTCCAACAGCAGGCCATGGCCCACTGTATTGAATGCCTTGCCTAGATCAAGAAACAAGGCACATACATATTTCTTGACATCCAAAGAATTTTGCCAGCCATTGGTTACATTTGCAAGTGCGGATATTGTACTGTGACAAGCTCTGAATCCTGACTGGGCAGAGTTAAGCAGATTGATGGAGTCCAAATACTTCCTAAGCTGCACTTTAACCACTTTTTCAAGCAGTTTAGAGAGGATGGGAAGTCGAGATAGTGGTCTGTAATTGTTTAGATCACTTGGGTCACCAGATTTGAGTAGGGGAATAACATGGGCAGTTTTCCAAATGGGAAGGAGGGCTCCTTGGGCAAGAGATAGATTAAAGAGGTGGGTGTTAGGTGCTGACAATACATGGGAGGCAAGCTTCAGAAAATAGGGGTCAATAAGGCCAGCGCCCGCATTTTTCCTGGTATCCAGGGCTAGCAGTAGATCTTCCACTTGTTTCAATGACACAGGGCTAAACGAGAAGGCCATGTCAGTGATAGAGGTAATGCTAGTGGGTCTAACAATATCCTGACTGCAAAGTTGTGTGCAGAGATTATAGGCAGGTGAGGAGTCAAAAGCGGTCCCAGTGGTGGCAAAGTGGTTGTTAAGAAGATTTAGGATTGTCTGTATGTCAGTGAATGTGGAGCCACCAGAGAGGATTTTGGCCAGGAGAGAATTTGTGGATTCATGCCTTTCTATATTCTTAATGGTCTTCCAAAACTTAGAAGCACACTTAGATGATGAGTCCAGTTTGTGCCGAAAATACTTAGCTTTTTCAGATCTGACAAGTTCAGTACAAGTGTTCCTAGTTGTTCTGAAAGCCAACCAGTCAGTAGGGAGCTTGGTTTTACATGCTTTTTCCAAAGAATGTCCCTATTAAGTAAAGCGGCCTTCAGGTTGGCCGTAAACCATGGGCACAATTTGTTCTTTGAGTTAACTTTAACCAACAGAACGTGTCTCTCTATAGCTGAAAGTACAATCCTTTGAAAGGATTCATAAGCTTTGCACACTGACTTGGCAGGGTTTGGTTAGTACCAGTATGTCAGACATAGTGTCAGGGGATCCAGGACTGAATGGCATCAAACTTCTTCAGAAGACTACAAGCATTAATATAAAGGAATTTTATACCCTTGAGATGAGCCAAATCTGAGGGAGCCATTATTGAAGCGAATGATCCAGGATTCAGTTCAACATTGCCCGGACAGAGTAATAATTTCATCAACATTATACTCAGGGCACTTAGTAGCAGTTTAACAATATAGGTACATTTTCTTTTGAGATGAGGAGAGAAACTAGATGAAAAGTAAGCACCTTGCATAGAGCAGTGCCCTAGCCTAACAAAACATTGAGTGGAAGAGGGACAGATAGGGTACAATTGGGTGATTAAAGTACAGTAAAAGGAAGACAGAGGTTCAAGAATTCTAAGGCTGCTGAAAGGAAGGTTCCAATAAAAAGAGGAATCAGGTAGTGGATGGCAGGGAATGTCTTTCTCCAAGGAGATATAATGTACTCCACCTGTAAACTGTCAGTATGTGGCTCTTGGTGATTGAGGAGGGAAATAGATACAATGCAAAGTAATAATAAAAAGGTCTGTATTGTGTGGACCTGGATACAGTGGGAGTATAAGGCCATCAGACAGACAGCAAAATTTAAGTACTGCTGATCGTAACGCAGAAAAATAGTAGTGGTAATATGAGTGCTGTACAACGGTCATGAGAAAAGCTGGAATAATAAGCTGTTCCACAGGAGCTGATGAACTAAGCAATATTATGAAGCCAGAATGCAACTATGCCAGAATGCAATCTAGTTACACTAGACAGGGAATGTGCTTGGCAAGAAACAGTGTTGTTGTTACTTTAAGCTTGAGGAGCTGGCTGGCAGAAGGCTTTAGGAGTGAGCTAGTAAGCCGGGGTGGGGTTTAAGTTTATTTAAAGAGGACCGGGGTGGGGTGGGGGTGGAGGTGGGTCTGTGGGCTGAAAAATAAAGGTCCTAGGTCTCCATTCTTGGAGGTAATCAGTCCCCGAGGGACAGTACGTACCTGTGCTTCTGTGAGCGGTTGGTGGATCCAGAACTGGACCGCAGATGGCAGTCTGGCAGGTCGGGTTCATTAAAGAACCATGGCTGTGGCACTCAGATCACCTGAAAAGAGAAGGACATGGGGACATTAAATAAGAGAGGCAGGAGGGTGGGGGCTGTTCGTGGAGCTAAAAAGAAATGCAAAATGGCTTAAATGGGGTGTGAATCATGGACCAAAATGTGAGGCAAGGTGGCACAAGGTCTGAGACAGAAAGAGGAGGGCTAATTAAAACACAATAAAAAAGTAAAAAGGTGAAAAAGTGGGGTGTGAGTTTAAGACCTGAGCTGAGATCACTGCTGGGTCTTAAGAGGGAACACTCTACAGGCACTTAGATTAAATCAGCAAAATTTCAACTCTAAAATACTAGCAAGACAGTATTAACAGAAATCAAAATCCATTAACATATAATTCAAGCATTAACATTGAAGAGCAGTGCAGAGCTTTACAGAGCCAAATGTACTTCTTGTGGGGCTAACTGCAGCGAATGGGTCACATCATGGATAGACACCGGACTTAAACCCAGAAACAGCTGTCCTCATGTAAAAAAGAATAATCAAAGTCCTAGGGTCCCTTCCTAGAGGTAATTAGTCCCAGAGGGATGGTCTGTACCTGGGATTCTGTCAGGGGCTGGTGGCTTCGGACCCAGATTACAAATGACAGTCTAGCAGGTTGGGTTCATCAGAGAAACATGGCCTTGCCACTCTGACCACCTGAAAAGAGAAGGACATTGGGACATTAAACAAGAGAGACAGGGATGTGGGGTCTGTTTCTGAAGCTAAAAATAAATGCAAAATGGCTTAAACAGGGTGTGGGTCACAGACCACAATGTTAAACAAGATGCCACAAGGTCTGTGACAGGAAGAGCAGGGCTAATTAAAACACAGTACCAAAGTAAAAAGGTGAAAAAGAGGTGGGTGAGTTTAAGAACTGAGGCGAGATCACTGCTGGGTTTTAAGAGGGAACACTGAACAGGCACTTAGATTAAATCAGCAAAACTTGAACTGTAAAATACTAGCAAGACAGTATTAACAAAAATCAAAACCCATTAAAAAATATTTCAAGCATTAACATTGCAGAGCAGTGCAGAACTGTACAGAGCCAAATGTAGTTCTCCTGCTGCTAACTGCAGCCAGTAGGTCACAGCAAGAATAGAAGCAGGACTTAAACAAAGAAATAAGTGCCTTCATGTAAAAAAGAAAAATCAAGGTAATAGGGTTCCCTTCCTGGAATCAGCTCCCAAGATAGAGTCCATACCTGGGCTTCTCTGAGGGGCTGGTGGCTTCAGTCCTGGACTGCAAATCGCTGTCTTGCAGTTCGGGTTCATCAGAGAACCATGGCTGTGCCACTCTCACCACCTGAAAAGAGAATGACAGGTGGACATTAAATAAGAGAGGCAGGGATGTGTGTGCTGTTCGTGAAGCTAAAAATAAATACAAAATGGCTTAAATGGGGGTTGGGTAGTGACCAATATGTTAGACAAGGTGCCACAAGGCCTGAGACAGCAAGAGCAGAACTAACTGAAACACAATACCAAAGCAAAAAAGGTGAAAAAGTGAGGCATCACTTTAAGACCTGAGCTGAGATCACTGCTTGGTCTTAAGAGAGAACACTTTACAGGCACTTTGATAAAATCAGCAAAACTTGATCTCTAAAATACTAGCAAGACAGTATTAACAGAAATCAAAATCCATTAACATATAATTCAAGCATTAACTTTGCAGAGCCGTGTAGAGCTTTACGGAGCCAATCATACTTATTGTGGTACTAACTGCAGTCAATGGGTCACATCATGAATAGATGCCAGACTAAAACCCAGAAACAGCTGTAATCATGTAAAAAAGAAAAATCAAAGTCCTAGGGCTGCCTTCCTGGAGGTAATTAGTCCCAGAGGGAAGAGTCTGTGCCTGGTCTTCTGTGAGGGCCCCGTTGACTTCAGACCTGTAGTGAAGAAAGCAGCCTTGCAGGTCGGGTTCATCAGAGAACCATGGCTGTGGCACTTTGACCACCTCAAAAGAGAAGGACAGGTGGAATTTAAATAAGAGGAGAGGCAGGGGGTGGAGGCTGTTCATGGAGCTATAGAGAAATGAAAATGGCTTAAACAGGGTGTGGTTTGAATGCCAATATGAAGGCAAGGTGCCACGTGGTCTGAGACAGCAAGAGCAGGGCTAATTAAAACACAATACCAGAGTGAAAAGGGGAAAAAATGGGATGCGACTTTAAGACCTAAACTGAGATCGCTGATGCATATTAAGAGGGAAAACACTACAGGCACTTAGATTAAATCAGCAAAACTTGAACTCTAAAATACTAGCATGACAGTATTAACAGAAATCAAAATCCATTCAAACATAATTCAAGCATTAACATTGCAGAGCAGTGCAGAGCTATACGGAGTCAATCATAGTTCTCCTGAGGCTATCTGCTGCAAATTAGCCACATCAGGAATAGATGCCAGACGTAAACCCAGAAACAACTGTCCTACTGTAAAAAAGAAAAATTAAGGTGATAGGGCTCCCTTCCTGGAGATAGTCAGCTCCAGAGGGAGAGTCCATACCTGGGCTTCTGTGAGGGGCTGGTGATTTCAGTCCCAGACTGCAGATGGCAGTTTTGCAAGTTTGCGATCATCAGAGAACCATGTCTGTGCCACTCTCACCACCTGAGAAAAGAAAGACATGGGGACATTAAATAAGAGAGGCAGGAATATGGGGGCTGTTCATGGAGCTAAAAAGAAATGCAGAACTGCTTCAACGGGAGGTGGGTCATAGACCAAAATGTTAGGCAAGGTGCCACATGGTCTGAGAGAGCAAAAGCAGGGCTAATTAAAACACAATATCAAAGTAAAAAGGTGAAAAAGATGGGCATGAGTTGAAGACCTGAGCTGAGATAGCTGCTGTATCTTGAGAGAGAACACTCTACAGACACTGAGATTAAATCAGCAAAACTTGAAGTCTAAAATATTAGCATGACAGTATTAACCAAAATCAAAATCCCTTAAAATATAATTCAGGCTTTAACATTGCAGAGCAGTGTAGACCTATATGGAGCCAATTGTACTTCTCCTGGGGCTAACTGCAGCCAATGGGTCACATCAGGAATAGACACCGGACTTAAACCCAGAAACAACTGTCTGCATGTAAAAAGAAAAATCAAGTTCCTAGGGCTCCATTCCTGGAGGTAATTAGTTCCTGAGGGAGAGTCCATACCTGGTCTTCTTTGAGTGGATGGTGGCTTCAGACCCGGATTGCAGATGACAGTCTAGCAGGTTGGGTTCATCAGATAACTACGGCTATGCCTCTCTGACCACCTGCAAAGAGAAGGACTTGGGGACATTAAACAAGAGAGGCAGGTATGTGGGGGATGTTCATGAAGCTAAAAATAAATGCAAAATGGGTTACACGGGAAGTTGGTCGTAGACCAAAATGTGAAGCAAGGTGGCACAAGGTCTGAGACAGAAAGAGGAGGGCTAATTAAAATACAATACCAAAGTAAAAGGGTGAAAAAGTGGAGCTTGACCTTAAGACCTGAGCTGAGATCACTGCTGGGTCTTAAGAGGGAACACTCTACAGGCACTTAGATTAAATCAGCAACACTTGAAGTCTAAAATACTAGCAAGACTGTATTAACATAAATCATAATCCATTAAAATATAATTCATGCATTAACATTGCATAGCACTGTAGAGCTATACAGAGCCAATCATACTTCTCCTGGGGTTAACTGCAGCCAATGGGCAACATCAGGAATAGATGCCAGACTTAAACCCAGAAATAACTATCCTCATGGAAAAAAGAAAAATCTAGGTCCTAGCCCTCATTTCCTGGAGCAATTAGTCACCAAGGAAGAGTCCGTATCTGGGCTTCTGTGAGAGCCTGGTGGCTGCAGACCCATACTGAAGAAGGCAGTCTTGCAGGCTGGGTTCATCAGAGAACCACGGAAGTGGCACTTTGACCACCTGAACAGAGAAGGACAGGTTAACATTAAATAAGCGGTGCAGAGGGGTAGAGGCTGTTCGTGGAGATATAAAGAAATTAAAATGGCTTAAACAGGAAGGGGTTCAATGGCCAAAATGTTAGGCAAGGTACCACATGGCCTGAGACAGCAAGAGCAGGGCTAATTAAAAAAAATACCAAAGTAAAAAGGTGAAAAAGTGGGGCACGACTTTAAGACCTGAGCTGAGATCACTGCTGGGTGTTAAGAGGAAACAATCTATAGGCACTTAGATTAAATCAGCAAAACTTGAACTCTAAAATACTAGCAAGACTGTAATAACAGAAATCAAAATCCATTAAAATATAATTCAAGCTTTAACATTGCAGAGCAGTGCAGAGCTATACGGAGCCAATCATAGTTCTTCTGGGGCTAACTGCAGCCAATGGGTCACAGCATGAATAGACGCTGGACTTAAAACCAGAAACAGCTGTCATCATGTGAAAAACAAAAATCAAGGTTCAAGGGCTGCCTTACTGGAGGTAATCAGTCTTCGAGGAACAGTCCATTCCTGGGCTTCTGTGAGGGGCTGGTGGCTTCAGACCTGGACTGCAGATGGCAGTCTAGTAGGTTGGGTCCATCAGAGAACCATGTCTGTGACACTCTGACCAACTGAAAAGAGAAGGACAGAGGGACAGTAAATAAGAGAGTTGGGGGGGGGGGTCACAGACCAAAATTTTAGTCAAGGTGCCACAAGGTCTGAGACAGCAAAAGCAGGGCTAATTAAAACACATTACCAAAGTAAAAAGGTGAAAACATTTGGCATGACATTAAGACCTGATCTGAGATCGCTGCTAAATATCAAGAGGGAAAACTCTATAGGCACTTAGATTAAATTGGCAAAACATGAACTCTAAAATACTTGCAAGACAATATTGACAGAAATCAAAATCCATTAAAATATAATTCAGGCATTAACACTGCACAGCACTGCAGAGCTATATGGAGCCAAACATTGTTCTGCTGTGGCTAACTGCAGCCAATGGGTCAGAGCAGGAACAGAATCCAGACTTAAACAAACAACCGTTATCAAGTAAAAAAGAAAAATTAAAGTAATAGGGCTTCCTACCTAGAGGTAATTAGTCCAAGAGGGAGAGTCTGTGCTTGGGCTTCTGTGAGGGCCTGGTGGGTTCAGACAAGTACTGAAGAAGGCAGTCTTGCAGGTTAGGTTCATCAGAGGTCCAAGGCTGTGGCACTTTGACAACCTGAAAACAGAAGTACAGGTAGACTTTAAATAAGAGAGGCAGGGTGGTGGAGACTGTTCATGGAGCTATAAAGAAATGAAAATGGCTTAAACAGGGAGTGGTTCAAAGGCCAAAATGTTAGGCAAGGTGCCACATGGTCTGAGAGAGCAAAAGCAGGGCTAATTAAAACACAATATCAAAGTAAAAAGGTGAAAAAGATGGGCATGAGTTGAAGACCTGAGTTGAGATAGCTGCTGCGACTTGAGAGGGAACACTATACAGGCACTAGGGTTAAATCAGCAAAACCTGAAGTCTAAAATACTAGCATGACAGTATTTACCAAAATCAAAATCCATTAAAGTGTAATTCAGGCATTAACATTGGAGAGCAGCGTAGACCTATACAGAGCCAACTGTACTTCTCCTGGGGCTAACTGCAACCAATGGGTCACTTCAGGAATAGACACTGGACATAAACCCAGAAACAACTGTCCGAATGTAAAAAGAAAAATCAAGTTCCTAGGGCTCCATTCCTGGAGGTAATTAGTTCCTGAGGGAGAGTCCATACCTGTGCTTCTGTGAGTGGATGGTGGCTTCAGACCCGGACTGAAGATGACAGTCTAGCAGTTTGGGTTCATCAGAGAACTACGGCTGTGCCACTCTGACCACTTGAAAAGAGAAGGACATTGGGACATTAAATAAGAGAGGCAGGGATGTGGGGGCTGTTCATGAAGCTAAAAATAAATGCAAAATTGTTTAAACGGGGAGTGGGTCGTAGACCAAAATGTGAAGCAAGGTGGCACAAGGTCTGAGACAGAAAGAGGAGGGCTAATTAAAACACAATACCAAAGTGAAAAGGTGAAAAAGTGAGGCTTGACCTTAAGACCTGAGCTGAGATCACTGCAGGATCTTAAGAGGGAACACTCTATAGGTACTTAGATTAAATCAGCAAAACTAGAACTCTAAAATACTAGGAGGACTGTATTAACAGAAATCAAAATCCATTAGCATATAATTCAAGCATTAACATTGCAGAGCTTTTCTGAGCCAGTCATACTGCTCATGGGGCTAACTGCAGCCAATGGGTCACGTCACGAATACACGCCAGACTTATACCCAGAAACAGCTGTCCTCATGTAAAAAAGGAAAACCGAAGTCCTAAGGCTCCCTTCGTAGAGATAATTAGACCCAGAGGGAGAGCCTGTGCTTGGACTTTTGTGAGGTACTAGTGGCTTCTGACAAGCACTGAAGAATGCAGTCTTGCAGGTCGAGTTCATCAGAGAACCATGGCTGTGGCACTTTGACAACCCGAAAAGAGAAGGACAGGTGGTCATTAAATAAGAGAGGCAGGGATGTGGGTGCTGTTTGTGAGGCTATAAGCAAATTAAATTTGCTTAAACAAGGCGTGGTTCAAAGAGTAAAATATTAGGCAAGGTGCCACAAGGTCTGACAGAGCAAGAGCAGGGCTAATTAAAAAACAATACTAAAGTGAAAAAGTGAAAAACAGGGGCGTGATTTTAAGACCTGAGCAGAGATCACTGCTAGATATTAAGAGGGAATACTCTAAAGGCACTAAGCTTAAATCAGCAAATCTTAAACTCTAAAATACTAGCAAGACAGTATTAACAGAAATCAAAATCCATTTAAATATAAATCAAGCAGTAATATTGCAGAGTACGGCAGGGCTATACAGACCCAATCGTACTTCTCCTGAGGCTGCCTGCAGTGAATTTGTCACATTGGGAACAGATGCCAGAGTTAAACCCAGAAACAACTGTCCTAATGTATAAAGAAAAAACAAGGTCCTAGGGGTTCCTTCCTTTAGGTACTCAGTTCCAGAGGGAAAGTCCGTACCTGGGCTTCTTTGAGGGGCTGGTGGCTTCAGTACTGGACTGTGGATGGCAGTCTTACCATTTGGCTTCATCAGAGAACCACGGTTGTGCCAGTCTCACCACCTGAAAAGAGAATGACAGAGGGACATTAAATAACAGAGGCAGGGGGGTGGGGGCTGCTCATGGAGATAAAAAGAAATGAAACATGGCTTCAAAGGGAGGTGGTTCACAGAACAAAATGTTAGGCAAGGTACCACATGGTCTGAGAGAGCAAAAGCTGGGCTAAATAAAATACAGTACCGAAGTAAGCAGGTGAAAAAGATGGGCATGAGTTTAAGATCTGAGTTGAGATAGCTGCTGGGTCTTATGAGGGAACACTCTAAAGGCACTGAGATTAAATCAGCAAAACCTGAAGTCTAAAATACTAGCAAGACAGTATTAACCCAAATCAAAATCCATTAAAATGTAATTAAGGCATTAACATTGCAGAGCAGTGTAGACTTATTCGGAGCCAATGATACTTCTGCTGGGGCGGACTGCAGCCAATGGGTCACATAAGGAATAGATGCCGTACTTAAACCCAGAAACAACTGTCCTCATGTAAAAAAGAAAAATCAAGTTCTTAGGTTTCCCTTCCTGGAGGTAATTAGTTCCTGAGGAAGAGTACACACCTGGGCTTCTGTAAGTGGATGGTGGCTTCAGACTCAGACTGCAGATGGATAATCTAGCAGGTTGGGTTTATCAAAGAACCACGGCTGTGCCACTCTGACCACCTGAAAAGAGAAGAACATGGGGATATTAAATAAGAGAGGCAGGTATGCAGGGGCTGTTCATGAAGCTAAAAATAAATGCAGTATGGCTTACACGGGAGATAGGTCTCAGACCAAAATATGAGGCAAGGTGGCACTAGGTCTGAGACAGAAAGAGGAAGGCTAATTAAAACACAATACCAAAGTAAAAAGGTGAAAAAGTGAGGTGTGACTTTAAGACCTGAGCTGAGATCACTGCTGGGTGTTAAGAGGGAAAACTCTACAGGCACTAAGATTAAATCAGCAAAACTTGAACTATAAAATACTAGCAAGACAGTATTAACAGAATTCAAAATCCATTAACATATTATTCAAGCATTAACATTGCAGAGCTGTGCAGAGCTTTAAGGAATCAATTGTATTTCTCATGGTGCTAACTGCAGCCAATGGGTTATATCATGGATACACACCAGACTTAAACCCAGAAACAGCTGTCCTCATGTAAAAAAGAAAAATCAAAGTCCTAGGGCTCCCTTCCCAGAGGTAATTAGTCCAAGGGGGAGAGTCCATACCTGGGCTTCTGTGACTGACTGGTGGCTTCAGACCTGTACTGAAGACGGCAGTCTTGCAGGTCAGGTTCATCGGAGAACCACGACTGTGGAAGTTTGACCACCTGAAAAGAGAAGGACAGGTGGACATTAAATAAGAGAAGCAGGGAGGTGGAGGCTGTTCGTGGAGCTATAAAGAAATGAAGATGGCTTAAATGGGGAGTGGTTCGAAGGCCAAAATGTTAGGCAAGGTGCCACATGGTCTGAGACAACAAGAGCAGGGCTAATTAAAACACAATACCAAAGTAAAAAGGTGAAAAATTGGGGCATGACTTTAAGCCGTGAGCTGAGATCTCTGCTGGGTATTAAGAGTGAACACCCTACAGGCACTTAGACTAAATCAGCAAAACTTGAACTCTAAAATACTAGCAAGACAGTATTAACAGAAATCAAAATCCAATAAAATATAATTCAAGCATTAACGTTGCAGAGCAGTGCAGAGTTCAACGGAACCAATCATAGTTCTACTGGGGCTAACTACAATCAATGGATCAAAGCAAGAATAGACATGAGACTTAAACCCAGAAAGAAATGTCCTCATGTAAGAAAGAAAAATCAGGGTCCTAGGGCTCCCTTTCTGGAGTTAATCAGTCCCAGAGGGAGAGTCCGTACCTGGGCTTCTGTGAGTGGATGGTGGCTTGAGACCCGGACTGCAGATGACAGTCTAGCAGGTTGGGTTCATCAGAGAACCATGGCTGTGCCACTCTGACCACCTGAAAAGAGAAGGACATGGGGACATTAAACGAGAGAGGCAGGTATATGGGGGATGTTCATAAAGCTAAAAATAAATGCAAAATGGGTTACACGGGAAGTGGGTCTCAGACAAAAATGTGAGGCAAGGTGGCACAAGGTCTGAGACAGAAAGAGGAGGGCGAATTAAAACACAATACCAAAGTAAAAGGGTGAAAAAGTGAGGCTTGACTTTAAGACCTGAGTTGAGATCACTGCTGGGTCTTAAGAGGGAACACTCTACAGGCACTTAGATTAAATCAGCAAAACTTGAACTATAAAATACTAGCAAGACAGTATTAACAAAATTCAAAATCAATTAACATATAATTCAAGCATTAACATTGCAGAGCAGTGCAGAGCTTTATGGAACCAATCATTTTTCTCGTGGGGCTAACTGCAGCCAGTGGGTCACATCACGAATACACACCAGACTTAAATCCAGAAACAGCTGTCCTCATGTAAAAAAGAAAAATCAAAGTAATAGGGCTCCCTTCCTGGAGTTAATCAGTCCCCGAGGGAGAGTCCGTATCTGGGCTTTTTTGAGGGTCTAGTGGCTTTAGTACTGGACTGCAGATGGCAGTCAGGCAGGTTGGGTTCATCAGAGAACCATGGCTGAGGCACTCTGACAACCTGAAAAGAGAAGGACAGGGGGGCTGTATATAAGAGGGTAGGGGGTTGTTCATGAGCTAAAATGAAATGCAAAATGGCTTAAACTGTTGGTGGGTCGCAGACCAAAGTGTTAGGCAAGGAGCCACAAGGTTTGAGAGAGCAAGTGCAGTGCGAATTAAAATAGAATACCAAACTAATCGGGTCAAAAAGAAGTGCGTGAGTTTAAGAACTGATGTGAGATCGTTGCTGCGTTTAAGAACGAACTCTGTACAGGCACTTAGATTAAATCACCAAAACTTGAACTCTAAAATGCTAGCAAGACAACATTAACAGAAATCAAAATTCATTAACATATAATTCAAGCATTAACATTGCAGAGCAGTGCAGAGCTTTAATGAGCCCATTGTACTTCGTGTGGGGCTAGCTGCAGCCAATGGGTCACATCACAAACAAATGCTAGACTAAAACCCAGAAAGAGCTGCAATCATGTAAAAAAGAAAAATCAGGATCCTAGGGCTCCTTTCCTGGAGGTAATTAGTCCCAGAGGAAGAGTCTGTGCCTGGGCTTCTGTGAGGGCCTGGTGACTTCAGATCCATACTGAAGAAGGTAGTCTTGCAGGTCGGGTTCATCAGAGAACCACAGCTGTGGCACTTTGACCATCTCAAAAGAGAAGGACAGGTGGACTTTAAATAAGAGAGGCAGAGGGTGCAGGGTGTTTGTGGTGCTATAAAGAAATGAAAAAGGCTTGAACGGGGAGAGGATTGAAGGCCAAAATGTTAGGCAAGGTGCCACATAGTCTGAGACAGCAAGAGCAGGGCTAATTAAAACACAGTACCAAAGTGAAAAGGGGAAAACATTGGGTGCCACTTTAAGACCTGAGCTGAGATTGCTTATGCATATTAAGAGGGAACACTCTATAGGCACTTAGATTAAATCAGCAAAACTTGAACTCTAAACTGCAAGCATGACAGTATTAACAGAAATCAAAATCCATTAAAATGTAATACAAGCATTAACATTCCAGAGCAGGGCAGAGCTATACGGAGCCAATCGTACTTCTCCTGAGGTTATCTGCAGCAAATTTGTCACATCAGGAATAGACACCGGAGTTAAACCCAGAAACAACTGTCCTACTGTAAAAAAGAAAAAACTAGGTACTAGGGCTCCCTTCCTGGAGGTAGTCAGCTCTGGAGGGAGAGTCCATACCTGGGCTTCTGTGAGGGGCTGGTGACTTCAGTTCAGGAATGCGGATGGCAGTCTTTGCAAGTTTAGGTTCATCAAAGAACCATGGCTGTGCCACTTTCACCACCTGAAAAGAGAATGATAGGGTGTCATTAAATAAGAGAGGCAGGGCTGGGGGCTGTTCGTGGAGCTACAAAGAAATGCAAAACTGCTTCAACGGGAGGTAGGTCGCAGACCAAAATGTTAGGCAAGGTGCCATGTGGTCTGAGAGAGCAAAAGCAGGGGTATTTAAAACACAATATCAAAGTAAAAAGGTGAAAAAGATGGGCATGAGTTGAAGACCTGAGTTGAGATAGCTGCTGCGACTTGAGAGGGAACACTCTACAGGCACTAGGATTAAATCAGCAAAACCTGAAGTCTAAAATACTAGCATTGACAGTATTGACCAAAATCAAAATCCATTAAAGTGTAATTCAGGCATTAACATTGGAGAGCAGCGTAGACCTATACAGAGCCAACTGTACTTCTCCTGGGGCTAACTGCAACCAATGGGTCACTTCAGGAATAGACACTGGACATAAACCCAGAAACAACTGTCCGAATGTAAAAAGAAAAATCAAGTTCCTAGGGCTCCATTCCTGGAGGTAATTAGTTCCTGAGGGAGAGTCCATACCTGTGCTTCTGTGAGTGGATGATGGCTTCAGACTAGGACTGCAGATGACAGTCTAGCAGGTGGGGTTCATCAAAGAACTACAGCTGTGCAACTCTGATCACTTGAAAAGAGAAGGACATGGGGACATTAAATAAGAGAGGCAGGGAAGTGTGGGCTGTTCATGAAGCTAAAAATTAATGCAAAATGGTTTAAACGGGGTGTGGGTCATAGACCAAAATGTGAAGCAAGGTGGCACAAGGTCTGAGACAGAAAGAGGAGGGCTAATTAAAACACAATACCAAAGTGAAAAGGTGAAAAAGTGAGGCTTGACCTTAAGACCTGAGCTGAGATCACTGCTGGGTCTTAAGAGGGAACACTCTACAGGCACTTAGATTAAATCAGCAAAACTAGAACTCTAAAATACTAGGAGGACTGTATTAACAGAAATCAAAATCCATTAACATATAATTCAAGCATTAACATTGCAGAGCTTAGAGCTTATGGAGCCAATCATATTCTCCTGGGGCTAACTGCAGCCAATGGTCAACATCAGGAATAGACACTAGACTTAAACCCAGAAACAACTGTCCTCATGTAAAAAAAAAAATCAAGGTCCTAGGCCTCATTTCCTGGAGCAATTAGTCCCAGAGGAAGAGTCCATACCTGGGCTTCTGTGAGGAGCCTGGTGGCTGCAGACAAGCACTGAAGAACGCAGTCTTGCAGGTCGAGTTCATCAGAGATCCATGGCTGTGGCACTTTGTCCACCTGAAAAGAGAAGGACAGGTGGTCATTAAATAAGAGAGGCAGGGATGTGGGTGCTGTTTGTGAAGCTATAAGGAAATGAAATTGGCTTAAACAAGGCGAGGTTCAAAGAGTAAAATATTAGGCAAGGTGTCACAAGGTCTGACAGAGCAAGAGCAGGGCTAATTAAAACACAATACCAAAGTAAAATGGTGAAAAAGTGAGATATGACTTTAAGACCTGAGCTGAGATTGCTGCTGGATATTAAGAGGAAACACTCTACAGGCACTTAGATTAAATCAGCAAAACCTGAACTCTAAATACTAGCAAGACAGTATTAATAGAAATCAAAATCCATTAACATATAATTCAAGCATTAACATTGCAGAGCAGTGCAGAGCTATATGGAGCCAAACATAGTTCTCATGCTGCTAACTGCAGTCAATGGGTCACAGCAGGAATAGACAACAGACTTAAACCCACAAAGAAATGTCCTCACGCAATAAAGAAAAATCAGGGCCTCCCTTCCTGGAGTTAATCAGTACCCGAGGGAGACTCCGTACCTGGGCTTCTGTGAGGGGCTTTTGGCTTAATACCCAGACTGTAGATGGCAGTCTTGTTGGTCGGGTTCATCAGAGAACCACGGCTGTGGCACTCTGACCAGCTGAAAATAGAAGAACAGGGGAACAATAAATAAGAGAGGCAGGGTGGTGGGGGTTGTTCGTGGAGCTAAACAGAATACAAAATGGCTTAAAAGGGGGGTGAATCATAGACTAAAATGTTACGCAAGGTGCTGCAAGGTCTGGAAGAGCAAGAGTAGGGTTAATTAAAACACAATACCAAAGTAAAAAGGTGAAAAAGGGATGTGCTTGTTTAAGACCTGAGCTGAGATCCCTGCTGGGTCTTAAGTGGGAACACTCTACAGGCACTTAGATTAAATTGGCAAAACTTCAATTCTAAAATACTAGCAAGACAGTATTAACAGAAATCAAACTCCATTAAAATATAATTAAGGCATTAACATTGCCGAGCAGTGCAGAGCTATTTGGAGCCAATCAGTTCTCCTGTGGCTAACTGTAGCCAATGGGTCACAGCAGGAAAAGACACTGGACTTAAACCCAGAAACAACTGTCCTCATATAAAAAAGAAAAACTAAGGTCATCTGGTTCCTTTCCTGGAAGTAATTAGTCCAGGAAGGAGAGTCCATACCTGGCTTCTGTGAGTGTCAGGAGGCTTCAGAACCGGACTGCAAATGGCAGTCTGGCAGGTCGGGTTCATCAGAGAACTATGGCTGTGGCACTGTAACAACCTGAAAAGAGAATGACAGAGGGACTATAAATATGAGTGGCAGGTGAGTGGTGGCTGCTCATGGAGCTAAAAAGAAATACAAAATGGCTTAAATGGGAGGTGGGTCACAGACCAAAATGTTAGGCAAGGTGCCACAAGGTCTGAGAAAGCAAGAGCAAGGCTAATTAAAACACAATACCAAACTAAAAATGTGAAAAAGAGGTTTGTGAGTTTAAGAACTGAGTTGAGATTGCTGCTGGGTTTCAAGAGGGAACACTGAACAGGCGCTTAGATTAAATCAGTCAAACCTTATCTCTAAAGTACTAGCAAGACAGTATTAACTGCAATCAAAACCCATTAAAATATAATTCAAGTGTAACCCCCAGGTGGCACTATCCCAAGGGCTACTACCCCTGCCTGCATAACTGCTGACAGGTTAAGGGGCCTAGGTCCAATGGCGTGTGCCTCCACCCAGAGGTCAGGGTTATAACAGTCTGGTATGACTTGGTCCCAGCCCTCTGGGTCACTGCAACCTCCGTTTCTTCCCACTAGTGGCCCACGCAATATATCAGAAATACCTTGACAGTATACACTTACCCCCATGACTGGTTCGATCAGCTTGACTCTAGGGACCCCCTGTAAAACAAGATGAAACAATGCAAAAGCCACAGTGCAACACTTTAACAAAATGAATACCTCAGGCAGCGCAACTTTGCTGAAGCACAGATCTGATTTATTTAGGGGAATATAACAACGACATGGGAAAATCAGGTTAATTAGTTTAGACACCTTAATAATCACAGTACTGTGCGCATGTTCAGAGTCCCAAATTGTCACTTTCACTGGGTACCCAGGATGGGGGGGTAGCCAGGATTGGTGCAACTGGATGGGGCCCTGTGATGGAAAAATACTTGCACAATATCCAATTGTAATCCGGAGCCAGATGGCTCAGTTTATGAAGAAATGAAACAGCAACAAATAGATAACACACTTGCAATTTGATAAACAGATGGCAGGGAGCTACCCTGCTTTGTACTCACAAACTCAATGCTGGGAACTGGATGGAAAACAGATTGTTCTGGATTGCCAGGAGGAGCAGGACATGTGGACAAGGTCCTTGTGACTGGATCCCACTGCAGTTTAGAGCAAATACAGTGGCGTGAAAAAGTATTTGCCCCCTTCCTGATTTTCTCTATTATTGCATATTTGTCACACTGGATGTTTTCAGGTCTTTAGACAAAATATAATATTAGATAAAGGGAACCTGAGTGAACAAATAACACTTTTTTTTTTTACTTATTTCATTCATTTAATGAAAAAAGTTAACCAACACCAACTGGCACTGTGTGAAAAAGTAATTGCCCCTAGTTAAATCAACCCAATTAAAGGGATAATTAGAGTCAGCTGATTGAACACAGCCAGGCTTGATTACAGCCAGCCCTGCTCAATATAAATCTCACTTATTTTGACCCTTACCATCAGAGTCACGCTAGCCAGCACAAAGATTCAACAAGCACATTATGCCATGATCAAAGGAAGTTCCTGAAAAGATCAGAAAAAAAATTTGTTGCCCTCTATCAGTCTGGAAAGGGTTACAAAGCTATTTCTAAGGCTCTGGGACTCCATCGAACCACAGTGAGAGCCATAATCTCCAAATGGAGAACACTTGGAACAGTAGTGAATCTTCCCAGGAGTGGGCGGCCTGCCAAAATTACTCCAAGGGCGCAGCATAAAATCATTCAGGAAGTCTCAAAGGATCCTAAAACAACATCCAAAGAACTGCAGGCTTCTCTTGCCTCAGCTAAGGTCAGTGTTCATGACTCCACAATCAGAAAGAGACTGGGCAAAATGGCTGTGTGAGAGTAGCAAGGCTGAAACCACTGCTAACCAAGAAGAACATAAATGCTCGTCTCTCATTTATAAGAAGCACCTGGATGATCCACAAGCCTTTTGGGAAAATGTTCTATGGACAGATGAGTCCAAGTGGAACTTTTTGGATGACATGGATCCCATAATGTCTCACGTAAAGCAAACACAGCATTCCACAGTAAGAACACCATACCAACAGTCAAACATGGTGGTGGAGTGTGATGGTGTGGGATGCTTCTGCCTAAGGACCTGGATGACTTGCCATAATTAAAGAAACCATGAATTCTGCTCTGTACCAGAAAATTCTTAAGGAGAATGTCCGGTCATCCTTCCATCAGCTGAAGCTGAAGCGTAATTGGGTCATGCAGCAAGACAATGATCCAAAACACAAAAGCAAGTCCACATCAGAATGGCTAAAAAGAAGTAAAATTAAAGTTTTGGAGTGGCCTAGTCAAAAGTCCAGATTTAAACCTAATAGAGATGCTGTGGCAGGACCTGAAATGAGCAGTTCATGCTCAAAACCTACCAAATGTTACTGAATTAAAGCAGTTCTAAGAGGAAGAGTGGGTTAAAATTCCTCCACAGTAATGTGAAAGACTGATATTGAATTATAGGAAGTGTTTGGTTGCAGTCATTGCAGCTAAATGAGGCGTAACCAGTTATTAAGTGTAGGGGCAATTACTTTTTCACACAGTGCCAGTTGGTGTTGGTTAACTTTTTTTCATTAAATAAGTGAAATTAAAAAAAAAACAAGTGTTATTTGTTCACTCAGGTTCCCTTTATCTAATATTACATTTTCTCTAAAGACCTGAAAACATCCAGTGTGACAAATATGCAATAATAGAGAAAATCAGGAAGGGGGCAAATACTTTTTCACGCCACTGTAGATGTAGTCTGGATTAAGGTGGGGTTTACTTCCAGCTTCATGCACTCAATTCACTGTACACGGGATTTGAAACGCAATTCCCCACAAGCACTACAAACATTTATATGTAAAAGGAAGATACTATACCAGGCAGGTTGCTTCTCGATCCCGATCGCAATTACTGCACGATACCCGGGAGAACACACAGCAGATTCAGTTCCTGACGGACCGAGCGCGATTCAGCAATTTCTCCAGTCTTCTACAGGGTGAGCCTGGTTTCTACTCTTCATATCTCTTTGATTCTCTTCACAGGTCGGATTCAGTCCGAACAGGCACTTGCATAAGCTGCAGACTGAAACTTAGGGTCTTACATGTGATTCCCGTGCTAAAACTACACACCGAAGAAGCACACAGTTCCCTGTCTCTTCACTGCCTAAACTGATCTAATCTTTCCAGTAGACAGAGCCGGGCATTTCCTTTGAGTTCCTTCCAGTTCAGTTGGCTGGTTTGGTTGTCACTCACAGTAAACTCCCCCTGTTGGTGGAAAAATGCGTCAAAGTCCAAACTACAATTCCCAGAAGCATTGGCCATACAGTACATAGGTGGCTGGCTCCACAATGAGAGTCCAAGTTCTGATTTACCAGCAGCAGGCTCCATTTCAAAGGTCCCCCCAGACTGATTGGTCAAGTTCAGCAGTTCAACCAGAATGGGGGACTAGGCAAACACAGTTCTGACTGCAAAAAAGAGCAGGTTAGACAAACTGTATTTTTGTTATTACTCTAAATGATTTCTGGCAAACAGTTACTTCTCTGTAAAGTGCTCACCCTGCCCACTTAATGACGGCAGAAATGGAGTGATTTGGCAGCAACTCGAGTGAGACTCAAGCAGAGAAACACACAGAACCCCATCCAAATTAATTATGTCTGCAGGCAGACAGCTCTTAAAGAGATAGTACCAGAGGCTGTAAAAGCACTCACATATAAACGGCTTAGATGCCGAACACCATCCAGGCTTGGAGCATTCAAGCAAGCTCCTGGAAGACTTTTGGGAACCCCAATTTGCAGGGGGGTTACAACCTTCCTGGCCTGGAAAAAGCTTGGCGTCCACGTCAAGCAAGTACCCCCATAAGTTTCAATTGCAACCATATACATTTGCAACAGGATCACATTAGGCTCATACATGTAATCATCAGTCAATATATCACTTTACCAGAAACACATTTCTGAAACTTTGCAGTATGTCACTCTTTACACAGTATTACACACACATTGTACCATAACTCAGGTTATTACCTCTTGTACATGAAACCTGAAGAGAGGGGGCCCTTCCCTAGCAGCTACCTTGGGGTTGGATGCGGCAGGGGCACAATACCTAGAGGGCAACGCATGTAACTTGGAGTTAGCACTGATGTTCAGTTTGGGCAATGAGCTCTGTGACACATACACTCGTTTATGGACAACATTAAGAGGCAAGTCCACAGGCCTCCCAGGGGAATCATAACTGAGGTGCACCACAGGCTTTACAGCACGACCAGTCTTTCTAGGGGGAACTGTTACAGTCTCTGCACTCTGAGCCTCATTTTCAGTATTGTCCTCACTTGTCAAGGAGTCTTCATTGGAGTAGAGAGGCCAGAACTTGGGCACTTTCAGCTCCAGAAGTTACAATCTCTGAGTCCACAACACTTGGCTCACATGGAGAGCTTTCTGACACTGACAGTTAATTATCACGGCACTCAACACACTCTTCTTGTTCTGGTATGTCACCAGTCTGTTCCAGTCCATCCTTTTCCTCCCCTGAAAGCTCAAACAATTCAACCATACACGATGATTCCATATCATCTGACTTGATGCTTTGCACTTCACTTTCTGGGAGCATTGGCTCCAGGGACAAAGCTGGGGTCTTAGACAGTCCAAAAGACCCAGTTTCATCTCCAGTACTGACTAGGGAATTGCCCCGAAACAATTGACTCAGTTCGTAAGGAGGGTAGTATTCAAAACCACACCACTTTCCTCTGACATGGACTGACAGTCATGTCAACTGGGACTTGTGGAGGGAACACTTTAACTCAGCTTTTGTAGGTGCAGACTTTCTTGATTTTTCTGCAGCAGCTCTAGTCACTGGTCCAGAGGTGGCATTTTTGGGGGGCTCAGACTTAATCAAGATTTGTCCAATGGGCAGTAAATGATTTCTATGCATTGTTTTAACATCTTTTGAATTATTCGCAGGCCTTACTTTGTACACTGGCAGATCATCTAGTTTGCCCACTACAATGTGAGGGAGATGGTGCCATCTTTCAGCGATCTTGTGTTTGCCATGCAGTCCCAGATTTCTTAGCAATACCCGATCTCCCACCTAGAGTTCCTGTGCTTTCATCTTTTTATCATGCCTTTCTTTGTTGGCCATATGACTTTTGGCAGCCATGGTTTGAGCCAGTTGGTACACATGATTTAGCTGGGCCTTTAACTTTTGCACATACTGTAAATAGTTGTCAGCTCGAGCCCGATCTGGAGAGACCCCAAAACACACATCTACTGGCAATCAAGCTTCTCTTCCAAACATCAGGTGGTAGGGGGAGAACCCAGTGGCATCACTTTTGGTGCAGTTGTAGGCATGTACCAGGGTGCTAATTTGTTGGCTCCATCTAGGCTTGTCCTTTGGGTGGAGGGTGCCTAGCATATCTAGCAAGGTGCTGTTGAAGCGTTCAGGCAGTGGGTCCCCCTTGGGGTGGTAAGGTGTGGTTCTGGACTTTCGCACTTCCCACAGAGAAAGCATCTATCTGATTAGATGACTATCAAAGTCTCTCCCTTGATCAGAATGGATTCTTTGTGGAGCCCCATAGTGAACAAAAAAGTTTTCTACAAGTACTTTTGCCACAGTGGATGCCTTCTGATCCTTGGTGGGGAAAGCTTGGGCATATCTCGTAAAATGGTCAGCAACCACTAGCACATTACTAATATTTCTTTGATCTGACTCCAAACTCAGAAAATCAATACAGACCATCTCCATGGGTGCACTGGTGGTGATGTTAACAAGGGGGGCAGCCCTCTGGGGCAGAGCTTTCCTCTGTAAGCAGCGACTACAAGTTCGAATGTGTTGCTCCACATCAGCCCAAATCTTAGGCCAGTAGAATCTGGCTCTCACCAAGTCAAATGTTCTGTCTATACCAAGAGTGCCTCAAGTGGTTGTGTAAGGACCTCAGCACACAGGTCTCGAAAGCAGTGGGCAGCACAGTTGTTGTTTGTTTACTTGTCCCCCTCTGTCTACTGTTCCTCTGTATAACAGTCTATTGATCCGTTTCATCTTAGGACCTTCTTTGTATAACAATGCAGTTCTCAAATCAGTGGAACGTAATTTGGACACATCTTTCCCTGCATATAGGGCTTCTAAAGCTGATTTGATCACGGGATCTCTGGATTGAGCCTGCCAAATACTGTAATTGTCCAGCTAAGGCAGTGCACCAATGTCTATTGCAGAAAAGTGGCAATAAGCAGCAGGTATGCAATTCTAAGATGGTCCCAAACAATCCATCATACAGTCCAGTGCGTCCGTGGACATTTGTTCCTCCCTGTCAAACTTCTGGGAGAGTGCTTGAATATCAGGTTCTGACAGTCTGACCCAGTCATTCTGGGGAACAGGCCTCCAGGAGACAGCATCAGCATCTATGTGGTTCAGGCCTGCTCTGTATTCAACTGCATAGTCATAGGTAGATAAGGCAGAGAGTCACCTATGGCCAGTGGCATCCAACTTGGCTGAAGTCCGCACATAGGTCAAAGGATTATTGCAGTTTACTAGTATCTTAGCCCCATACAAGAACTCATGGAATTGATCAACAATGGCCCATTAAAGCCAGAAAGTCTAACTTGTGTACAGGATAGTTCTTTTTGGAGAGGTCTGAGCTTTGCTGGCAAAGGCCACTGGTCTCAGGCCATTCTCATGCTCCTGATACAACACAGCCCCAACTCTTGCAAGCTAGCATCAGTGTGCAGGACATAGGGTTTTGTTGGATCAGCACAGACCAACACTGGAGCATGGGTAAGTTGATATATGATCTCATGAAAAGCAGTCTCACAATCAGAGTCCAGCAGCCCAAAATACTTCACTTGGATGAAAATACACTCTTTTAGTCTCATGGACGCTGATTTTTGTATTTTTTGTGGGTTGGGGGATACCCTTGAGTCAGGTTAAGTAAAGGGTGGATCACTCTTGAATAGTCCTTGATGAAACGCCGATAATAACCACAGAATCCCAGGAATCTTTGCAGTTCTTTTAGATGTTTGGGCTGTGGCCAGGTGGTCAAGGCTCAGCTTTACTTGGGTTGGTCTCTATTCCCTCGGTGGATACTATGTGTCCCACATACTTTACTGATGTTTGAAAGAATTGACACTTATTAATGGACAGTTTAAGGCCAAAGTCTTCAGTGGGTCCAACACCTTGAATAATCTGCTCTCATGTTCCTCAGTGAGCTGCCAAACACAATAACCTCATCTAGGTATACCAGGCACTCTAGTAAGTTCATGTCCCCACTGTCACGCCCATCAATCGCTGAAAAGTGTCTGGGGTGCCTAAATCCCTTGAGGCATCCTCATGAATTCATAGAAGCTAAGTGGACAGATAAAGGCTGTCTTCTTTATGGTTCTCTGGGGCCATCGGGATCTGGTAGTACCCACTCTGAGATCCAGCACAGAGAACCACTTGCTCCCATTTAGGCAGTCCAAAGCATCCTGAATGCAGGTCATTGTGTACTGAACAGGGATAGTCCGCCAGTTTAAAGTGCAATAATCCATGCACATCCTTACTGTCCCATTCTTTTCTCAGTACCACAATGGGAAGCTATAGGGCATCTGGATTCTTGTATTACATCAGCAGCTATCATCTCTTGCAGATGCCGCTCATCATCTATATCAGCAGGTGCCAGCAGACACCTCTCTCGAAATGGCCTTTCACTATGCATCCGGATATGGTGCTCAGCTCCTTGCACACATCCTACATCCCATTCCTTCAAAGAAAACACCTGGTCTCTCTGGGCAAGCTTCTCACTGATCCTCACTTTCCATTCAGCTGGCAACGGGGAGTCACTGAAATCAAACAAGTCAGATGTTACTATGTCATTCTTCCCCGAACTCTTGCTACTGGGTAGCACTGCAGTGTTTGCACAATGCACATTAGCCAAGGTGCAGCCTCTATTTACTCAAATCTCTCTGTCAGACACATTATGAATTTGAACCATTACCCTTCTGGCATAAGCATGGGCTCTAGCAGGCAAAATACTAGGCTTGACCAGCAGTCCCTCCAGCAATTTTCCATCGCCTGGTGCATCCAACATTAATATTTCATTCTTGACATCCTTTCTGATATGGGCCTCTCCCTGTAAGGTACACTGGGCATTTGGCACCAGGATCAGATACTCAGGATCCTTTTTCCAGACAACTCCAACCGGTTCCTCTGCTTCCACTTTGTTAGCATCTCTCTGTACCTCACTAGGCCTTCTTGATCAAGGCCAGAATTCTTAAAGCTCTACTAGTCCTTGACCCCTGTTTTTCATAACACAACCAGACAGCCATCCAAACATTTGTGCATTGTCCCACTAGTAAAGGAACCCCATCATACACTCCAGTAGGGGACACACTAAGGCCAGAATCTCTACTAGCTCTGCGGGGTGGCCATGGAGGTGGAAAATACAGCCAAATTTGGATATATCCCAAGTAGGGTAGGCTTTCACTTAACCCCCAGACATGCTGCCCCTCCAATGGTTGTAAGGGTACATCAGACAAATGCTTCTGATACCAGTCTTGGAACATAATTGTCACTTGGGAGCCACTGTCTAATACAGCTCTGTAGACACTCCATTCACCTTTACAGTGGTCTCCATGGAGGGACCCACCATCCTGGACCAGTCTGGAGAGGTAGAGCGGGGCCTGTGCAAATGACCTTGCCACAAAGGGACGTGAGTTAACATTTTGGGACCGCACTGTGGTCATTTCATGCACCTCTTAACCACTGTTTAGTGCTCCAAAGCTCTCCTTGTAGCCGGTTCACCTCTCTCCAAGTCTTTCCGAGACTCGATTCCTCTTCATGTGCCCATCCTTCCCACAATTATGGCAAAATATGTTAGTTGAGTTTGGGGCGACCAAGCATCACACTTGGGGCTGCGGCATTGGTACTGTCAATAGAAACCTTGGTGCCACCTCAGCCGGGGTGGGGTGGACATTTGGAGACATCTCTTCAGTTCCCTCACTTCCATGGTCAAGGCATCAAGTTTCGAACTGTTGTCAACATGAGGTGCCTGGGTGGGCACCCCCACCCCCATAGCAGAAGCAGTCGGGCAAGTGTCAGTGCCCGTACTTGTAGGAGCAGCCTTCATGATGAGACTGTCTGTTGCTTTCCTAATCTCCCTGAGCAGTTCACCCCATGGTGGCACATCCTTTTCCTTCTCAGAATACTCTTTAACTGCCAACTCTTACCCCAGAACTTCACTTGATGGGTCACCCTCAGTCATTCGGATCGTAGCAGCAGCTATTGGTGCAAGTCCCTCCCGGGGTCGCCTTTTCTCAACTCCTCAAATTTCTCTCATTAGCTCATCATAGGAGGGTCGGTATTCCAGTCAATTGACCAGGCATAACTGAAGCAACAGCAGTTCTGAGAAGGGGGCAGACTTAAGGATCCTGTCCAGTCTGGTTCAGTCCATTTCAATCGCTGGCAAACTACCCTTTTGAGGCATTCTTGGAACAATTTTTCCAGCTGTGATACATACACAGACAACAACTCCCCTTGATACTGTTGTATTTCTTACTCTCCACCACAGGTCCGTGATCTGGAATCAATCCATACATTCTCAAGGCCTCAAGATAGTCCTGTGCAGTTGCTTCAGGGTTACTGGCCCATTTGGCACTGATGGTAGCCAGAGCAGGACCTCGGAGGCTCTCACTTACCCTCTTTCACTTTTTTGCTTCTGAGCATTGCCATTCTAGCACTTGAGGGGCAACATAGTCTATCCAGGTCTCCTAGTCGTCCTCCCCTTGTGGGGTGGGGAGCGTGCTGGAGAAAATTTTCAACCTGTGGTAAGAGTCATGACTATTGGCAGGTACAGACATAGGGGCAATAATGGGTGCTGGAGGGGGAGAGGGTGTTGGTGGAGGAACGTTCTTAGGTGGTAAGAAAAGTTTCTTTAAATCCTCCACAGTTTTCCCTTCCTCCAGCAAAAATGTAGCAAATTTCTCCTCAAAAGTTGCAGATAGTAGGGGGGACTCATTCTCCCCGGGGTCTTTACTGTCTTTAGTTATCATTTTCCAGGCAGTGAGGGCTTCTTCTGGGGTAATGGTCTGTGGCACTTTAGAACTGTCTATAGGGACCTTACACTCTATTAGAGCCATGAAAGTTTGGGCTAGCAGATCAGCCAGCCGCCCCACCACCACAGGGTTTTGTAAACATTCGACCTTGGAAAGTATTCCCTCTACAATGTCCGTACTGGTACCCAGCGGGATATCCAAGACAAGTACAGCATTTTGAGGGTCGATCTCCTGCCCAGTACACTACTTCACCAACTGGTGTACAGACACTTCTGTTGGGGTACCCATTTATTTTTAACAGTAATTCGTAAATGTGGCCACTAGAGGACACACAATCCCAGCAGTGAGCCTCCAAGATGTAACCCCCAGGTGACGTATCCCAAGGGCTACTACCCCTGCCTGCATAACTGCTAACAGGTTAAGGGGCCTAGGTCCAATGGCGGGTGCCTCCACCCAGAGGTCGGGGTTAAGACAGTCTGGTATGACTTGGTCACAGCCCTCTGGGTCACTGCAACCCCCCCTTTCTTCCCACTAGTGGCCCACACAATATATTAGAAGTACCTTGACAGTATACATTTACCCCCAGGACTGGTTCAATCAGCTTGACTCTGGAGACCACCTGTAAAACAAGATGATACAATGCAAAAGCCACAGTGCAACACTTTAACATAAATGAATACCTCAGACAGTGTAACTTTGCTGAAACAAACAGATCTGATTTATTTAGGGGAACATAATAAGGGCAGAGGAAAATCAGGTTAATTAGTTTAGACACCTTAATAATCACAGTACTGTGCACATGTTCAGAGTCCCAAATTGTCACTTTCACTGGGTACTCAGGATGGGGGAGGGCTAGCCAGGATTGGTGCAGCTGGATGGGGCCCTGTGATGGAAAAAACATTTGCAAAATACCCAATTGTTATCCGGAGCCAGATGGCTCAGTTCGAGAAGAAATGAAACAGCAACAAATAGATGAAACACTTGAAATTTGATAAACAGATGGCAGGGAGTTACCCTGCTTTGTACTCACAGACTCAGTGTTGGGAACTGGATGGAAAGCAGATTGTCCTGGATTGCCAGGAGGAGAAGAACAAGTGGAAAAGGTCCTTGTGACTGGACCCCACTGCAGTTTAGAGCAAATAGATGCAGTCTGGATTAAGCTGGGGTTTGCTTCCAGCTTCATGCACTCAATTCACTGTACAGGGGATTTGAAATGCAATTCTCCACAGGCACTACACACATTTATTTGTAAAAGGAAGGTACTATACCAGGTAGGCTGCTTCTCGATCCTGATCACAATTACTGCACGATACCTGGGAGAACACAGAAGCAGTTTCAGTTCCTGACAGACTGAGCGCGATTCAGCAACTTCTCCAGTCTTCTACAGGGTGAGTCTGGTTTCTACTCTTCAGATCTCCTTGATTCTCTTCACAGGTTGGATTCAGTCCGAACAGGCACTTGCACAAAGTGCAGACCAAAACTTAGTGCCTTACACATGATTCCCATGCTAAAACTACACACTGAAGACCCACACGGTTCCCTGTCTCTTCACTGCCCAGACTGATCTGATATATCTAGTAGACAGAACCGGGCATTTGCTTTGAGTTCCTTCCAGTTCAGTTGGCTGGTTTGGCTGTCACTCACAGTAAACTCCCTGTTGGTGGAAAAAAGGCGCTGTCCATATTACAATTCCTGTATGATTGGCCACAGCATATAGGTGGCTGGCTCCACAATGAGAGTCCAAGTTCTGATTTACCAGCAGGCAGGCTCCATTTCAAAGGTCCCCCACACTGATTGGTCCAGTTCAGCAGTTCAACCAGAATGGGGACTAGGCAAACACAGTTCTGACTGCAAAGAAAAGCAGGTTAGACAAACTGTATTTTTGTTATTACTCTAAATGATTTCTGGCAAACAGTTACATCTTTGAAAAGTGCTCACTCTGCCCACTTAGTGATGGCAGAAATGGAGCGATTTGGCAGCAGCTTGAGTGGGACTCAAGCAGGGAAACACACAGACCGCCATTCAAATTATTATGTCTGCAGGCAGACAACACTTAAAGAGACAGTACCAGAGGTTCAAAAAGCACTCACATATAAACTGCTTAGATGCCGAACATCATCCAGGCTTGGGGCATTCAAGCAAGCTCCTGGAAGACTTTTGGGAACCCCCATTTGCAGGGGGGTTACACAAGCATTAGAATTGCAGAGAAGTGCAGTGCTATACAGAGCCAAACATAGTTCTCCTACTGTTAAGTGCAGCCAATGGGTCACAGCAGGAATAGATGCAGGACTTAAACAAAGAAACAACTGTCCTCATGTAAAAAAGGAAAATCAATGTAATAGGGCTCCCTTCCTGGGGGTAATCAGCTCTCGAGAGAGAGTCCGTACCTGGGCTTCTGTGAGGGACTGGTGGCTTCTGACCCAGACTGAGGATGGCAGTCTAGCAATTCAGGTTCATCAGAGAACCATGGCTGTGCCACTCTGATGAACCGAAAAGAGAATGATAGGGGAACATTAAATAAGAGCAGCACAGGGGTAGGGGCTGTTCATGGAGCTAAAAAGAAATGCAAAATGACTTCAATGGGTGGTGGGTCACAGACCAAAATGTTAGGCAAGGTGCCATGAGGTCTGTGAGAGCAAAAGCAGAGCTAATTAATACACAGTACTGAAGTAAAAAGATGAAAAAGCATGGTGTGATTTTAAGACCTGAGCTGAAATAGCTGCTGGGTCTTATGAGGGAACACTCTACAGGCACTGAGATTAAATCAGCAAAACTTGAAGTCTAAAATATTAGCATGACAGTATTAATCGATATCAAAGTCCATTAAAATATAATTCAGGCATTAACATTCCAGAGCAGTGTAGAGCTATACGGAGCCAATCGTATTTCTCCTGAGGCTAACTGCAGCCAATAGGTCACAGCAGGAAAAGATACCAGACTTAAATTCAGAAACAACTGTCCTCATGTAAAAAAGAAAAATCAAGTTCCTAGGGCTCCCTTCCAGGAGGTAATTAGTCCCCGAAGGAAAGTCCATACCTGGGCTTCTGTAAGGGAATGGTGGCTTCAGACCCAGACTGCAGAGGGCAGTCTAGCAGATTGGGTTCATCAGAGAACCACATCTGTGGCACTCTGACCACCTGAAAAAGGAAGGAAGGACATAGGGACATTAAATAAGAGAGGCAGGGATGTGGGTGATGTTCGTGGAGCTATAAAGAAATGAAAATGGATTATACGAGAGGTGGTTTGAAGACCAAAATATTAGGCAAGGTGCCACAAGGTCTGAGAGAGCAAGAGCAGGGCTAATTAAAACACAATAAAAAAGTAAAAAGGTAAAGAAGTGGGACGTGACTTTAAGACCTGAACTGAGATCTCTGCTGGATCTTAAGAGGAAACACTCTACAGGCACTTCGATTAAATCAGAAAAACTTGAATTCTGAAATCCTAGCAAGACAGGATTTAGAGAAATCAAAACCCATTAAAATATAATTTAAGCATTAACATTGCTGAGCACTGCAGAGCTATACAGAGCCAGTCGTAGTTCTCCTGGGACTAACTGCATTTAATGGGACAAAGAAGGAATAGACACTGGGCTTATACCCAGAAACATCTGTCCTCATGTAAAAAAGAAAAATCAGGGTGCTAGGGCTTCTTTACTGTAGGTAGTCAGTCCACAAGGAAGAGTGCATACCTGGACTTCTGTGATGGGCCGGTGGGTTGAGAACCAGACTGCAGATGGCAGTCTAACAGGATGGGATCATCAGAGAACCATGGCTGTGGCACTCTGACTACCTGAAAAAAGAAGGACAGGGGAACTATAAATAAGAGAGGCAAGGGTGTGGAGGCTGTTCATGGAGCTAAAAATAATTCAAAATGGCTTAAACGCGGGGTGGGCCACTGACTAACATGTTAGGCTAGGTGCCACAAGGTCTGAGAGTGCAAGAGCAGGGACAGATAAAACACAATACCAAAGTAAAAAGTTGAAAAAGAGATGTGTGCTTTTAAGACCTGAGATGAGATCGCTGCTGGGTCTTAAGTGGGATAACTCTGCCGGCACTTAGATTAAATCAGCAAAACTAGAATTCTAAAATACTAGCAAGACAGTATTAACAGAAGTCAAAATACATTAAAATATAATTCAAGCATTAACATTGCAGAGCAGTGCAGAGCTATGTGGAGCCAAACTTAGTTGTCCTGGGGCTATCTGCAGCCAACGGGTCACATCCAGAATGAAACCCAGAAACAACTGTACTCAAGTAAAAAGAAAAATCAAGGCCCTAGGGCTCCCTGCATGGAGGTAAATCAGTCCCGGATGGAGAGTATGTACCTGGGCTTCTGTGAGGGGCTGGTGGCTTCAAAACCATACTGCAGATGGCAGTCTGGCAGCTTGGGTTCAACAGAGAACCACAGACGTGGCACTCTGACCACCAGAAAAGAGAAGGAGAGGGGGACTTTATAAATAAGGTGCAGGGGGTGGGGGCTGTTCATAGAGCTAAAATAAAATGCAAAATGGCTTAAAAAGGAAGTGGGTCACAGAACAAAATGTTAGGCAAGGTGCCACAAGGTCTGAGAGAGCAAGAGCATTGCTAATTAAAACACAATACCAAAGTAAAAAAGTGAAAAAGAGTGGCGTGAGTTTAAGGTCACTGCTGGGTCTTAAGAGGGAACACTCTACAGGCGCTTAGTTTAAATCTGGAAAACCTGGAGGTAATCAGTTCCTAAGGGAGAGTCCGTACCTGGGTTTTTGTGATGGGCTGGTGGCTTCAGATGACAGTCTTGCAGGACGGGTTCATCAGAGAACCACAACTGTGGCACTCCGACCACCTGAGAAGAAAAGCACAATGGGACATTTAACAAGAGAGGCAGAGGGGTGGGGGTTGTTCGTGGAGCTAAAAAGGAATGCAAAATGTCTTAAAAGGAAGATGGGTCACAGATCAAAATGTTAGGCAAGGTGCCACAAGGTCTGAGAGAGCAAGAGCAGGGCTAATTCAAACACAATACCAAAGCAAAAAGGTGAAAAAGAGGGGCATGAGGTTAAGACCTAAGCTCAGATTGCTGTTGGTTCTTTAGAGGAAACACTCTACAGGCACTTAGATCAAATCAGGAAAACTTGAACTCTAAAATACTAGCAAGACAGTATTAACAGAAATCAAAATCCATTCAAATATAATTCAAACATTAACACTGCAGAGCAGTGCAGAGCTATACAGAGCCAATCGTACTACTCCTGAGGCTATCTGCAGCCAATGTGCCACATCAGGAAAAAGACGCCAGACTTAAACCCAGAAACAACTGTCCTCATGTAAAAAAGAAAAATCAAGGTTCTAGGCCTCCCTTCCTAGATGTCATCAATTCCTGAGGGAGAGTCCATACCTGGGCTTTTGTGATGGGCTGGTGGCTTCAGAACTGGACTGCAGATGACAGTCTTGCAGGACGGGTTCATCAGAGAACCACAGCAGTGGCATTCCGACCACCTCAAAAGGAAAAGACAACAGGACATTAAACAAGAGAGGCAGAAGGGTGGGGGTTTGTGAAGCTAAAAAGGAATGCAAAATGGCTTAAACGGAAGGTGGGTCACAGACCAAAATGTTAGGCAAGGTGCCACAAGGTCTGAGAGAGCAACAGCAGGGCTAATTCAAACACAATACCAAAGTAAAAAGGTGAAAAAGAGGGACATGAGTTTAAGATCTAAGCTCAGATCGCTGCTGGGTCTTTAGAGGGAACACTATGGGCACTTAGATTAAATCAGAAAAACTTCAACTCTAAAATACTAGAGAGACATTATTAACAGATATCATAATCCATTAAAATATAATTCAAGTATTAACATTGCAGAGCAGTGTAGAGCTATACAGAGCCAATGAAAGTTGTCCGGGGCTAACTGCAGGCAATTGGTCAAAGCAGGAGTAGATGCTGGACTTAAACCCAGAAACAACTGTCCTCATGTAAAAAAGGAAAATCAGGGTGCTAGGGCTCCCTTCCTGCAGATAATTAGTCCCAGAGGGAGAGTCCGTACCTGGGCATCTGTGCGGGACTGGTGGCTTGAGACCCGGACAGCAGCAGGCAGTCTTGCTGGTTGGGTTCATCAGAGAACCACAGTTGTGGCACTCTGACCACCTGTAAAGAAGGACTGGGGAACAATAAATTAGAGAGGCAGGGGGGTGTAGGCTGTTTGTGGAGCTTAAATGAATACATAATGGCTTAAACAGTGGGTGAGTCACAGACTATAATGTTAGGCAAGGTGCCACAAGGTCTGAGAGAGCAAGAGCAGGGCTAATTCAAACACAGTACCAACATAAAAAGGGGAAAAAGAGATGTGTGAATTTAAGACCTGACCTGAGATCGCTGCTGACTTTTATGTGGGAACACTCTGCCAGCACTTAGATTAAATCAGCAAAACTTGAACTCTAAAATGCTAGCAAGACAGTTTTAACAGAAATCAAAATCCATTAAAATATAATTCAAGCATTAACATTGCAGAGTGGTGCAGAGCTTTGTGGAGCCACACATAGTCGTCTAGGGCTATCTGCAACCGATAGGTCACATCAGGAATAGACACTGAACTTAAACCCAGAAACAACTGTCCTCATCTAAAAAAGAAAAATCAAGGTCCTTGGGCTCCCTTCCTGGAGGTAATCAGTCTGGGATGGAGAGAACATACTTGGGCTACTGTGAGGGGCTGGTGGCTTTAGAACCACACCACAGATGGCAGTCTGGCAGCTTGGGTTCAACAGAGGACAATGGCCTTGGCACTCTGATCACCTGAAAAGAGAAGGACAAGGGGACATTATATATGAGATGCAGCGGGGGGCTGTTCGTGGAGCTAAAATCAAATGCAAAATGGCTTAATCGGGAGGTGGGTCACAGAACAAAATGTTAGGCAAGATGCCGCAAGGTCAGAGAGAGAGTAAGAGCATTGCTAATTAAAACACAATACCAAAGTAAAATGGTGAAAAAGAGTGGCATTAGGTTAAGACCTAAGCTCAGATGGCTGCTGGGTCTTAAGAGGGAACACTGTACTGGCACTTAGATTAAATCTGCAAAACTTGAAGTCTAAAATACTAGCAAGACTGTATTAAAAGAAATTAAAATCCATTAAAATATAATTCAAGCATTAACGTTGCAGAGCAGTGCAGAGCTATATGGAGCCAATCATAGTTCTCCTGGGAGTAAGTGCAGCCAATGGGTCAAAGCAGGAAGAGATGTCGGACTTAAACCCAGAAGCAACGGTCCTCATGTAAAAAAGGAAAATGAAGGTCCCAGGGCTCCCTTCTTGGTGGTAATCAGTCCCCGAGATAGAGTCTGTAGTTATGCTTCTGTGAGGGACTGTTGGCTTCAGCCCCATACTGCAGATGGCAGGCTTGTAGGTCAGTTTCATCAGACAGCCACGGTTGAGGCATTCTGACCACCTGAAAAGAGAAGGAGAGGGGGACATTAAATGAGAGAGGCAGGTGGGGTGGGGGCTGTTCGAGGAGCTATAAAGAAATGCAAAATGGTTTAAATGGGAGATGGGTGGCAGACCAACATTTTAAGCAAGGTGCAGCAAGGTTTGAGAGAGCAACAGCAGGGCTAACTAAAACACAACACCAAAGCAAAAAGGTGAAAAAGAGGGGTGTGAGTTTAAGACCTGATCTGAAATCGCTACTGGGTCTTTAAAGGGAACACTCTGCAGCTGCTTAGATTAAATCAGGAAAACTTGAACTCTAAAATACTAGCAAGACAGTATTAACAGAAGTCAAAATCTATTAAAATATAATTCAAGCATTAACACTGCAGAGCAGTGCAGAGCTATATGGAGCCAATCGTACTTCTCCTGGGGCTATCTTCAGCCAATGGGTCACATCAGGAATTAACGCTGGACTTAAACCCAAAAACTGCTCTGCTCATGTAAAAAAGGAAAATCAAGGTTCTAGGTGTCCCTTCCTGGAGGTAATCAGTCCCTGAGGGATAGTCCGTACCTGGGCTTTATGTGATGGGCTGGTGGCTTCAGAACTGGACTGCAGATGGCAGTCTTGCAGGTCGGGTTCCTCAGAGAACCACAGGTGTGGCACTTCGACCACCTGAAAAGGGAAGGACAATGGGACATTAAACAAGAGAGGCAGAGGGGTTGGGGTTGTTTGTGGAGTTAAAAAGGACTGCAAAATGGCTTAAATTGTAGGTGGATCACAGACCAAAATGTTAAGCAAGGTGTCACAAAGTCTGAGAGAGCAAGAGCAGGGCTAATTCAAACACAATACCAAAGTAAAAAGTGAAAAAGAAGGGCGTGAGTTTAAAACCTAAGATCAGATCGCTGTTGGGTCTTTAGAGGGAGCACTCTACAGGCAGTTAGATTAAATAAGAAAAACTTCAACTCTAAAGTACTAGAGAGACATTATTAACAGAAATCATAATCCATTAAAATATAATATAGTATTAACATTGCAGAGCAGTACAGAGCTATATGGAGCCAATCGTAGTTCTCCTGGTGCTAACTGCAGCCAATTGGTCAACGCAGGAACAGACACTTGGCTTAAACCCAGAAACAACTGTCCTCTTGTAAAAAAGAAAAATCAGGGTGCTAGGTCTCCCTTCCTGGAGATAAATAGTCCCAGAGGGAAAGTCCATACCTGGGCTTCTGTGAGGGGCTGGTGGCTTGAGACCCAGACTGCGGAAGGCAGTCTTGCAGGTAAGATTCATCAGAGACCCACGGCTGTGGCACTCCGACCACCTGAAAAGAGAAGGACCAGGGAACAATAAATAAGAGAAGCAGCAGGTGGGGGCTGCTTGTGGAGCTTAAAAGAATACGTAATGGCTTAAACGGGGGGTGGGTCACAGACTAAAATGTTAGACAAAGTGCCACAAGGTCTGAGAGAGCAAGAGCAGGGCAAATTAAAACACAACACCAAAGTAAAAGGGTGAAAAAGAGATGTGCGAGTTTAAGACCTGACCTGAGATCACTGCTATATCTTAAGTGGGAACACTCTACAGGCGCTTAAATTAAATCAGCAAAACTTCAACTCTAAAATATTAGCAAGACAGTATTAACAGAAATAAAAATCCATTAAAACATAATTCACGCATGAACATTGCAGAGCAGTACAGAGCTATATGGAGCCAATCGTAGCTCTCCTCAGGCTAACTGAAACTAATGGGTCACAGCAAGAATAGACGCATGACTCAAATTCAGAAACAATTGTCCTCATGTTAAAAAGAAAAATCAAGGTCCTAGGGCTCCCTTCCTGGAGGTAATCGGTCCCAGAGGGAGAGTCCATACCTGGGCTTCTGTGAGGTGCTGGAGGCTTCATACCCGTACTGCGGATGGCAGTCTAGCAGGTCAGGTTCATGCAGAGAACTATGACTGTGCCACTCTGACCACCTGAAAAAAGGACAGGGGGACATTAAAAAAGAGAGCCGGGTGGATGGGGGCTGTTCATGGAGCTAAAAGGAAATGCAAAATGGCTTAAACAGGGAGTAGGTTGCAGACCAAAATGTTAGGCAAGGTACCATAATGTCTGAGAGAGCAAGAGCAGGGCTAATTAAAACACAATACCAAGTAAAAAGGTGAAAAGGAGATGTGTGAGTTTATGACCTGACCTGAGATCGCTGTTGGGTCTTAAAAGGAAACACTCTACAGGCATGTAGATTAAATCAGCAAAACTTGAACTCTAAAATACTAGCAAGACAGTATTAACAGAAATCAAAATCCATTCAAATACAATTCAAGCATTAACATTGCAGAGCAGTGCAGAGCAATACGAAGCCAATCGTAGTTCTCCTGGGGCTAACTGCAGCCAATGGATCACAGCAGGAATAGATGCCTGACATAAACCCTGAAGCAGCTGTCCTCATGTAAAAGAGAAAAACCAAGGCCCTAGGGCTCCCTTCCTGGAGGTAATCAGTCCCTGAGGAAGAGTCTATACTTAGGATCTGCGAAGGACTGGTCGCTTCAGAATCAGACCACAGATGGCAGTCTGGCAGGTCGGGTTCATCAGAGAACCACGGCTGTGGCATTCTGACCACCTGAAAAGAGAAGGACAGTGGGACATTAAATAATTGAGGTGGGGGGTTGGGGGTGTGGGCTGTTTGTGGAGCTAAAAAAGAAATACAAACTGTCTTCAACAGGAGGTGGGTCACAGACCAAAATGTTAGGCAAGTTGCCACAAAGTCTGAGAGAGCAAGAGCATGGCTAATTAAAACACAATACCAAAGTAAAAAGGTGAAAAGGGGGGTGTTAGTTTATGACCTGCACCGAGATCACTGCTGGATCTTAAAAGCGAACACTCTACAGGCACTTCGGTTAAATCAGCAAAACTTGAACTGTAACATACTAGCAAAACAGTATTAACAGCATTAACATTGCAGAGCAGTGCAGAACTATATGGAGCCAATCGTAGTTTTCCTGGGACTAACTGCATCCAATTGGACACAGCAGGAATGGACGCCTGACTTACACCCAGAAACAGCTCTCCTCATGTAAAAAAGAAAAATCAAGGTCCTATGGCTTCCTTCCTGGATGTGATCAATCCCTGTTGGAGAGTCCGTACTTGGGCTTCTGTGAGGGGCTTGTGGTTTCAGACCCAGACTGCGGATGATAGTCTAGCAGGTTGGGTTCATCAGAGCACCAAGGCTGTGCCACTCTGACCACCTGAAAAGAAAAGGAAAGGGGAACAATAAATAAGAGTGGCAGGGGGGTTGGGGCTGTTCGTGGAGCTTAAAAGGAATACAAAATGGCTTAAACGGGTGGTGGATTGCAGACTAAAATGTTATGCTAGGTGCCACAAGGTCTGAGAGAGAGAGAGCAAGAGCAGGACTAATTAAAACACAATACCAAGTAAAAAGGTGAAAAAGAGATGTGTGAGTTTAAGACCTGAGCTGAGATTGCTGTCGGGTCTTAAAAGTAAACACTGTACAGGCATGAAGATTAAATCAGCAAAACTTGAACTCTAAAATACAAGCAAGACAGTATCAACAGAAATCAAAATCCAGTAACATACAATTCAAGCATTAACATTGCAGAGCAGTGCAGAGCAATATGGAGCCAATCGTAGTTCCCCTGGGGCTAACTGCAGCCAATGGGTCACAGCAGGAATAGATGCCTGACATAAACCCTGAAGCAGATGTCCTCATGTAAAAAAGAAAAATCAAGGTCCTAGGGCTCCCTTCCTGGAGGTAATCAGTCCCTGAGAAAGAGTCTATACTTGGGCTTCCGTGAGGGGCTGGTCACTTCAAAATCAGACTGCAGATGGCAGTTTGGCAGGTCGGGTTCATCAGAGAACCATGGCTGTGGCACTCTGACCACCTGAAAAGAGAAGAACAAGGGTACATTAAATAATAGAGGCAGGGGAGCACGGGCTGTTCATGGAGTTAAAAAAGAAATGCAAAATGGCTTAAATCAGAGGTGATCACAGACCAAAATATTAGGCAAGGTGCCACAAGGTCTGAGAGAGCAAAAGCATGGCTAATAAAAACACAGTACCAAATTAAAAAGTTGAAAAGGAGTGGTGTGAGTTTAAGACCTCAGCTGAGATCACGGTTGGGTCTTAAGAGCGAATACTCTACAGGCACAGAAGTTAAATCAGCAAAATTTTGTACTGTAAAATACTAGCAAGACAGTAATAACAGAAATCAAAATCCATTAAACTATAATTCAAGCATTAACACTGCAGAGCAGTGCAGAGCTATGTGGAGCCAATCATAGTTCTCCTGGGGGTAAGTGCAGCCAATGGGTCAAAGCAGGAAGAGATGCCGGACTTAAACCCAGAAGCAACGGTCCTAATATAAAAAAGAAAAATCAAGGTCATTCGGCTCCCTTCCTGGAGGTAATTAATCCCCAAAGGAGAGTCCATACCTGGGCTTCTGTGAGGGGCTCATGGCTTCAGACCTGAACTGCTGATGGCAGTCTTGCAGGTGGGGTTCATAAGAGAACCATGGCTGTGACACTCTGACCACCTGAAAAGAGAAGGACAAGGGAACAATAAATAAGAGCAGCAGGGGAGTGGGGGTTGTTCGTGGTGCTTAAAAGAAATACAAAAAATCTTAAATGGGGGTGGGTCATAGACTAAAATGTTAGGGAAGGTGCCACAAGGTCAAAGAGAGCAAGAGCAGGTTGATTAAAACACAATACCAAAGTAAAAATGTAAAAAAGTGGGGCATTAGTTTTAAGACCTGAGCTGAGATCGCTGCTGGGTCTTAAGAGGGAACACTCTACAGGTACTTTGATTAAATCAGCAAACCTTTAACTCTAAAATACTTGCAAGACAGTATTAACAGAAATCAAAATCCATTAAAATATAATTCAAGCATTAATACTGCAGAGCAGTGCAGAGGTATACAGAGCCAATCATAGTTCTCCTGGGGTAACTGCAGCCAATGGGTCACAGCAGAAACAGATGCGGCACTTCAACCCAGAAACAAATGTTCTCATGTAAAAAAGAAAAATCAAGGTCCTAGGGTTCCCTTCCTGGAGGTAAGCAATCCTATAGGGAGAGTCCATATCTGAGCTTCTGTGCGGGGTTGGTTGCTTCAGACCCAGACTGCGGATGGCAATCTAGCAGGTCAGGTTCATCACAGAACCATGGCTGTGGCACTCTGACCACCTGGGCTTCTGTGAGGTGCTGGTGGCTTCGGACACAGACTGCGGAAGGCAGTATTGCAGACCAGATTTGTTAGAGAACCACGGCTGTGGCACTGTCACCACCTGGGCTTTTGTGTCTCAACCTACCTCTCCCCAAGTCTCAGTGTCTCGTCCACTGCTCTTCCTGTCTTTTTAAATATTATTTTTCCTCCATCCCTCCTGACTGTTTGTCTTCTTCTTCTCCCTCTTCCATCCCTTTCTCTTACTCCTTCCACTCCTCTGATGTCTGCTCATTGTTTATCCTTCACTGTAAAATCGCTACTGGTCAGGTTGCTTTCTACATCCACTTGCCGTCTCCATGAAATTAACCCCATCTACAAATCTCTCTCTCTCCTATATGAATATTGCTTCTTATCCTACAACTGCAGCTAGCCTCAAGTCACCATGCAATTGTCTACTTTCCCCTCACTTTCAGTTTCATTCATTAGGATTTTTTTATAGAACTGTATAAGACTTTTTTTAATACTGCATGCTTACAATGGCCTCCCTGCTCATTGACTCTTTCCGCTATAAGTTGTTCATTTCTTCTTTGGCTGCATTTTAAATTTTACATTCTTACTTGTGTGTAATTTTGTTTTCTCCACAACTGTGATGCTTTGCTTTGAACTCTTTCTTAGTGTATTTTGCACTCACTTTAATGTATTATGCATACAATCTTTTGTGTCTGTGCAAATTGTTGCATTTCACAAATAACCCTGTCCACTTTAAAGTACATAATTTTGCAGTTTTAAAAGATGTGATTTTGTAAAAAGCATCTTTTATTCTCCTAGCTCCGTATATAATTTTTGCAATTTTAAATTATACAATTTTGGAAAAAGCATCTTTTATTATCCTGGCTCCCACTCATACTCTTTGTGCTCCAGGGACCCAGTACTGGGTCATAATAGCACACCAGGAAGAGCACTGAAAGAACCATGCTGTGTAAAGTGCAAGAGGGTTTAGAGTGACTGGGGTTAGAATAATGGTAAGGAATTACTGCTAACCCTATCGCTCTGCAGACATCCTGTGTAGGAATCGAGTTTCTGTGAACTAGGATGCTGGCTGAGCCGCTCCCATAGCAGAGTTACTAGGGTACCAGCACATAGCAGAGCTGGAAACCTGGGACTGTGGTTCACTTCCAGACAGGTCTTCTCATGCTGCAACTTTTTTTTATTAATTTCATAAAAGTAATTTCCCCCTCCCAATTTTCTCCCAATCTCTGAAGTCCATGATGCCTGGAGTTGGTTATTTTAAGTCCAGGGGGTGTGGGGGGTGTGGTGGGCTAACCACCATATAAACAAAAAGTCTCATTATTTTCAGTGGGGTGCGCTGTCATAGTCGGGTTGTTGTACCCTACGTTGTGTGTGACTGACGCCGTTTTCCTTGTGGCATGTATTGCGTGCAGTTATTGTCTGCAGCTGTTATGACCCAGTGCCAGGGAACCATGCACAGTCTGCATTCTCCATCCAAACTCTTGTGCAGCACAAGATGCTTGTTTGTACAATTTCCCTTTCCTCTGGAACCTTCTTTTTTCCCTTCATCTCTCCTCCTCCTCTCTTCATATCTTTAGATGCTTGCAAAGTCAAATTCCTGCTCCCCCGTGCCTGTCTCTCCCCCACTTGAACCTTTTCACCTTTTATTTCCCCACAGTTTTCTCCTGCCCCCAGCATGCCAATGACTCCCTAATCTGGGTCAACAATGTTCCTGGCCCCAGTTAAATCTCTACTTGTGTTACTTTAATTTATGTGCTCTTGCAAGCATTGTTTCAGTTTATCTTGTTAATGAATCTAACGCACTTTTCACTTTATCCTCAGTGTAATATCCCAAACTGAATATTTAATGAATCCATACACTGTTCACTTTATTTTACTGTATTATCCTATACTGTTGATTCATGTGGGAATTAAGGTTGCCAACTTTGTCTTTCAAAAATAAGCCCACCCCCTCCTCGGTGAGACCAAGTTGAAAGACGTAGTACTGCGAGTCTTGCTCTCCCTGCTCCCTACAGATTGTGGACAGTGATGATAGCTTTCCCCCAGGGCTTTCACTTGACACTTACCCACAAAATCCTTACCCTACCAGCCCCAATTCTTCCCAGAGGAGGTTGAATCCAGGCAGTTTCATTGGTGCTGGTGGAGGTTGTGGAAGAAGAAACCAGAAGGGGAAGGAAGGAAATATATTCAATTCAGTGCTTTAGAGTAACTGGTAATTGCTATTTTTCTTTTAAACTTAGATTGTGGGCTTTTAGTGACACTGCACTTTCTTTGTTGTCTTTACTTAGAATTGTTTTTGGGCTGTTTAAAATTTAAAATGTAGTGGTGGTGTAATTCTGTGCTGTCTTTAATTGCTGCAGATTTTATCTTGGCTTGTCTGACTGCCCTGTAGTTGGGTGAGGGGTGTTAATTGTCTGGCCTCTGACCTCAGCTATGTGATAACTGGAGGTGGGACTTAGTCAGAGTTGAGGTAGTAAGTGAGTTTTATTTTCTCAGAAGAAGCCAGAAGGTGAAGGAAGGGAACATATTCAATTCAGTGCTTTAGAGTAACTGGTAAATGCTATTTTTCTTTTAAACTTAGATTGTGGGCTTTTAGTGACACTGTACTTTCCTCCCTTCCCCAACTCTTAATTATATGCCCTGTTAAATCTGATTGACAGGAGCTAAACACAGGGTATAGTAAGGGGTGTGAAGTAGGAGGGGCATAAGGGGGAAGAAGCCCACCCTCAGCACGACAAGTGTTTTGACTCATTTATTTATTTATTGGTTTCTTTTCTTTTTTTTTTTTTTAAAGAAAATTATCTGAGGATCAGTGGCAGGATTTTTAGGACAGTAAATTAATAAAAAGGGAACTAGGAGGGCTTCAGTATCAGACAAGTAGTGGAATAGCAGTATAATTGCAGTATAATGTGGGGAGTGGTGCAATGCAGTGGCTGTGGGGCAGCCATATTCAGGCAGACCTTCTGGACACTGAGGTGCTGCCCTATCTGCATGCATCTCTCTGGACTGCAGGATGAGGTAGCCAGACTCAGAGTGGAAGTAAACTGGGTCAGGAGTACCATCACCCCTATCCAGAGACCACCCAGTCCAATGCAACTGCCTCAAAGAATGCCGAGAACGAGGAGCGCTTGGATGATAGTGGGCTCAGGGAGAGTTAGAGCAGTCAGGCAGAGGCACATCCCAGATCATATTCCACTTAAGAACTCATGTGCCACACCGGCAAATGAGGACAACCAAATAGAGGTACCCAGAGAAGTGGAAGGAAAGGATGTGGAGGTTAGCCAAGGAGGTGACCTCAGCGGGGAAAGCAGTGGACCCCAGAGGAGGAGGAAGCAAATCCTGGTGGGGGACTCCATCATAGGAGGGATCCAGCTAGGAGCACAGGAGGAGGAGGACAGGGAGGTGAGGTGCCTACCAGGTGCCACGGCATGGAGGGATGGAAGGAAGATCCTGGGGATCACTGGGAAGGCAAGATGGGAGGGTGAGCTGGATGTCAGTATCCACCTAGGTACTAAGGACCTGGCAAATGGGGAGTCAAAGGAAGTTCAGGAAGAGTTTAGGAAATTGGGGAGGGGTCTCAAGCAAGTAGCTACTTCTGTCACTTTCTCAGAAGTACTACCTGCGAGGCAATGGAAACATAGGAGTGCATGCACCAGAAATTTAACTCATGGTTGAAGAACTGGTGCTGTGAGGAAGGGTTTGGATTCATTGGTGACTGGGGACCCACCTGGAGGAATGGAGGTTTGTTCAAGCTGATGACCTGCATCCATCCTGGAGGGGAATCAAGCACTCAATGATAGTTTAAATACTACATTGACAAGCATTTAAACTAGCAAAGGGGTGGCAGGCTAGCAAGGAGGGTACCTACTTGCTCACCCCTCACAGCTAGCAGTGGAACCAGTGAACCAGAGGAGTGGTTATCTCTGTAAAGCAGTGTGCAAAAGATGAAGATTAGTGCCCAAGAGGTGGATAGGCAGAAAATGGTCAACATTCAGCAGAAGGGCAGACAGCAAGGAGAACCAGGGATAAATGACAACCAAGAAAGGGGCTGGAGTAGAACAGCGAAACTGTCTAGGGAGGTCAAATCATGGAAAGCCATGTGTGCAAATGCCAGGAGCCTTAGCAACAAGATGGAATATCTGGAGGCTGTCATGGTGCAGTCAGACCTGGACATTGTGGCCATCACTGAAACCTGGTGTAATGATAACCACGACTGGGAGATGGCCATACCTGGCTACAACATATTCAGAAGAGGCAGAGCAGGCAGGAATGGAGGAGGTGACACTGTATGTGAAAAATGACATAAGGGCCACAGAGATCCAGGAGGAACAAAATGGGGGAGAGATACTGTGGGTTAAGCTGGAAAGTAAAATGGGGACAGCCATCCGCACAGGTGTAGTCTATAGACCACCAGCCCAGGAGGAAGAAACAGATAGGGAGCTGATGCTAGCCATCCAAAGGATGGCAGACAAGGGTGAGGTAGTACTGGTTGGAGACTTCAATATTCCGGACTTGGACTAGAGCATCCCAGCAGCAGCATCAACTAGGAGCAGATTTATCTTGGACTCCCTTCAGGGTGCCTTCCTCAAGCTACTGGTCATGGAACCAACTCAGCAGAAGGCAATATTGGACCTTGTGCTCACAAACAGGGACAGTGTGATGGGGGTAATAGTGGGGGAGCACCTGGGGAACAGTGACCACCAGTCATTGTGGTTTGAAATCACAGAAAGAGCAGAACCAAACCACAAAACACGTATCCTGGATTTTAGGGAAGACTTTGGGAAAATGGGAGATACTTGAAAAAGGCATTAAGGGAATGGGACAGGAATCAGGGGTTGAGGAACAGTGGGCAGTATTTAAAATGGGATTACAAGAACAGCAGAATTATGCATTAAGCAGGTTATCAAGAGGAAAAGGAAGAGGAGACCATTATGGTTTCCAAAGAGGTAGCAAAGAAAGTGAAAGCCAAAAAGATTGCATTCAGGCAATACAAAAAGACACAGGCAGAAGGAGATAGGGAGAAGTACCAGAAGAAGCAAAAGGAGGCAGGGAGGTTAGTAAGGGAAGCCAAAGCTCAGGAAGAAGAACACATTGCAAAATCAGTGGGTAGAGGGGACAAAACATTTTACAGCTACATAAGTGAAAAAAGAAAGACAAAGGGAGGGATAGTGAGACTGAAGGGGGAGGATGGGGGCCGCATGGAGGATGACAACAGTAAAGCTGACATATTGAACAGGTATTTCTGCTAAGTCTTTACTGAGGAAGAGGAGGTAATGGGTCTGAAGGGTACAAGAGGCGAGAATGGTGCAGAAATGGACACAAGTCCCTTTACACAGAAAGGGTCCTGAAGGAACTGGAAGTAATAAGAGTTGATAAAGCAATGGGGCCAGATGGGGTGCACCCTAGGGTCCTTAAAGAACTAAGAGAGGTGGTGGCTGAACCTCTGGCTATCCTGTTTAGCCAGCCACTGGAAACAGGGGAGGTACCCAAAGACTGGAGGACAGCAGATGTAGTCCCCTTATACAAAAGTGGGAACAAAGAGGAAGCAGGGAACTACAGACCAGTCAGCCTCACCTCAGTAGTGGGGAAAATCATGGAAGGACTACTGAAGGAGAAATTGGCGGAACATCTGGTTGTCAATGGACTACGGGACCCAAGGCAGCATGGTTTCACCAGGGGGAGGTCATGTCAGACCAACCTCGTTGAATTTTTTGACTGGGTGACTAGGGAGGTGGATCAGGGGAGGGTATTGGACATGGCCTATCTGGACTTCAGCAAGGCCTTTGACACTGTGCCACATAGAAGACTATTACACAGACTGGGGAATATGGGTGTGGGCAGGACAGTAGTGTGGTGGGTAGGTAACTGGCTGGATGGCAGGACACAGAGGGTGGTGGTAAATGGCTGTCACTCCACAGAGGGAAGAGTGACCAGTGGGGTACCACAGGGATCAGTGCTGGGACGGTCCTGTTCAACATCTTCATCAGTGACATTGCACAGGACCTAGAAGGCAGAATTTCACTGTTTGCTGATGACACAAAGCTCTGTAACAGAGTAGACACACCAGAGGTGTAGACCAAATGAGAAGGACCTGCAGAAACTTGAAGAATGGTCAGGGGTTTGGCAGTTGAAATTCAATGCAAAAAGTGTAAGATAATGCATATGGGCACAAAACCCTGGCACAATATATCAGTTGGGGGTGAGGATATAGCATGCACCAAGCAGGAAAGGGATCTTGGGGTTATCATCTCTGATGACCCCAAGGTAGGGAAACAGTGTGACAAGGTAGCAGGTAAAGCAAATAGGATGCTGGTATGTATAGGCAGGGCATCACCAGCAGGAAAAGGAGGTCATAATTCGCTATGCAAAGACACTAGTGAGGCCTCACCTGGAGTACAGTGTACGGTTCTGGAGACCATACCTACGTAAGGACATAGGGTAGAGAAGGTTCAGAGGAGGGCAACAAAGATGGTGCATGGATTGCATCACAAGTCCTATGAAGACTGGTTGAAGGAACTGAACATGTACTCCCTGGAGGAGAGAAGGGAGAGAGGGGATATGATAGAGACATACAAGTATCTTACAGGGAGAAACAGGGTGCAGGAATACACTATTTTTAAGCGAAAAAGATGTTCCAGAACTAGAGGGCATGGGATGAATTTGGAGGGAGGAAGATTCAGAGGAAACATGAGGAAGAATTTCTTCACAGAACGGGTGGTGGACAAGTGGAACACCCTGCCAGAGGAAGTGGTGGGGGCTGAAACAATCACGGGATTTAAGAATACATGGGATAGACGTAAAGGAATTCTGGAGGTCAGGGGTTAGGGGCAACAGACTTCTAGGAAAACATCAACTGATCTTACAAGCTCAAATGGGCAGACTGGGTGGGCCATAGGCCCTTATCTGCCAACACTATCTATGTATCTATGTTAGAAGCAGATTACATTCCACCACAGAGATAACAGTTTACAGGGCTAAACACTTTCTGTTACCTACTTTCTTACTAGTACAGCATCATTCTGACCTTCAACACAACTCTTTTTTACTTTCTATCTTGCTGTCTTTCTTCTGTCTCATAAAGCTATAGAACCCATATCCTTATATCTCCCAATTAGAGCAGAAAGTTGTCGCATATGCTGACTTACACAGAATTTAAAACTGCCCATCTTGTGTTAATGTAACCTTCCCCCCCCACACCCACTCTGGTGCCTTACCTCCAGTTCCTGCGCCCTCCTGATTTAAGTTCTCTCTGCTGGTGTTGTTCACACTGTGTTCCTTGATATCTTTGGTGGTCTCCTCAGCTCCCCTGAGACTCTTGATGTGTATGCCATGACTGAGTGGTTCTAAAAGCTGTATAGGAGGGAAAAGAGATCAAAGAGCTCATCGTCAACATGATTAGAGCGGCTTGTGGCCATATCAAGAGAGCAGTGGGGATAGCCACCCGACAAACTGCCGACTCTGTTGATCCAGTCCCCACCTCCAAACTTGCCTGCAGAGGGGACTGGGTGGGGTGTAGTAAAAAAAGAGAATCCACACTGTCATCATCTCACTGAGCTCATTCTTCTCACAAGATGAGGTGGCAACGCTGAGATTCCTACATTAAGCTAAGGTCAAGTGTCCCAACGTGCATAAGGTAGTAGTAAATGATTTTATTGTTCAGTCATAGACCATGACAAAAGCAAAATCAGACAATATACAATTGATAGTAAAATAAAAATATAACTTCCATATAAAATAGGCAAGTACATACATTTCTTCAAAGAATTTTAAAGTGCATTAGTCAAACTTCCTACGTATGATAGAAACAGCTCTAAAATATCTCGCTACTGCTTAATAATATATTTATCTTCTGAGGTGAGCATAATGTTTAACAATATATCCTGTTCACTGTTGTGGTATGTGGGTGAACAGATGGACACTGACACAGAAAAATATGGTGTTAGAAAGACAATTGCCAGACCAGAACGTTATTCAAAGAAAATCAAAACAAAAACTTAATACAGCCATCAACTTCACTTCGGCAAATAAAATACAAAAGGGGAAAAAAAAGAAACAAATGCAACTCTTGCTGCCTAAAGGTCTAGTCAGTAATGGTCACCTCAGTTGCACATAGAGTGAGCTCAAAGGTCTGAAAAAAAAAGCAGACCTACACAGTGGGGACAGTAACTGACTGATCCCAGCACGCATCTTAGGGTTCCCTACAAGGATACCTCATTTATAGTAAAACCTACACATGTGACCATTGCTGACTCCTCCTATGCATCAATACATTCAGCAAAAACACCTAAACATTTTATTACTTGGTTATTATAAGTTCAAAGGAACCACATTCATATTTACATGTTTGTTAATATTTTATTTTTACAATATTAGCAGCAAAAATCATAAAACACAGTTTTCTTGCAGGTACAGGGAACTCTGCCCCTATTCATACTATATCTAGGGGGGAAGGGCCAGCTGACTCCTAATGAGGCAAAAGTAGCAACAGCCTCAGAACACCACACCTAGTTCCTGTGGTTTCAGGTAAGAACTCACTTCGGGCACCAAAAGATAGGGAAAGCTATGCTAAAATGGGAGTAGCACTCAAACAACTATTGCAGGCAGCTATAATAATATGCAGCTCTAGTTCCAGCATATAGCATGAGCTATAAACCAAAAAGAATATTGTGGACCAACCCACACAATGTCAGAGAGAGTCTATTGTTTAGCAGCCACACAGCATGGAGCATACTGCTTCTAAATCTGAACTGACCAGCAAGGTGCTTTGTGTTGTAAACACTGTATTAAAAACATCTATAAGGGGGTACTTATAACCTGTGTTTTAAACAGGACACCACAGTGTCCTTCAAACGCCTTTATAATAGCTACATAGGAACTAAATGCAGGGGAAATGTTTTTAATTTGTGTAGTCAGCATGTCATGGGCATTCTGTAGAGTGCTGCACACTGAAACAAAAGCAAACAGGATTGGCTGCAATGTACCTTTTCACCAAAACCCTCCAGCTCCTACTCTTTATTCAGTATCTCCCTTGGTTATTTGCTTGTTCCCAGATTTCAGACTTGAGTGCTTTACTTGTACTTTATATGTTTTTCTGGGAGCAGGGCTTTCCTGGGGGACACAAACAGTATTTAGACCTGCGGCTACACCCGCGGTCTCATACGGAGGTTCGCGTAGCTTCATACAATATTTTGGGCTGCACTACGCTATTTGCACAACATTCAACATGCAAAACAAGACAGGGGAAAGCTGATATCTTGTTCTTATGCATGGCAGGAAAGGAAACAGGAAACGCTAGAGCACTAAAAGCAAAATTAAAATAGATTAGAGAATGGGAGCACCAGTTTAACATTCAGGTGGCCAACCTGAATATGGGGCTGAAGAGAAAGAGGGAAAGCATAAGACAGACGAAATTGCTACTGCAGTAGTCTTTTAAAAATAAGGACATCCAGCATAAGGACATTAACACCAGACAGTCTTCCACATTCACTAGACTCTATCTGTGACCACAGGGGTTCCAATCAGTATGCCCTTGGTTTGTTATACCAGTGGCATGAGAATACAGCATGGAGTATATCCTCCTGCTGTTGACTTCTGCAACTACATAGAATTGCTATTGGATCAACTGATGTCATATATCGAGCTTTTAGAATGTTGCTTTGAAATAATTGCATCTGGTATTTAGTATATCATTTTCATAAATCAGCATCTGTTAATACATCAAGATAATATCTGTATGCATGCAGAATATCATTTTGAACAATCCAAGGTGCGATCTTAAGCTGCACTATTGCTTCACAATCTTTATCATTACAATAATTTATAATTGTCCTGGTACAATAGGATTTGTACTTCAGACTAACAGTTACGTCTTTTTTGACATACTTTTTCAGATGCTAGAACCCGTATTTACACATAACATTGTCAAGATGTTTAAACCAATTTGACTGCTTACAGCCCAAAGTTATTCACTTTTTCTTTTCCATTAAGCACTTGCAGGGTAACCTTTGTGGCTTCATTCTGGTTATATTGATCCAATAACCAATAAGTATAGATATTGAGTAGACCTCCAATTTTGGAAAGCCAAACTCTACTCTGACTAATGGAGCAGGGCTCGAGCTCCCCAGACCAAGAATTGAGCATAAGAAATTATTTAGTGGTATCTCTAATATAGTTGTTTTGCCTCTTTCCCAGATTTCACTTAAATAAAGTATCTGTGTGATATAGTTAGGTTGAGCTACCTTTAAAAGTTGTATAAATGTCTTGCCCCCATATTTATTGTTAAACTTCAGAAGTGTGCCTGCAGTTTGTTCAAGTTTTGTCGAAAATTTCCTCATATGTTGTGCCAGAAGCCAGTGTTTGAAAAGATTAGTCCTAGGTATACATGTGTTTTGACTGATTTTATTATATCCTTGCCTAATTGCCAGAGTTTGGAGACATTCTTGGATCCGAAAACTGCAACCTGACTTACTAGGATTTATTTTTAAATTATAAGAGCATGCATAGTCATATAAAATATTTAGCTTCTTTTGTAGCCCAGATTCTGAAAGGGCAAACAAATCCAAATCATTGGCATATGCCAGGACTGGACATGGTCGGGAATCAATAAGAGGAGAGTCAGATCAGGAATGGAGAAGCTGAGTCAACAGCTGATCAATATAAATACAGAATAAGACTGGGGCCATGACACAGCCCTGTGTGACTCTTATTTGTCATTATCTTTGAAGAAAGCTGACTCAAGGTACTTACCCTGATCTACACCCCGGTCTCCGTGTACAAATCTTTTATTTTACTTAGAAGTTCTGGCTGAATGTCTTTTTGTAGCATTATCTGCCATAAACTATTTCTTGAAACATTGTCAAGGGCAACACTGAAATCAATGAACAACACTTGAAGCTTTTGTTTTCTTAAAAATGCATATTTTTCTATCAAGTGCAAAAGAATATAAAAATTGTCTGAGGTTCTATACCCTACCCGAAAGCTTGCTTGAAACTCCAAAAGATTACCACACAGGTCTAGCTGTTCAAGAAGTCTGTCGAGTATTACTTTGGGAAAAAGTTTACCATTGATATCCAGTAGAAATACAGTATAGGTCTATACATCCCGGGATCAGTTTTGTCCCCTTTTTTGAAAATTGAAACAATAGTTGCACCTTTCCATGACATTGGTACACTGCTCTTTAGAATACATAAGTTGTACAAATGAACCAACAGTTTGGTCCACAAAGAGGGGACAACAAGATAGGCCTCTGAAGGTATTAAGTCAGGGCCTGAAGCCTTTTTCTTTTTTTGGCTAACTATAACAAGATAGATTTCTTGATGTGAAACAGGCCCAAAGCAGGTTCTATATGTTTCTTTTTCACAAATATTGGGGTCTATAGAAATGACAGGGTCAAAAAACAAACTTGTGTAGTGGTCAATCCACTGTTCTAGGGAAATACAGAAATCCAATTAACATTTATTATTATTTGTACCCATCGCAGTGAGAAGCCAAAATGGCTGATGGTCATTTTTTTGTATTGCTGAAAGCATGCGGTTCCATTGGTTTATTTGAAAAGCCCTACGTTTATTGTTCAAAAAGTCTTTATAGGTATTCCTAGCCTTACTTAGCTCTGTATAAGCAATCCTAGAACCCATCATTTTCATATTTTTATTAAGCTTTGTGATGATTTTCTTTTGTTTGAGACAGTCCCAGTCAAACCAAGTAGTAATGTTGCTATATCTAGAATTTATATTGCATTTTATAGTCAAAGCTTCTCTAATTGTATCTAGACATCCCAATGTCACTTCTAAAATAGAACTAAGAGTTAAGTTACTATCTGTGATAACTTCTGATTTATTTAGACATTCCTTTACTGTTGAGAGAACAGAGTTGGTGTTCCCAGCATCCCATCTAACTTTAGTTTGGTTTCTTATTTCAAAGCCTGTTAACTTGATTAAATTTCCTGCTGGTTTAGGACCCCACTTCAGTGATACAGGAAAGTGGTCACTTTCACCTCTTACTATTATTGACATTGAAGACACAATTTCCATAGAACCATTCCAACATATGAAGTCTAAAATTGATGCACCAGTTGCATTACTGTAGAAAAAATTACCTTTTAAGTCACCCAAATCCTTCCATTTATTGGGGAAAGGTTATAAGCAGTAAGTATTTCTATAAGTCCCCCACCCGAGTCATTGATCTTAAGATGTAGTGATGTTCTCTTAAATTTTGAGACATTATTAAATAACCAACTATGTATATCACTATCTGCAAAGCCATCAAAGTTGCCCAGGCATGCATTGAAGTCTAAACAAAGGAGAATATTCTTAGAGACCGTAGTCGCCCAGCTAAAGTGTATTAGGGAGTCTGATTCTTCCCATATTTTATTCAAACAATATTTAGATCTAGTAGGTGGTATATATACATTTAATAGGCAAAAAAAGATGCTGTTTGTCTGTAACAAGAAATCCTGGGCAAATGAGGTATTAGTAATGGAGTGGACAGTGAGATTGTTATCTAGTTTAACCCAGGTCACTAGTCTACCCGAGGCTCTACCTAATTTTGTCACTCTATTACCAGGGACATGATAACACATATAACCATTCAGTGAAACATCATGGCTGTCCAAATGCCAAGTTTACTAGAAACAAATTATATGATATTCTGATATAAAACTTTTCCACTCTGAGTCTACAAGTTTAGCAGCCAAACCCACAATGTTCCAGGAAAGCAATACCCAGTCAGGACCAGCCATGCCAATTGTCTTCTCCTCCTCCTCTGCTAATACTGACTCAAGTCAGAAGTCTTGATTGGCCAATACTTGAAACCTATTACTGATAGTAACATTATATATAGGTTGACAGTAGTCTGTGTTTAATTGACCATCCTCATTCAAGATTATATTAGATTGCTCTTCATGGTTAGGCAGGTCTACTGTTGTGTAACTGTTAGCACCTGGACTGTCCCATTCCACAATGTGGATGCCCATTCTGTCAAGTGTCTCAGAGTGGGCCAGTAACTTATTGTAAACCTCCCTCAAAGTAATATCAATTAATATTTGATCACTTTCAATGTTTTTACAAACACTCCTCAGTATAAAAGTTTCTACTGTCAGCGTCAAACTATTTAATGTATTTTCAAACAATTTTTTTAGTACAAGTTTGAGTTTATGATCTGATTCATCAGGTATCCTGGCTAGGCCAAAAATGAACAGTATTTTAAAAGGCGCTTTATTGGCTAGTGCATTTATTTCGGTTGCTCAGGGTACCACTATCTTTGAGAATTTCACTTTCAGCTATGTACTGTACTGTATGTACCTAAATCATGTAGAAGTGTAGCTTTTTGAAGAACCATCTTTTGCCATATCTGGGGTTTGTAAAAGTACATAAGTCTGTGCGTAGAAGCTCTTATATGATCTTCTGTGGGCTTTAAGAATTTTTACTATGCCAAATGGAATTTGTAAAAGATGCACAAACATATTACATAGGGCATTTTTCAGTTTGCCCTCATTTTCATTTGGCAGGATTTTAAAGCCAAAGATGTTAATCTGAGCTTTTGCTAATTCTTTATTAGCTCCTCTAATGTCCAGACTGTCTCTATTCACAAACTCTATATGGCAGCCACATTTACCCAAAGCATCATTATTTATCCATATATGATTGGCTAATCAGTGTGACATACAAAATAAGAAAACACAATCAATGCCCAGCTCGTCTTTGTCTTTTCAGACTTGTTCAAAGTCTTTGTCCATAATCAGCGTACCTGAAGCTGCCCTTAACAGGTGCACCATCTTATCCCTATTAACTTGGGTTGACTGATTTGATTCCCAAGAATATCCATAGAGACAGAGTATTGCACAGTTGTCTATGTTAACCCTTTGTGGTTCATCAATTAATTGAGATTGAAGGGCCACAGTGAGTTCAAATATGTAATTGATAGCTTTATGATGAGACCATCTTTTCATATCCAGTCTTTTTGCCTTGAGTTCATCTTCTAGTGTATTAAGTATCTTAGTAATTGCCTTTACATCCAGATTAGCTACTTGTGCCACATAACTATGTAGTGACACAGCTAGCCTATCTTGAATTGCACTATGTGGTTTGTTTTTATTTATGTGACTTGCTGTAGTCACTTCAGGCTCTAAGCTCTGAACTTCTGGGTTAGATTCCACTATCCTGTATGGAGTGTCAGTGTCCTTCTGGTGAATAATTTCTAGCATATTTTCTGGTCCAGAAATGGGCTGTGGTGACTCCCTATCTGGAAGTCCGGTAACTTCATGGGTACTTGACTTTTTTGACTTTTTCTTTCTTTTATTTTTTTCTTTCTCTCCTAGTTTTATCTAAGGAAAGAGGGATCGTTATTACTGAGAAATCTGGTCTTATTTGCACAGAATCCTCCATAACATATGAATGACAGTGCGGGGGCTCTTGGGCAATTTTGTTTAGTTTTGTCAGATCTCTTCTAATCTGCAGCTATTTAAGGCTATGTTTTGTTTGATAGTTTCTGTATCATTCTGTATGCCCACCATTTGGTCCAGGATAATAAAGTAGGCAGCATAAGGATTTCTGACAACATTTGTAAGCTCTTCACTCAGAGCAAATAGATAATTAGCTATTTTATCACATATGTTAGTATCTTTGCAAGATCTGTTAACTAAGTCAGCATTTGTTAATCCATGTCCAAAATCTTGAGGTTCTACTGAAATTCTATGCAGATCACAAAGTCCAGCTGCCATTCTATCTTGTATTGGTGTATAAATTTCAGGGAAAAAAGCCACGTAACTTGATTCATTTGCCTCAAAGACAGATTGAGGGAGCATCTCATTTTTGGAAGGTGTCAAGAGAGGGATCTCATTCCTAGTTGCCTCAGTCCCAATTAGTTCAACAAGTGTAGTCCGGCTACCTATACTAAAAGAACTCTAGCACATCAGGCCTCAAGATGAATGAGTCCTTTAAATTAGATAATTTTGATGTTGATTAGAGCCTTGCTAGATCAATAGACTACAGAGGTTCAGTAGAGCTTCTAACCAGCAAATTCATCCCTGAGACTGGACTAGTAATCTTGGTGTCTTTTTTTCCAAAATGTTCACTAATCTTTCTTTGTCTGTCTTGTTTGATAAGTTTGTTTACTAAGTACTTGTTCATTTTCCTTAAACTTATTTGTAGCACTTTTATATTTCTTCTTATACTATTTTTGAGAAGGTTTGTCCTGTTGTACGATTTCTGGTTTTTGGTTTTTAGGTTTCTTTATATTACCCCCTAAATGGCTGATTTTGTCATAAGCACCATTTGTAATCTGATTTGCAACACATATACTGTCCTTATTATGGGCATCACATTCCCCAGCCTGATTTAAACAGTTCTCAGCAGCATGCTTTCTGGTTAGAGCCATGATAAGAGAGGCAAGTGCAGTATATATACTTCAGTATAAAATAAGTACACAATGAAACCACTCTATTAGAAAGAAAATGATGAGGACAGGACATATTTAGCTATCTGATACTCCTAGTACAGGTACATCTTATTAATATAAGTATTAGTATAAATATGTTCTCATATTAATTCGATTACATTCACCTCCAATTGTTATTACCTTGTAGTAAGGCACTACTGTATGTCTTCATGATGAACCTTTTGTAGAATAACAGCAGAGCAGTACAAATCGATGGACTACAAACCTTCCGAAGAAAAACTTGAATGTGAAGAGAGTTTGTTCTTACCACCTTCAAAAGTTGCTGCAGAAGTGTAGTATGATCACTGCAGCTCCACAGACTGTATTCAAGCAGGAAAACTTTCTTATTCTCTTCTCAAAATTAAAGTAGTTCCAGATGCATTCAGTTCCTGGAGTTTCAAATATAGCCCACACAGAAGCTGCTCCTCATGGAGACTGGTAGTTCTAAATTGGAGATGAAGACTTAGAATGCAAGTTTGCCTCAGCCTCAAACCAGGCAGGTCTTCAGTTCTATTTGTGCCACAGCATTCTCCAAAGTGGTAACAAAAGGTGGCAATGACTCCGTCTGTGCAGTTTGTTGGGGTCACTGTAAAGACAGAAAAGTAAGGCAAGGAGTATCTGAGGTATTAGATGGTTGATTCTTTTCATCTTTTAAGATTTTTTAGTCTCTAATCTACTGATAGTAACTGACTTGAAATGTTTCATTATTGTTTTGTAGACTTCTGTTGTATTTAAAAGTTTTTGTATTTCAAGTATATTAATCCATTTCAACGGAGTCTAGTTTATCTGAAAACTGACTGCTGAAAAAAAAAGTTCAGGGGCTTTCTATTTAAAAGAGATACAAGTTTCAGAAAAGGTTCAAAAATAAGACTTACTTTTGGTAAAAACCCTTAAGTTCTTGCTCACTGAACTAAACGCTGGCAAAAATCCACAGCACTGGTAGACAGCATTTAATCAAACTTGTACACACTCCTTCCATGACTCGTGCACAGTGCCAGTGGAAAACAGTGGAAAATGGGGATCTTAACTCTGAAACGTCATGCATGTGTGTTATGCTCCTGAGTCCACAACCAGATGACCCCTTGAGCCAGTACTTAGCCCCCTTTAAATATTTATAAACTTATCATATAAAGAGCAAAACAGAAATAATAAAATAGTAAACTTTAATCAGTCACAGCCAGATGCTGAAAAAAGGCAAGAAAAAAGAAAATAATGAAACAATGTTATCGAGTCTGTTGTTTGTGATTGAAATTAACTGGTGATCACCAATTTGCCATTCTTAAAATTAAAGCGGCAGCAAATATTCTGGGATATACGTAGGTTCCCGGAAAGTTCAAAAAAGTTTTAAAAAGATGTTTAGTGCTTTAATCGTACAAGTGTAGGAAGTTTCTAAAAGCGTCTAAAAATCCCCATTAAAATCTCTGTAGCTATTGAAGCCACAGCTACAGCCACGGTTGTTCAGGTTTGAACTCAAACTTCTTCAATCACTTCGGGATACACTTTGGGTTAAACTCTGGGTCCGTCAATAACAGAACATAAAATCTATAAAATCTTGCAGTTTTAAAACTTTTAAAGGATTGTTGAATTCTTCTAATGGGTATGGCAATGGTGGCATCCCTTTTATAAAACAAAGATCAGCATTTCAATGCTCCAGCCCACATTGTTCCTCCAGAGTCCTCCACAACAAAAGGTGAGCAGCTTTGATGAACCTCCCAGCATGCACCACTCCAAATGCAGCAGAATCTGATCACTATGTGCATAAGGTGCTGCGGCTAATTCAGACCTGTCTTATTTGCCAGGCTATTTTTGCACTGCGCTCTCAGCCCTGTTTGCAAGCCTTCATTTGCACACTATGGTTTACTGATTATCCCCTGTGTCATTCCTTTGAATATAGCGTGCAAATGGTTACAGGCTATTTTTGCATGATTGGTAATGCTAATTTTGCCCGGGGGGTAAGTTTGAATATTGGGCTCCAAGTTTGGAAAAAATACACAGTTTGGAACTGTAAATGTACACAACATGCAAAAGTGTTTATTTAATTTATTTATTTATTATTTATTTTAAATTTGGTATCTAGGAGAGGCAGAGTGAACCAATGTTCATTTCCAGGTGCAAATTGTGGGAGGGGGGAAGGGAGTACAGACATTTAGGTATTATAGGCATCCAAGGTACAAAGAAGAAATGAAGTACATAGTGCAAATTACATAGGTAGCCCAATAGAAAAGATTAAATGAGGATTTAATCTCTTCTGATGGCCTACCTAGAGCAGATAGCACTCTTACTACCCTCAGAGAGTTGGCTGTTAATCCTCACAAGACAGACGAATTACCAACTTAGCCCTGCTTCTCCCAGTGCCCCTCCAGGCTCCTCTAATGCGCATTAAGACAGCTTCTACTCTCCCAACGTCAGTTACCTCGGGCTTTTCCCAAACTATTATGTATCCCGAGATAGTCAGTGTAACACAGATGATAGCATCCCTCCCTTACTGTCTATAGGGGATGTCCATTGTACTTAACGCTCACCATTTAAGACAAGCCTGGTGGTCCTTCTATACCTTAACAAAGTTACCCCCCCTCACTATTTACTGAATCTACCATGATAGCAGCTGACAACCCTTTAATTACTGTCCAAGATGAATGGAGCAGCAAAAACTGCCTCTCTTTCCTCACCGTTGCTGTAATACCCCCTCTACACAGGCTGTACCTGCAAGAGGAACAAACAAGTACTCATGTCAGCTAGCAGCTCTTGCAATAGTGCTGCCTGCTCAGTCCACCCCCTGGTAATTTTGTGGTGAAAATGAGGCATCACAGGCACCTGATTCTAGGCATAGGCTATGAACTCACCACAGTACTCTCCCTTAACAACATGCTGTGTACCATTTTCTTTATGCATGTAATGTATATATTTACATACGAACATACGAATCTGCCAGCAAAAACAGGCCTCATGGTCTATCAAGTCTACTCAAGTGCTCAGCTAGCATCCCTAGAGTACAGCTGCCCCACCCCTCTCACCTCCAGGAAGTTCTCAGCACTACTTATCCAGACTCTCCCCCATGCTCTGTCTCATGCCTTTTTAAAACTACCCACTGTCTTAAATGAAATTATCCCCTCTAGTAGGGCATTCCATTTTGACACCACCCTCTCCATGAAGTAATGTCTCCTCATCTCTCTCCTAAATTTTCCCCCCTCCAATCTTAGCCTGTGCCTTCTCATGTCCCTTCCCTTCCTCAGCTTAAATAATGCATCAATGCTAGATCTGTTGATCCCCTTCAAGTACCTGAACATTTCAAGCATATCCCTCCTATTCCTCCTCTCCTCCAGGGTGTACAAACTCAGATCCCTCAGCCTGTCCTTGTAGGTTTTGCTTTCCATCCCCCATATAATTTTTGTCACCCTTTGCTGCACCCCCTCTAGCAGTCTAATATCCTTCTTCAGATATGGACGTCAGTACTGCATGCAGTACTCCAAGAGCAGCCTGACCAATGACCTGTAGAGGAGCAGGATCACTTCCCTGTGTCTGGATGAGAATCCCCTTGCAATACACCCCAGTATCCTAATAACCTTAGCTGCAGCTTTCCTGCATTGAGCAGAGTTGTTCATGCCCTCTGTTACTATCACCCCTAAGTCCTTCTCTTCCTCAATGACCCCCTGCCTCACACTCCCCAACCAATAGTCCCTTCCTGTGTTCTTGGTAGGGCTGTGCATGGTCCGTATAGTATTTCCCAAATACCATGAATAGTAGGCTTGCCTAATATTCTGATGGATGTCCCAAATAGTTCACTATTCGGCCACTATTTGGGACATACTATCCAGTGGGTGAGATTTCAAAATCTCACAGCTTCACTGGCCAATCAGAAGCTGTTTTTGGAGCTCATAGCCAGGAACACCATGTGATCTCCTCACTCTGAGTGTGCAGATGAGAGGACACAGTCGTTTTTGAGAGAGCTAGCTCTGTTTAGTTTACCACTTGTAACTTTGGTGATACCAGAGAGATAAGGATCCCTCATGCGCAAATTTTAAAATTAAGTATACTACGGTAATCTCTAATTTCATTTTGGCCACACCCCCTTTCCAGCCCCTGTTTGACACGGACAAGCCCTGCAGTTTTGGCTATGCCCCTTTTTCAGCCCCATGGACATGGACAAGCCCAGCCACGACATTTTAAAAAAAATTTATTAATTGCACTCTAGCCATACAATAGTTTATGGTGTAAACATAAACTACATACTTTTCCGGCAGCACACTGTTCGACATGGACAAGCCCAGCCACATTTTAAAAAAAACAGCATTTATTGCACTCTAGACATACAATAGTTACACCATCTGCCATCTGGCTACCTGGCCATTAGATGCTATTAACACCTACTGTATGTGTTCCATTTGTTTTATTTCTTTGTAACCCCCCTGTATGTTTTATTATGCGTATCCTGGCTATAAGACTATTTGTACTTGTAATTGGGGGGGCTCCATCCCCCACACCCCCCGTTCTATTTCAGATTTGTCTATGCCTTATGCTTACATGTATTTCTATTTCAGAGTTGTGTAGTTTATTAGTTTTAAGATCGTGGCTGTGAGACTAGTTGTACTTGTAATTGGGGGGCTCTGCCCCCTACACACCCATTCTATTTCAGACTTGGCTGTAAGAGTATTTGTACTTTATTTATGTTTGTATTGTGGGTGGCTTTTTTTCTAATTTTCAGTATTTGTGCTATATTTCTATTTTTATTGTGGCCAGCCTTTTTTTCTCACTTTGGTGATGTCACAGCAGTAGGCAGTGCAACATGTATTTCGTGAGGTGAGCAAGCCACTGCCGTAATTATGCCTGTGCGCAGGAGGGATCCTTATCTCTCCGGTATCTCCGTAACTTTTATAACTGTTTAAAAAACATTTTGTGTGTATCCAGCTTTGACATCTGATCACCCTGTGACTGCATCTGACTGCAGTTTTGTTTTTCATCCTTGAAACGGGGCTCAGTTTCAAGGAAAAGGAGAGTCTGTGTGTGAGTGAATCTGTGTGTGTGACTGTGTGTGCTGCTGCATGCTGACTCCCCTTCCCCACTGCTTACAGTTTCACAGCTCAGCTGAAGCAGTGTGATTTGATTTTTTGCTTAAGAACCAATTAGTTATTATCAGGATTTGTTTTTTGTCAACAAAGTCCAGTTTGGTTTTTGCATGTAGTGAGTAACTGTAACTGGGCTCAGTAACATTGACTGGTTCAAGTTTTTGCTGACTGTCCCATCCTCACTGCTGTGCTTGCTTAGCTTTTTGTTCCAAATTCACACACAGCTCCTGTGGTATTTTCTATTCCTTTTATGAAGCAAATTGGTATTTTGCTGTCATCAGGTTCCCGGGCTCAGTTCCCTGCATAAGTGAGGTGTGATCGTTATCTGACTCCCTCTTGTCTGCTTTGCAGCTCACCAAGGTGCATACATCATCTCTATGTGCATTGTATTGCTGTTCTTATAATCTGTGTCCTTCAAGTGCACGCACAGTTGTCCGTATGCATTTTTTTTGTGATTTATAAAGCAACATATTTTTTTCTCATTGAGTCTGGTTCGGCCCATTGAATTGTTGCTGACTGTGGTCTGGTTCTTGGATCAGTTCCCTGTACAACTGAGTAAGGAGGGTGTCGAAAGTGACTCCTCCCTCCACAGCTCACTGCACCTGAGTGCCCTCCTGTGCATGTGAGTTTTTTTGGTTTTGCATGTCTTCGGCCCCTGTGTGTGCACTGCTGTGAGTGTGTATATGTAAATTTTCTGTGAATTGCTTTAGTATTTCTTTGTGTGTCAGATGTGATTCACTGAGTTCTGTTTGTTGTAAGTTGTTTGGTGTACCTTCAAAGCTTGAATTACTCTACTGTATGACTGCACAACTGACATCATACAAGTAAGAAGTTGTTTGCAGACTCCATCTCTCTCTAGTATCAGCCTGTCTTTATTAGCTGCTACTTCAGTGGTGTGAGTATTGTTGTTTTCTGCAAGAAGCACCAACATAAACAAAAACACTAATCACAAAAAAAAAATACAGTTTGTTACAGACCATGTCTCATCAATCCCGTAAGCGTGCATGGTCCAGCCCCAGCAAGCCTTCTTCACCACTTGTTGTAAGTGGTGAAGAACAGTGTGAGAGAAGGTCTGTTCATATTTGCCACTCTAAAATAGTTTTCTTCCCTGATAAGCCTTCAAGTTCTGGTGTCAGTAGGATTGGGAGTAGTACTAGTACTACTATAACTACAACTGCTACCACTACTACTACTACTAGTACTGCATTTGCAGCACCATCATTTTATAAAAGTAGGAGGGCTTTACAGCTGACATCTCCAGTTATACAAGAACAAGAACTCACCCCCACTACCAGTGGTAGTGCTATTCACACAACCGGCCCCATATAAGCAACATCACCTATCAGTGTGCTCTGCCCGACCACCACCAGTGCCGTGATTTCAGCTACCAGAGCAATTCCTTTGTGTACTGTTGACCCAACCACTGCCATAACAGTGTGCACTGTTATATGTGCTCCTTGCACAGCTACTGTCACCACAACCTTTGCCTCCTTTAGTAGTCTTGAGTATTCTGCTGTCACCTTGTCTACTGCTGCCAGTATTACAACTAGCTGTAATATGATGCCAATTTCTTCGACTGTAACTCCTGGTAGTAATTCTGGCACCAGAACTACTGTCGACAGTGCTACTACCTTGCCAACTGTGCCCATGACCATAAGTACTGTGACTAGTACTGACCACGAGACTGTTACAATGACCACACCAATTGTATTGCCAAAACATACTGTTGCTCAGCCTCATAAGTTTCCTCTCACCACATTTCCTTTTGCTGATGTGGAGGTCTTCAAAGAGCATTCATCTGGTTCTGAATATTTACCAGAGCCACAAGACTTGCTCAATGCATCATCTGACAGTGATACCCACCTAAGCAAATTTGGCGATGAGGCCAAATATGTGGCATATCTGTGTGAGAAGCGTGAAGGTGCAGCTGCCAAAAAATGCAGTGCTGCTTGTCGTAGCAAGCAGGTTGGTCAGGGTCACCATCCTCCTCCCCCTCCTCCTGAAAAAACAAACAGCTCACCCTGTCCTTTCGAAAAAGTTATGTCAAGTTCAACTCCATCTGATACACAAAGTAGTTACTTGGTATTACTCAGTGTGAAAAGGGTGGAAGGAGGCTGTAGGCCCATGCAGGTTAAATTATACACTAGCCCAGAAGAAATTTGTCCAGTTCAGCTTTGAATGACTAAAGAGTAATCATATTTACCACTGAGTTGGGTAACGAATTCCAAATTCTACAACTACATCTGTTGCAGAGAAAGAAAGGGGGAGAACAACCTCATCCACTGCACCCAGGTCTGATAAGGGGAAAGGGGCAAAACATGGCCATGGTCGCCCTATTGGGGATGATACTTCCACTGTCAGTGGGGGGAAAAGTGTGATGTGGCTCTACTTTAGTGTTGTGAAAGATGATCCAACAAAGGCAGTATGTTCTGTGTGCAGCTGTACTATAAGTCACAGTAAAAACCTTTCAAATCTCACAACAATATCAATGATGAACCATCTCTGAATGAAACATCCCAGTGCACTTCAAAGATCCACAGCTGTTCCTCCCCCTCCAAGACATGTGCCTGTCAGCCCCTCTTCTGGTGCTGGTCCAGTAGATGCACAAAGTATTGGTAGTGATTCTATTACTGAGACAGACAGTGTTCCTCTACTCCACCTACACCACTTGCAGTGCATCCCCGTACAGGAGCATCACCCATTCTGCCTTCTGCTGCTCAATCATCTTTTATTGTAACACCCTCCACCATGGGTTCAAAGTCAGAATCAATGCGATGTGATACCGCTTTGACTATACCCATCATGCAAGCCTTCCACACCCATACCAAATACCAGGCATCACACCCAACAGCAGAGCAGATCACCAATTTAGTTGGTGAGATGATCACCTTGGATCTTCAGCCATTTTCCACTGTGGAAAAGACAGGTTTCTGAAGGTTGCTGCAGCATTTGCACCCCAGGTATATTATACCATCACGGACCACATTCTCATCTACTGTAGTATCCACCATTTACTTTGATTTGAAAAAAGAATTTGCCAGACTACTAGCACAGGCTGTTGGTGGAGTTTTCCATTGCACTACTGACATATGGACCAGCAAGAATTAAAATCATGCATATATGTCATTGACAGCACACTGGTGTGTTGCAGCTGTGGTAGTCACTGGTGGTGATGGTGCTGCTGGTGCTGGTTCTGTCCCTTCCCCCTCTCCCTGCAGTTCTGCTTTGCTAAATGTCAGTGTTATGGAAAAGGATCACCAGACTGTAAACATACTGTCATTCCTGCAAGAGATGCTGAGCTCGTGGACTGATGGCAACAATTTGCAGGTAGGGTGGGTGGTCACAGACAATGCCACAAATATGATAAAAGCATTTAGAGATGACAATTTTGAAGGGATACACTGCTTTGCTCATACACTAAATTTGGTGGTGACAAAGGCTTTGGCAAACACAGTGGAGGCAGATCACACAGTCAAAGTAGCCAGAAGCATATGCAGCCACTTCCATCACTCTGTGAAAGCCACAAACCATCTGCATCAGCTACAAGAGCATCTTCAAATGCTGCAGCATCATCTCATCCAGGATGTACAGGCCCGGTGGAATGCCACCTACTATGTGCTGCAAAGGCTGCTGGAGCAGAAGCGACCCCTTCTTGAGATGAACATGGAAACTGACATGGGGGAGTCTTCGGACATCAGGACTGGGCTGTGATTGAGGGTTGGTAAAGGTTTTAGCCCTATTTGAAAGGAGCACTTGTGACCTTAACTCTGATTCTGCACTGCTAAGTCAGGTAATTCTTGCTGTATAGATCCTGAAAAAAGCCATGAAGAGATTCAGTGAAAATGCTTAAACAGATCCAAACCAGACACCAGGAACAGTGATATACCCTGGAGAAAATCTCACCACAGAACTAGAAGTCAGATTTTCTGAACTCTGCTTGAATAAAAAGCACATATTTGCCATTATGTTGGATGCACGTTTCAAGTGCAAGGTACTACTTCTTATAATGCCCACTCACAGGGTTACAGACTTTCAGAACCAGATGTGCTCAGAATTTAGTTTCTGCATCTTTGGGTCGATGAGACCAGCAGGTAACCCTATCGATGAACCAGTCTCAGAATTACAAACTGAAAGCAGTATGAAAACCTTTGAGAAGGAGGGTGACTGTTGGGCTGAACTCAGCTCATCACTACAGGCTGAGCAGTGGAAGAAAATAGAATAGCAGCCACAGTCAGCACCCAATCTGCCGAACAGTTATTTCAATGTGCCTCTGGAGTCATTCTCCATAAATCCAGTGGAGTACTGGATCAAAAGGATGAAAGCATCTCCACACTTGGCACAGTTGGCCCTTAAATATGTCTGTTGCTCCCCTACCAGCGTACCATCTGAACAAATGTTCAGCCCTGCTGGGAATGTGGTGGAACCGCACCGATCCTCACTTGACCCCACACATGTAGAACAACTTGTGTTTATAAAAATAAATCTACCTCATCTTGGGTGCATGTATGGCCACTAACAATTGCATTAAATAATCATCTTGTACTGGATACAACATTTGTGTGTTGTAGCATTGACCCATAAGCAATCCATTCTGTGTTAACCCTCATTGTTCTGTTAGCAAATAAACACAACATATTAACATTTAGTGAAATATGTTCATCGTATTCTTAGTCATGCAAACACAAATCTGTGGCCAGCACCCTTTTTCTTTATTACTTCCACTGTCATGGTGTGTTCTTTTGAAAGAGCATGCCCTGCAGTTCCCAGTGCTAAAAACTGCCACCCACCTATTGACTACTGTTCCTAATAAAAAAATCCTCCACTGGTGTTGCTACATCTCTCATCCCGTGTTGCTGGTGCCCATATTCCATCCATCCCTTTAACAGCTTTCCAGATGCCAGTTACCAGTGTGGCATCACCAGTCTCACGTATTTAATGCGCATAAAATATGGCAGTTAATAATGTATCATCTCCAGCCTCAGTGTTTCCCATGTCTGAAATATGGCAGTTAACAGTGTGGCCTCTCCAGTCTCAGTGTTCCCCATGCCTGAAATATGGCAGTTAACAGTGTGGCCTCCCCAGTCTCAGTGTTCCCCATGCCTGAAATATGGCAATTAACAGTGTGGCCTCTCCAGTCTCAGTATTTCCCATGCCTGAAATATGGCAGTTAACAGTGTGACCTCTCCAGTCTCAGTTTTTCCAATGCCTGAAATATGGCAGTTAACAGTGTGGCCTCTCCAGTCTCAGTGTTTCCCATGCCTGAAATATGGCAGTTAACAGTGTGACCTCTCCTGTCTCAGTGTTCCCCATGCCTGAAATATGGCAGTTAACAGCATGGTCTCTCCAGTCTCAGTGTTTCTCATGCCTGAAATATAAATGTGGCAGTTAACAGTGTGGCCTTTCCAGTCTCAGTGTTCCCCATGCCTGAAATATGGCAGTAAACAGTGTGGCCTCGCCAGTCTCAGTGTTTCCCATGTCTGAAATATGGCAGTTAACAGTGTGGCCTCTCCAGTCTCAGTGTTCCCCATGCCTGAAATATAAATATGGCAGTTAACAGTGTGGCCTTTCCAGTCTCAGTGTTCCCCATGCCTGAAATATGGCAGTTAACAGTGTGGCCTCTCCAGTCTCAGTGTTTCCCATGCCTGAAATATGGCAGTTAACAGTGTGGCCTCTCCAGTCTTGATGTTTCCCATGCCTGAAATATGGCAGTTAACAGTGTGGCCTCGCCAGTCTCAGTGCTCCCCATGCCTGAAATATAAATAATGCAGTTAACAGTGTGGCCTTTCCAGTCTCAGTGTTCCCCATGCCTGAAATATGGCAGTTAACATTGTGGCATCCCCAGTCTCAGTGTTTCCCATGCCTGAAGTATGGCAGTTAACAGTGTGGCCTCTCCAGTCTCAGTGTTCCCCATGCCTGAAATATGGCAGTTAACAGTGTGGCCTCTCCAGCCTCAGTGTTCCCCATGCCTGAAATATGGCAGTTAACAGTGTGGCCTCTCCAATCTCAGTGTTTCCCATGCCTGAAATATGGCAGTTAACAGTGTGGCCTCTCCAGTCTCAGTGTTTCCCATGCCTGAAATATGGCAGTTAACAGTGTGGCCTCTCCAGTCTCAGTGTTCCCCATGCCTGAAATATGGCAGTTAACAGTGTGGCCTCTCCAGTCTCAGTGTTTCCCATGCCTGAAATATGGCAGTTAACAGTGTGGCCTCTCCAGTCTCAGTGTTTCCCATGCCTGAAATATGGCAGTTAACAGTGTGGCCTCTCCAGTCTCAGTGTTTCCCATGCCTGAAATATGGCAGTTAACAGTGTGGCATCCCCAGTCTCAGTATTTCCCATGCCTGAAATATGGCAGTTAACAATGTGGTATCTCCAGTCTCAGGTATTTCACATGACTGAAATAGTCCAGTTTCCAGTATGGCATCACGTGTCTCAAGTATTTCACATGATTAAAAAGTTGTGGTTACCTATTAGGCATCACCATTCTGAAGTATTTTACATGACTGAAATATTCCAGTTACCAGTGTGGCATCACCAGTATCGAGTATTTCCCATGCCTGAAATATTCCAATTACCAGTGTGGCATCACCAGTATCGAGTATTTCCCATGCCTGAAATATTCCAGTTACCAGTGTGGCATCACCAGTATCGAGTATTTCCCATGCCTGAAATATTCCAGTTACCCGTGTGGTATCACCAGTATCGAGTATTTACCATGCCTGAAATATTCCAGTTACCCATGTGGCATCACCAGTATCGAGTATTTCCCATGCCTGAAATATTCCAGTTACCCATGTGGCATCACCAGTATCGAGTATTTTCCATGCCTGAAATATTCCAGTTACCAGTGTGGCATCACCAGTATCGAGTATTTCCCATGCCTGAAATATTCCAGTTACCAGTGTGGCATCACCAGTATCGAGTATTTCCCATGCCTGAAATATTCCAGTTACCAGTGTGGCATCACCACTATCGAGTATTTCCCATGCCTGAAATATTCCAGTTACCAGTGTGGCATCACCAGTATCGAGTATTTCCCATGCCTGAAATATTCCAGTTGCCTGACTACCATCAATTTGTACCATTGTTTTGTTGCAATAAGTTGTTGATGCTGCTGCTGCTGCTGATGATGATGACAATAATGATTCCGAAGAAATCTGGACTATATTACTGATGACCGAAGACCGCCAAAGCCAGAGTCTGGTGCTTCTCATCTTCGATGTGCACATCGTGTACTACCAGCAACAGTAAGTGAAATATGCAATCTTTTAATGCTTTTATTTCTGTTTTTTTTTTTGGGGGGGGGGGGGTAAATTGTGATTAAAGTGTATCTCTAATAAGGTTTTCTCCTGTTTTGTTTTTTTTTGGTATACAGGTATTTTACCACCAGGGTGATGAACTCTTGATAACACATCAGGTATGAACAGCAAAGGTAAGTAAAGTATTTAATCTGTTGTTTTCTTTCTGTTTTGGGATGTGGGGCAGGGGCTTATTAAAATGCAACAGGAAAACTGCCTGGATGTGTAGGACATTTTGGAAAATCATTGCATTTCATTATGCCTACCTCACAGGTAGCATCCAATCAAAAGACCTTTTTGGGGTACCACATCATAGGCCAAATGGGTGTCACGCTTGAGTGCCATCCTCACAGCTGTACCTCTTGGCTCTGAAGGTAAGATATGAATGTGTATGTTGGCCTGTTGAAGTTACAGTGTTATCCTATGTGCTTAATTATGTCTTATTGCTTGCTTTTCTTCATGGCCACAATTATTTAAGGCTCTTGCATATGGCATTCTGGTAGTGGATGATGTGACCTTTCTGACCATATATAAATTGTTACTTAACTATAAATATTGACAGAGTTATGGCATCTTATACTTTCAGTGTTATCCTATGGGAAACTGCATGCCCATGATAAACTCCTTTCCACTGCATTCTCCTCCTGAGGCATCAGCATCAGAAGACATCTTCTGGCACTACTGTACAAGGCAAAGTGCCATGATCTCTATATTCTCCTCCCAAAGTACCAGCAGCACAAGACAGTCAAAAGAACCCATGTACAAGCCAAAGTGCCATGACCTCTTCATCCTACTCCTGAAGCACCAGTGGCAGACGACAGATTCTGGCACCTCTGTACAAGACAAAGTGCCATGACCTCTACATTCTCCTCCTACTGTACCAGCAGCACAAGATAGCCTCAAGCACCAAAGTACAAGCCAAAGTGCCATGACGTCTTCATTCTATTCCTGAAGCACCAGCGGCACAAGACAGACTCTGGCACCGCTGTACAAAGCAAAGTGCTGTGACCTTTGAATCCTCCTCCTTAAGCACAGGCAGCACAAGATACCCTCTGGCACAAATGGGCAAGCCAAATTGCCATGACCACTGCATCCTCCTCCTGAAGCACCAGCAGCACAAGACAGCCTCTGCCACCAGTGTACAAGCCGAAGATCCATGACCTCTGCATCATCCTCCTCCTGAAGCACCAGTAGCAGAAGACAACCTCTGGTACCAGTGTACAAGCCAAAGTGCCATAACCTCTTCATCCTCTTCTTGAAGCACCAGCAGCAAAAGACAGCCTCTGTCACCAGTGTACAACCCAAAGTGCCATTACCTCTTTATTCTCCTTGTAAAGAACCAGTGGCAGAAGACAGCCTCTGGCACCAGTGTAAAAGCCAAAGTGGCTAGACCTCTTCATCCTCCTCCCAAAGCACCAGCAGCAAAAGACAGCCTCTGTCACCAGTGTACAAGCCAAAGTGCCATTACCTGTCATCCTCCCCCTCCTGAAGCCATTTTAAGGAGTTATATAGCAATTCTCCATTAAGGCAAATTATATATCTGAATACCGAATACCTGGGAACCAAATATCGAATATTCGGCCGAATATTCAGGAAATGGTATTCACGCAGTCCTAGTTCTTGACCCCAAAGTGCATAATCTTGCACTTCTTCGCACTGAAACCCAGCTGCCACTTTGCCAACCATTCCTCCAGTTTGGGTAGGTCCCCCTGTAGTTGTTTCCAGCGGTCAAATTCATCCACTACTGCCCCCATTTTAGTATCGTCTGTGAACAGACTGATCCTGCTCTCAACTTCATGTGAGATATCCGATATGAATAGCCCAAACAACACTGGACCAAGCACAGAGCCTTTCGGCACTCCACTAGTCACTGGCCTAGGAGGTGAGAGTTCCCCCACCACCACCATCTGTTGCTGCCTCCCCTTCAGCCAGTTCATGATCCAGTTAACCAGCTTCGTCCCCACCCCCACAGATTTCAGTGTAATGGGGTTGGGATAGTCAGGATACTAAGAACAGGCAGACCAACAGACTCAGTGCACAAAAAGCATTGGCAAGGCACTTATAATTATTTTATTTTTTTTAAATGATAGTTCACAGAAATAAAAATAGGATTAGTTCATTCACTTCAAAATATCAACAACTAAAACAAATGAAATTAGCTCAGAAAGGTCCACTGCTCTGCCCAGCAGTGCCACCAGGCTATCTCCTAGCCTGTTCCACATGGTTGTGTGAGCTCCAGAGGTCCCCCACCTCAGGCAGTCAGTTCTGACTCCCTATCTGACTTTAAAACTCTAGTGGAGAACTTTTATGCTTTTCTTTGGGTGATATCACAAACAAAGGATCCATCCACCTTAGGCCTCTTAACTGAAAACTATCCCTCTGATGCTCATAACCTGGCCTATACAAAAAATAAAGGGTTATTTCCAAACCTTTGTTAAAGAGGATTCCTGACAGTATAAAAATAATACATTTCTTGTAATGTTAGCTTAATTATCCTCAACAGGAGCTTAATTACTTACAGTATAGCCCACCGCTCTAGGTAGTGACCTCACTAGGTACAATTCATATATAAACAGACAGGCTGTGGGTGCCAGCCCTATAGCAGCTCCCCATACAGCACCACTGGTAAAGAACCTTTTAATATCATGTAACAGCCTTGTATAACACTGCTATAGTTTCTGGGACGGCAAAGGGAACGGGAGAATGAGGGCACGCTCCCCTTCACCCTTCTCCTGCCAGCTCAGTAAGCCTTCTAAGAAAGAAACACATATTTTTTTCTGTCTCCTTTCTTTATTTGTTTCTTTATTTTATGATCAATATTGCCAAACAGCTCGAATATACTGTAGGTATATAGCTCAAGTCACAACATTTATTTCTTATTATTAAGCCCTTTTTCTGGGCACTGGGACAACAGTACTCATTTATTTTCCTCTGCCGGCTACAATTGTCAGCCATTGGAAAACATTTCATTTTGGCCCTGTCATTCCTTTAGTTTTATTACTTTTGCTGAGACCCCATTTTGTTTCTTTTCTAGAGGGTTTTCTGCCCTAATACAGAGCCTTAAAATAGGTTTCTAGGACACACAAACTGTCCTTTTTTATAACTGAGCCCAGTGGGTTTTCCCTCAGAGTGGCAGCTGAAACTGACAAGAAAAACTCATAGCCGTCTGCTCCACTCAGATTGCTTTGCCAGCACCACGAGAGAGAAAATGCTGGAGCTCGACTGCTCCTATTCCTTTATATTTCTTTGTTCTCTCCCTCTTACTGCAGGTAGAGCTGTTCGAGTTATTTGTTCACTCCTTGAGTGAACATTAGGGTATTTGGATAAAACAGCAACTGTCGAAAAAAAAAACATTTAAAGCCACACAGCTCCAGGCAACCTCATCAGTGCAACACAACTTGGGAATTACATATTTAAAGCGCAACCTGCTCTAGTCCCTCTTTATTCTTTTATTTTGGGGCCAGCAGCAACCTCTCTTTCTTAGTGGGGATGCTCCTGTCCCCTGGTCAACATTTTGGTTGCTATTAATTTAGAAAAGCGGGGCAGCCCTCCAGCAAAAGTGACATTCTTTTGCCACCCGACTTTCAAATGTGCCACAGCACAAGAGAGAGAGAGAGAGAGAGAGAGACCACGAGGAGCGAGTGCGCTCCTCTGAATTACTTTAACTAAAAGCTCTCTCCCTCGCAGGGTTGTACATATGGCTTTTCTTAAAAGAACACCAAGGGAATGCATTAAATACATGGCATGGCAGCAAAAAAAGAAATAAACATCTTGCCGCCCCGTTCTGAGCCTAAATTGATTCAGCATCCTTTTCTTTACCAGAGCAGCTCTTTAATCCTTTTCCTAAGCACTTTAATAAAGCACTTAATCCATGAACACAAGAGCACTTCTGGGGTGCAAGGGACCCTTGTCTTTCTACTAGGGCACCCATCCTTGACAGGGGTCACCCTGTCACATTCAGTTCCCCCCTAGCCTCCGATGAGGCACTGAATCAAAGGTCTTGCTGATGTCCAAAACCCATGCTGTTGCCCATCCTGGAAGCCATTCACCTTGAGAAATGACACCAGTCTCTACTTCATTATCACTTCCATAAGTTTACCCACTACGGAAGTGAGACTGACAGGGGCCACTGTTGTGTATAGGCACCACATGCGCCACCCTCCAGTCCAATGGTATGCATCTCTTGTCCAGGGAGGTGCTGAACAGGTCCACCCGCAGCCTGGCCAACACCTCCACCATCTCCCTCAGCACCTTGGGGTGAATGCCATCAGGACCTGGTGCCTTGTCCACCCTTAGTGTCTTCAGACTCTCTAGTACTCCATTCTCCTCAATCATTGCATCACTCATCCCCCCCCGACACCACCTTCCCAGTCCACAGAGGTAGTCGACCACCCTTCTCCTGTGTGAACACAGAGCAGAAGTATTCAATCAGTGCTTCTACTTGCTTTGCTCCCTTTTTCACCCCCGCTCCTCTTGATCTGCACATTTTGGTCCCTGCACTTCCTTTTTTCCCCTTAAGTATCTAAAAAAATCCTTCTCCCCTCCCTTAATGCCCTGAGCCAGCCTTAGCTCCCTGGCAGCCAAGGCTTCCCTAACCAACTTGGTTACCTGCTTGGACCAACTTGCATACACCTCCCTGTCCTCCCTCTTTCCTGTCCTCTGGAATCGCCAATATGCTGTTCTCTTTGCCCTTACTCCCTCCAGCACTTTACTGTGTAGACAACATGGCTTCGTGGCTCTGCTGTTCTTGCTCAGAGTCCTGGTGCAAGCCACCATAGACTTTGTTAGACCAAGTTTAATGATATCCCACTTTTGTTGTGCATCCATTTCTGGCCTAATCCACTCTAGTCACCCTTGTAGTATTTCCTGCATCCTCCCGAAAGTCCACCAACCTGAAATTCACCACCCTTGTTTCTGAGCCTACAGACTCCCTACTGAACCTGAGCATGAACCACGCTGATTGATAGTCACCCCCAGCTAGTGGGTCTTCTAGTGCACCCCTTTTCATTGATACCCCAATGGCAAAACTGGAAAAAAGTCCATTACGGTGACATTCGGGTAATGGTCCTTTTTCTGTGTTTCGCCTTCCCCCAGTGTTCTGTCCCCTTCCCAGACCAACTCTGACCTGGAGTTGGAATCCTAAAGTCCAGAGGGTGTGGGGGCAGAGCCCCCCACATGGGGAGTATGGGGGGCATAGCCCCCCACAGAAAACACCTGTTTCAGAGGTGGCACAATACCTGTATTGGTAATGTGCCGTAGCTGTGGGGGAGGTCAGCATTCTCGCTGATGAGATAACTTGGTGCTTCCGTGGGTCTTTAACCCTTAGTTCCCTCATGGCCTCCTTGTATGATAGTATGAGGTCCAGTGTATCACCTAGCTGAGTTGGCATGTTGCCAGTTGTGTCAGAAGACTATCCCAGAATGCATCCAGGAGTACCTGCTCCCTGGCACTGGAGGTGGCTGGGGTACTCCAATCTACCCCAGGCAGATTGTAGTCTCCCACGATCACCACACTCCCCTTCCTACATACCCACCTAATCTGTTCTGCTAACTCCTTATCCAGCTCCTTGGACTGGGCTGGTGGTCTATATACACCACCCTCAGCCTCAGCTTTCTACCCTTTGAGTCCAGGAGCTGCATCCATAGTACCTCTGTCCTCCCTTCCTCCCCCTCGTCTATTGTGCATCTAATTCCATCCCTTACATAGACTGCCACCCCTCCTCCTGTCCCCACACATCTGTCCTTTCTATACACTTTGTATCCCAGGATTACCAGATTCCAATCCTGGTTTTGGGTGGCCCAAGTCTCAGTGATGGCTGTGATGTCCACCATCCCTTCAGCTAAGAGAGTCTGGAGCTCAGCTGTTTCGTTACCCAGGTTCCTCGCATTCAGACAGACCACCATCCACCCATTTCCATCCATCTCTCCACCCTGTTGCCCCTTGATCTGCCCCTCTCCCATCTGCACCCCCCTGTTGCAATCACTGTTGTCATGGGGGGTCAGCTTGATGGGCTCCCCTTTCTGGCAACCCTGCATACTAGTTGCACACTCGCCTCCCCCAGCTAGTTTAAAAACCCACTTGTAACTATATATTCCTCCAGCTTACGTTTCAACACCCCCTGCCCCACCCTACTCAAGTGTAAACCTTCCCTTGCGTACAGTTTGCAGTTGCTCCATGTATCCCCCCATCCTCCTACCTGCCCATACCCATGAGAACTATACCACCCTCCCAGCCAGGAGTTGAACTCCACTATGCTTTCCTTTCTCACTTTGCTCACCCTTGGAACCAGTAGCACCTCTGGGAAGGCCACTGAGCTCCCAATTTCTGAACACAACTTCTCCAGCTCCTCAAATCTCTCCCTGACCGACTCCACCGTGCAGCCCCCCAGGTCATTACTGCCTACATGTACCACCATGTGAGGTTTCTCCCTTCTCCCCCTAACACACCTAAGCAGAGCCTGCCCTGCCCACTGTCAAGCCCGGTACAGATTCCACCCATATCCAACTGTGCTGTTCACCCTTCCCCCCACTTGATCCCTTTCAGGATGAATCCCCTATCACTACAACTCCTCCCCTTCCCCCACCTTTTTTTGTAGGTTTAGTTTATATATCTTATCTGTTAGCTAATGTGTGTTCTGAGCACTACCTGAGTAATGTGGAAAGCAGATCATACACGGAGGAGCTGGGACTGCAGGGAGGCTACCTGGGAGAACAGACTTTGGACCCCAACCACGAAGGATACCACCCCAACCTGAAGGATGCAAAGGACCTACCTTCCCATAACTCCCGCCCACTCCACATGACACCTTTTGCAAAGCAGCTAGGCTATAACTGAGATCAGTTGCCACAGTTGGAATGCCAAGTGGTTAAATTCCACAATCAAATGCAAGAAGGTTCTGATACACAGCCGCAAATTACATTCTTTGTTGGTACTCTTTCAAGAAACTAAGCAGAAGACAGTGCTAAAGGCTAGCAGCATCTTGGGATGTATAGGAAAGGACATCATGAGTAGGAAACATGAGGTGATCATGCTGCTGTACAGGTCATTGGTGAGACTGCACTTTGAGTACCTCATCCAGTATTGGAGGCCACAAATCAAGACGGATATAGACAGATTGCAAACTATGCAGAGGAGGGTGACAAAGATGGTGCCGGGCATGCATCATGAACCATACGAAACAATACTGTGGTAGCTCAACATGTATTCCCTAGAACAGAGAAGAGACAGGGGAGACATGATAGAGACCTTCAAGTTCCTTAAGGGCATCAATAGGGTTCAAGCGCAAAGTCTCCTATAGATGAACAACTGTACCTGGACTAGAGGTCATGATATTCATCTAAGGGGAGGTAGATTCAGGAGCAACTTCAGAAACTTTTTCTTTCCTGAAACAGTGGTGGAACTTTGGAACACCCTGCCCCCGGGGGTGGTGAAAGCAAAAATGGTTGGGGCTTTTAAGTTAGCATGGGACAATCAGTATGGGAACTTCAGGAATGAAGCAAACTAGGCAGGGGGTTCATCTTAAATGTGCAGACTAGATCGATCACATGGTCCCTGTCTATCGTCATTTTCAATGTTATGTTTCTACAGACCTAGAGGAGTTGAAGCTTAGAAGGGGGAGGTTGGACCTGGAGGTGCTTAGCACAGTACAGTCTAAAAAGAAGGGGGTCTCTATCCTCATCCACAGAACCTTACATTGGTCACTGTAAAAGGTCCAATCAGGCAGCAATGGTAGATGGGCCCTAGCCTTTACTTGAAACACCCCATTGCAACATAGCGATCCTAAATTTGTATGCCCCCAATCATGATTCCCTCAATTTCTTGCATGACCTGGCATCCACCCTGTCCACGTTCACTGATAACCATACCCAGATACTTGTAGACAGTGACTTCAACCTGACCCTGAACTACCCATCAGACAGAAATCATGACAGACCCAGACACCATACCTGGGCTGCCCAGGCCATCCAGCAATTGGCAATGGATCCAGGACCAGGCTCTTACAGACATCTGGAGACTCCTTAACCCAAGGATAAAAGACTCTACATACCACTTGACAGTCCATGGCACTCTCAGCCAGCGTGACATGTAGATAACGTTGGATAACCTTACCCCCCCCGAGTATTCGCAGATGACATTAAACCCCTAGTGATATCAGACCACACTCCTGTATAATTACATATACTAATAGGGCCCCCCAAGAATGCCCCTTGTGCTGGCGATTGGACTGACTTCACATGCAGGACCCTCAGTTCAGATCTTGTTTGCTAAAGATGGTGGAAGAACACTTTGAAGCCAATAACAACAAAACCACTGCAGTCTCCACACTATAGGAAGCCTTCAAAGCCTACCTTAGGGGGTATATTGTGTTTTTTCCAGCCACTACCATAGACAGCATGAGAGCCACTTGGCTATTCTCAAATCCCAACTAAAATCAAAAGAACAATCCTTTAAGACCAACCCAAGTCCTCACAAGAACTCCCCACTAAAGAAAGAGATCATCGCTCTCCAGCAAGAAATTAACACCCTCACGATGCTGAAAGCTGAATTAGCCTTATGGCACCTGAAGCATAAATTCTGGGAAAGTAGGGAAAAGAATGGCAAACCTTTAGCATACCATCTAAAGAAACAACAGTTAGAATGTTTCATACCCACCCTTCCTGATATCAAGGGGAGATTACACACCAACCCACAAAAAATCAATAACAGTATGTCATCTTTCTACCATAAACTGTACACATCATCTACTGACCCACCCCCTCTGTGACTAACCTCCTTCCTTCAAAATGTATGGCTATGAAGACTTGATCCAACCCAGGCAGCAACCCTGGATGCCCCGATCAACACTAATGAAGTTGAATTGGCAATTGCTTCAATTAAATCAAAAAAATCCTCTGGAGGAGACAGACTCCCAGTGGGCATCTACCAAATCCTTTCACCACAACTTTGCCCTATACTCCATAGACTTTATACTGTAATCACCAATACAGGCATCTCCCCCCCCATGTCCCTGGCTACTATCACAGTCCTTCCTAAAGCAAACAAAGATCACACCCAGCCATCCCATTATCGCCCCATCTAGCTCATCATGGCTGATAGTAAAAATACACTTTGTGAAAATTCTAGCCACCCACCTGGACTCCCTAGTACCCACCTGGTACACCCATCACAAATGAGGATTGTTTTTGGCCATCTCAGATCAGATCACCTACTCACTATAATTAACCAGATCCATTTGGCATGCTCACTTCACTCACCCACAGCTGCAGTTGCCATTGATTTTGAAAAAGCCTTCGACTCTATCGAATGGAAATATCTTTATACCGCCTTCAGCCGCTTTGGCATAGGTGAGACTTTCATTTTAAACATTCATGTGATGTACTCCACCCGTACAGCACAGGTCTTCACCAACTCCTTGATCTCGACCCTTCCCACTAGTCTGTGGAACTAGATAATGCTGTAGGCCAATTTCTGTGGGAGGGACCCCAACCTCATTAGAACAGAAATAAACTGCGCTCACATTGGCTTAAAGGAGGCTGGAACCTTCTTGGTTCCAAGGCTATCACTAGGCCTTCAACATATTGCTGACCATTAAATGGTTTGTGGCAGACAGTCCTTCATTCCCCTACAGCTATCTACTGAATCTAACAAACCTTGTAATGCAACCCTACCCTCATTCCTACTCCTAGGCAGCAAACCCAATGCACCTCTCCATCCCACAGTTTCATCATTCATAAGCATGTGGAGATGGGTCAGCAAATCACTGGACTTAGAGTTTAGTGCATCCTTCCCTTACCCCATTATGTGGTAACCCTGCAATATGCATAAATAGCTAACCTCCCACCTGGGAAAACTGGAGAAGCAAGGGCATTCATAATTTGAAAGACCTGATCTCCCTGCAACAATATGTTCTTGATTCCTTCCACAACCTCCAAATGCATTATAATCTGCCCAAAACTGACTTCTGGAAATACCTACAACTTCTCAGAGCTCTTAGGCATACCCTGACCATGATTTTCTCCCCCAACCAGCCCAGTTCATCTCAGTCCATCTTCACCTGGCTCTCCACAGTTAGCAGCAGGGCTGGGTGCATATACATACATATCAGGGATAAGATCCCTGACCAAACCACCCAGGCCTGTTTATACTGGTCTAAAGCTCTATGGCGCAACATCAGATATGCTGAATGGCTGTAGTGCTGGAGGTCAGCAAGGGGCTCTATTAAGGACTCCAGAAGCTGGCTCATTCAAAGCAAGATTCTTCTTTGCTGGTTCCACATCCCCACAACCCTACATTCACTAAACCTCAGCCCCTCAGATCAATGCTAGAGATGCAATATCCCTAGTGGGGACCTCTTTCATGTCCTTTGGGACTGCCCAGACTTGGTAAGCTGCTGGACAGAGATCCAGACAACCCTAGCCCAGATAATACAGTCCCCAATGCCTCGATCCACCTCCCTCCTCCACTTGGGCATCACCGGTGATGCACCCCACCTACATAGATCACAAACAGATCTGCTGCTACATGCCAGCTTAGTGGACAAATGTCTCCTTCTTCACAGATGGTGAATCAGCATCAATACCTTGGTCAACATAATTTCTTGCTGAACTAGTGCAAATGAGCACATACTGAACTAGCACAAATGAGCACATATGATAGAATGTTGCACCTCACCAACCAAACAATGCATCACCACAATTCTGTTCAGGCTCCTTTCCACATATTTCTTCAACCACCCCCCTGTAAACAACACCAACAGTCACCAGTCCCCTCCCTTACCTCCCAGGCAGAGCACTGGATGACAACCCACTCCTCCCGACAACACCCCTCACCTCTTAAACACAACCAAGGAAAGTGATGCTTCCATGACTCCTCCCCAACTGGTCCCTACTCTATGAATCCCCCATCAACTATTCCACTGAATGAACTGCAAGGATCCTATGAATGTATTTAGTGCTGTCCTTGTCTATGTCCATAGGATTAGATGTGTATAGATTTAATTAGTAGTTTTTCATTTTTTTAATAGTACTCTACACATGGACATAATGCAAGACTTGATTAACCCCAGTATATTATACTCCCTGGACATCCGAAGAGCATATACAGGATCAACATTAAGCATGTGTCTTCCCACCTTGGTATTTGGTAACTATCAACTAGGTCTCATTTGTCTTAATCCTTACTTCATCCAAGCAGACTGCTCACTGATGTCACTCACTCTCGTGGACTTTTATAGACCATTCTGCTAGCAAAGTCATTGACACTTGTACTATGTATAGTATTTTACCCATGTTGTATCCCACTCTTCCAACTGTTTTTGATGTACTCCATTTTATTTTTTTATTTTCCAATCTTTATTGATTTTAGTTCAAAAATACATAAGAAAGAAACCAAAATACAACCTAAAACATTGGATTAAAACAGTACAAAGCCTGCAACAGTTTCCCTACCCCATCACAGAAAAAAAGAAGGCCATAAAGTAATGCAAATAAGAATAGAATCAAACTGTACCCTACCTACAGAATGATATAACATATCAGTAGAAATAAAAAATCAATTAGGTTATCTTATATATATTCTAAATACAGCTTCAGAATAAATCTAAATATACACATATAATGAGCAACAGTGAAATCGTACTACAAAATTAGAAGCTGAATACATAAATCCATATTTAAAAGGGAAAAAAGCTGGATCAATAAGTAAGAAAATGATTTCAGAGAAGAAAATGTGAAAATGGATAATAATGTAAATATAGATACTAACATAGTTATAGATATAGGGACTCACTCTCTATGTTTGTGTTAATAATAGTTGATGTAATTTACCCAGATATCTTTGAAACTTAGGAAGATTATTATCATTACTCGTAATTAGTTTACTAAGTTGAAGGTTGTGCAAAATAGTTGAATTCCATTCCTTAAAGGTAGGGATATCACTGTCTAAGTAATGCCTTAAGATTACCTGTTTAGTAGACAATGCTATGAAAGCCATCATGTCTTTATCCAGTTTACTAGGTAAAATATTGTAGTTGCCAGTGATACAGCATTCAAGACTGAATGCACTATGTAGATTTAGTCTTACTAAAACTTTGTTTTTAACATATTCCCAAAGGAGTTGAACAAGTGGACAACTCCATAAGATATAGCTCAGAGTCCATATTACAGTGAGTACATATATTTGATTTTAGAAGACCATATCTAAAAAGTTTGACAGGTGTCACATAGGCATTATGTAAAATTCTAAATTGCATTAATCTCAAATTATCTAGCGGGATACATTTGTACATATTATTCTATACTCTAGTTCAGTCCTGAGGGTTATTGTTCAATTCCATATGCCAGTACAAAGGTTGAATTGGCGCATCATAAAATTTAATGGATAGTATAATTTTATATATATTAGCTATAGGATGACGATTAGTATTGGCATTTTTAAGCCTAAGGAGAGTTTCATGGTAGTCCTTTGTCCAGGGAAGATGACCAAAATGGTTAATAAGAGGTTGGTTAATATCCTTAGGAAATTGGATATCCATGAATTTGATCACTTGGTTATGCACTTTGAGAGAAATACCTATAGCTGTATTTTTAAGAGCTGTGGATAAATTAGAAACTTTCATGTATAACATGGCCAAAGGGGCTATTTTGAATTTTTTAAGGAAAAATAACTCCAAATCAAGCCAGATTGGTTTCTGCAACCATTAATGTCAGAGGTGATCCATTTAGGATACTTATTAATGTGAGTGGACATACAATAAAGTATAAAGTTAGGTATTTTAATGCCACCCCAAGATTTGGGAAGCATTAATTTGTTTAAGGCAATTCTGGCTAGTTTGTTCTTCCTTAAAAAGTCATTAATTATACCATGTATGAGAACAAACCATTTTAAAGGGAAAAATAGATTTAACATATTTAAGGGATGGAAAAGTCTGGGAAAGATATTCATTTCAAGCAATACTTACTCTACCTAGAAAAGAGAGAGGGAGTAATTTCCATCTATTAATATCCTGTTTTAATCTAATAATTAAATTGTTAAGCTTTAAGTTGACAATTTGGGCATCCACTTATGATAAGTAAATTCCCAAATATTTAATATGATTTGGTGACCATAATAAACCAAGCTTACTAATATCATCTTTGAATAAGCTATCATTTAGTGGCATAACCATTTTTTTTTATTCAGTTTATAGTTAGATATCTGACTGAATTCCTTAATCATTTCTAGGGAAGCTAATATGGAATCAGTCAGGTTAGAGACATGTAAAAGCACATTATCAGCATATACTGAGAGTTTTAAATGGAAAGGGCCCACCTTAATTCCACTGATACATGGATTGATATTTAAGAACTATAAAAGTGGCTCAAGATAGAAGTTGAGCAGAAAAGGGGATAATGGACAACCTTGACATGTTCCACAGAACAACTGATTAAGAGATGAAAATGTGCCATTACAAAAAATTTTAGCTGTAGGATGGGAATATAGAATGTGTAACCAATTAGTAAATGTACTGAGAAAACCATTTTTTCTTTTAATGTTGCTGTATGGAAATCCATATTGACTCTATCAAAAGCCTTCTTCACATCCAGGAAATTCAGAGCCACAGGGGATCTGGGATCCCTGGAAGAGGAGAAAACATAAAATAATTTCCTGATATGGCCAGAAACTTGCTTAGATTACATAAAGCCCACTTGTTCTCTACATATCAGAGGATTCCAAATGTTTTTAATTCTTTGAGCCAGTACAGATGTTAGAATTTTTATATCACAGTTTATAAGTGAAATAGGATGATATCAAGGCCACTGTTTTTTTCTTTTTTACTGGAAAATCCTGTAAAATTCCAGAATTAGCGCTGCCTGAAGACCAGTAAAAATAAAGATTTCATGGAATCTGGCATTTGATATCAGATCAGTAAATCTACAAAACTTGTGTTTTTCTTTTAATTCCTTCTTGTGCTATTTTCAGTTTGCTTTATTTAATGCTCTGTATATTAAGCCTTCTTTAATTCTAATTATTTATGCACATACTAAAAGAATGATAGCAGAATCCCAGTAAAATATGGAAATTAGAGTAATAATCACCAGTGCAATTCTGGGATCTGAAGTCTTGAAAACTGAATTTCATTATCTTAATCACCATAAATCAGTGGCCTTGATGATAATTACTTATCTTTTCTCTAGATTTGTCTGGTTTTGGCAACAAAATTATTAGGGCTTCCAACAGTGTGTAGTCATTAAACTCATATTATAAGCTATATGTAAATAAAGATTGTAAAACTGGTCCTAAAATATCTTTGAAGGTTTTATAAAAGTTTGCCATGAACGTATTAGGGCCAAACAAGTTGTCTGATTTTAATTTGTTAATACTTCAGTAATTTCTAGGTTACTGATAGGTTTAATTAAGTCCAATGCTTGCTTAGGGCCAATTTGGGAACAATTAAAATTACTTACATATCTACTGATATTAATCTGTGAAGAAGAATTGGAGATAGGCCCATATAAGTGTTTATAAAATCTTCAAATTCTGACATTATCTCATACTGGTCACTTTCAACTAGACCATCTTCAGAAATAATAGAAATTATATTTTTTGGACAATTCAAGATTCTTAAGCTTATTGGCTAAAAGTCTACTAGATTTGTCTCCCGTATATTTGGCTTTTGTTCTAATAATAAGAAATTCTGCTTTTTCTTTACTTAGAGTTTCATATTGATGTTTACATTCATTTAAATCTTGAGAGATACATTCTGAGGGAGAGCTAATAACATGATTTTCTAAATGTTCAGTTCTATTAATTAAGTATTCTAATCTCTCTTGATTTCTTTTTCCATTCCAAGGAGATTCTAATAAATTCTCCCCTAATATAACATTTGCATGCTGACCAAATTATGTCTAATTTATGCATTGACTTCAGGTTAACTTACATAAAATTTAAAATAAGCTGTTTAATATTTTTAATGATATATTCATTCTTAAGAAGCTGGTTATTCAACCTCCATACTGATTGCTTTTATAAGTGGAATCCATTGTGTGCTTTATCCACACCAAAGAATGGTCTGAAATTACACTTGCCATAATCCAGGAGTCTATAATCTTGGGTAAAAGTGATTTACTAATTAAGAAATAGTCAATTCTCAAGAAAGAATTGTGTAGAGGTGAAAAAAAAAAGAAAAATTTTTTGAGCATGGATTAATTGTTCTCCAGGGGTCTGCCAAATCATATAACTCTAAAAATTCCTTTAGAGCTCTGTTCTCAGAATTCTGATTTAAACCAGATAAATAAGATTTATCAAGATGTGGGCCTAGCGGAATATTCCAGTCTCCCCCTAATATTATTTTATATGGCAAAAAAGGAGTTATACCTTTAATTAAACTCATTAAAAAAGCTGTAAAATCTGAGTCCAGGAGTACAGGTATATTATAAATTGATTCATCCACTAAAATATATCTCACATTAGGATCAGCTATAACCTGATTTTGGTTAAAGCTGAACCTTTAATTTATCAAAATAGCAATTCTTTTTTTGAGGTAGAGCTTCCAGCTCCATAAGCTATATCATAATCCATTTTTTAAAGATTAATCTCCTTTGATAAAAGATGGGTATCTTGAATAAGCAGAACAAAGCCATCAAAAGACAATGCATGCTTCAAAATGTGCAGCCTTTTACCTTTGAACAAGCCCCTTTTACATTCCAAGAAGCATATTTGAAAATAATATTCATTATTTAAAATAATATTAATTATAATGAATATATAGTCACCATTAAAATCATATACTGTACCTCCATAACTATAATATGAAGCTAAGGTATAGAAAACATGGCATTCCAAAACCCCAAGTCTGACCTACTTAACATAAATCCCTCTCTAAACCAAATCACCCCCTTTTCCCCCAAGAGGTAAAGGATAACATAAATTATTGGATATATAGAATCAGTAATTGAGTTTTCTGTTACCTCTTTCTCTGGTCCTAAAGACTGAACTGCTCCCTTTAACATGACCATGACAAAACCCTCACAATGTTTCCACCAAATCTCCAGTCCTAGCCTAACATACCATAAGGCTTAAATAAAGGTGGCTAGGTAATTCAGCTTACATGTTATTATAACCACATAGACAGAACCTTCTTAGCTATAATTATACCAAATGCCACAAAGCATATGAGATTCCAAAATAAAAAGGTATGATAACCTAAAATCCCTGTTTGTCAGTCTGTTACAAAGTTAAGCCTGAAAAGATAAAGTAATATAAATCATTGTGGGAGTGTGTGTTATTAAAATTCCCACAATATGATGCACTGTACATGTCAAGATTCTGTTAAAGACAAGCATTTGTCAATGCCGAATGTTTGCTTGCTGATATTAGCATTGGATGTGCAGGAGTTAGACGGATGCAGAATAGAAGTGGCAGTGAAGCACTGAACTCATGCCAATCCCACCTCCACCCTGCAGAAACGGACAGGCATTCGGGTGTGCCTGTGAGTCGTTGCCCATAATGCTCACGGCATTTCACCTTACCCTATCCTGTAGACACCGACAAGTGTTGAGGTGTGCCTTGGGGTGTTTGATTCACAGTCACCCCATTTCATAAGGATATACGCTGAAATGGGTACAGTACAGGAGAATGGGGTGAAGTCTGGAGCTGAAGAGTGCAAGGCACACCTCGATGCCTGCCATTGGCTTCAGGGTGAGGGTGGGATTGCATGAGCATTATAGCTGGTGATCCAAAGTTACACCTCTGATACCTGTTAGTCTGTACAGGGTGTGATATTATGGTAAGAAACCCTAATGCCACAGGCATGTGTTGGTATTTGCACTACAAATTTTCAACATGGCCTTTTTGTGACCCCCACCTCATGAAAGCATTTGGGACCTCTTCCCATGAACAGTGGCAGTGTGATTTTGTTAATGTGTCCCGAACTTCAATTTTCCACAGAGAACATTCCATTCTGCGCCAGATGTGCAAAAACACAGATCAGGCAGGATGTGAAGAATGACAGCTGTACCATCCATAGGGAGGTACGAAGAGATGGCAATGTTGAAAATCTGTAGTGAAAATATTAAAAATACTTGAAGTTCTGAGCATACGTGGAAACTGCGCAACACATGCTTGTATCATCACAGTCATTTAGTGGAATTATTTCACCAAATTTTCAACACAGGCATTTTGTGACCTTTGCTCATGAACACTGTCACTATGATTTTCTTAATCTGTCTGAAACATTAATTTCCCACAGTGACCACGCCATTGTGCGCAAGATGTGCAAATGCATATATAGAGCAGGATGTGAAAAATGACAGCTGTACTGTTCATAAGGAGGTGTGGCAAAATGCCAATATTGAAAATCTGGAGTGAAAATATTACAACTATGCACACTTCCAAGCATAAGTGGAAACTGCACAACACAGGCTTGTAACACAGTCATTTTATGGACTTTTGTCACCAAATTTTCAACATAGGCATTTTATGTCCTCTATTCATGAACAGAGTCACTATAATTTTCCTAATGTGTCCCAAACACTGATTTCCCACAGTGACTGCACAATTCTGTGCCAGAAGTGCAAAAACACATTTCAGCCAGGATGTGAAAAATGACAGCTATACTGTTCATAAGGAGGTGTGGAAAAATGCCAGTGCTGAAAATCTGGAGTGAAAATATTACAAATTTGCTAAGTTATGAGCATGCATGGAAACTGTGCAACACATGCTCATAACACAATCATTTTATGGACTTTCGTCACCAAATTTTCAACATAGGCATTTTAGGACCTCTGCTCATGAACTGTGTCACTGTGATTTTCTTAATGTGTTCCAAACACTGATTTCACAGTGATCATGCTATTCTGCACAGGATAGTGAAAAATGACAGCTGTACTCTTCATAAGGAGGTGTGGTAAAATGCCAATGTTGAAAATCTGGAGTGAAAATATTACAAATTCGTGAAGGTATGAGCAGGCATGGAAACTGCGCAATGTACACTTGTAAAACAGTCATTTTTTTGGATTTTTTCCTCCACATTTGCAACATAGTCTTTTTGAGAGCCCACCTCATGAACACTGGCACTGACATTTCATTACTTGATCCCGAAAGGTGATTCCAAGCAGTGACCACAAAATCACCTTTCGGGACTGAATAATGCCATGACAGTGGCTGAATTCATGAGGAGGGGTCCCAATAACCCCATATTGAAAGTTTGGTGCCAAAATTCCCCAGAATGCCTGCGATATGCACCAAAGTTGAAAAAAAGCCTATTTATGCCATTATACAGCTTACCGGCATTTCTTCAGTTTGCGGTCAGCTTTGAAGACTGCAGACATGTTCTTGGCTCCACAAGATCATCGCGCTGGGCTCTGGAGGTAGTATGTGGGTGAGGGGGCGTGAGGGAGGCAGGTGCACCTGAGGGTGGGTGTGGGTTGGGGGAGGGGCCACCGAACTCATTGAGGGACTGTTTTCTGTTTTACAGGTTTAAAAAAAAATTGCTGGGCTTTTTACAGGGACATTTGTCACACTGGGGTGAGCTCCCAGTGTACCACCTGAGTTTTTTTTTGGGGGGGCTGTAGCTGATGGGGGATTGGGCACTCCCGTTGGCACACAACAAATTAGGGGGGACATTATGCCGACAGGGAGTGGGCTCCCCATCGGCAAATTGAACTGTGAAGGGGGATTGAAGCAAACAGGTACTGGGCCCCCCCCATTGGCAAAGAAAGACTGTTGGGGGGTCCACGATGCTGTGAGGGACTGATCACCCCTTCAGCACACAACAAATGGGGGAGGAGGTTACAGTATGCTGACAGGGAGTGGGCTCCCCCATCGGCAAATGAACTGGGTCAGGGATGGCAAGGTATGCCCTGCAATGACATGTCACTCCCTCATTGCAGCAGTGGATTCATTTCAAGGTGGTGGCATGCTGGCTAAACTAGTGTCAGCAGCAGCATGCCATCGCATTGGGGAAAGCGGGACAAGCCTCAAAAGGCACTGGGGCCACAGCTCCAAACCCTGCTTCTCTCCTAAGCTGTCACGAAATGTTTCTTGCACATGCACACAAGTAAACATAAAACTGAAGGAGAGAAAAAACTGCTTAATATAATCCTATCATTTGTAATATCCTAAATATCTAGGATGTAGGTTCATACCTCACCAGAATCATAAACGTTCTGCTCTATAAAAGGATTATAGACACTCATTTGGGCTATTGCAACTTTCAAGCCTCATATTCATATGAATTGGAGCATGCCAGCAACAATCTTTAAACAAAAAAAAGCTAGTTGTGGCAGTTAAACACAAATTATCTACCTGCAATTATCTTCTTATTAAAATTCTCTCAAAGAAGGGGTTACCGGACAGAAACACTCACATAGATTTAAATTTCATCATTTACTGTAGTTCTGGTATGACACTCAAATTAAAACACAGAGCCATCTTTATGAATATTGATTTGGTGAGGACTACTCCCAGAATAAGAAACACATACATGACTATCAAAAAAGTAGCCTCATTGTTGGGTAAAATAACAAAAATTTAAAACTTACATTATATGTGTTAATAGAAGAGCTCCCATCATATGTAATTAAATGACTTTGTAATATACAATTAAATAAAATAGAAAGAACTGGGAGCCTGCAAAATCATCTGTACCGAAGGGGTTAAAAGAAGGTTAAGAAGTGCACACCTTTAACTCATGTGTCACTACCTATTTGCCAGAAGAGGAAATACCTAAAATATACATAACATCTCAAATATCAAATATGTACATATACAGTAATATCCATACCTTAAGAGAAATAGAAACCATATTTTTTTATCTGTACTACAGCACAAAAAAGGTAATAAATGAGACCATACAAAGAGAGGACATCCCCTTCCATGCATTTCTTTCACAGCCATAGCATATTGCAAGAGTAAATCACCAAAACCATAAAATTCAGTGAAGCCAACAAGTAGTTACTACCCCTAGTGTGAAGTATGTAGCTTGATCATAAATCAGAAATATTTAAGCAAACCTGTATTGTGAAAAATGCCACGCATAAACTTATTTGTTATTAAAAGATTGCCTCATAGATATTGGATGTGATCAGTCAGTTCAACCCGATTTTAACTGATCTGGGAAAAGGTCAGATAGTAATTTCTTGGACTGTTCCAGTGACTCAAATGAAAAGGCTTTACTGTCTTTACTCACAACTAGTTTAGCAGGATACATCATTTAGAATTTAATTCCAGCTACAGTCAGTTTAGCTACAATAAGTGCTAATTCTTTCCTCCTAATTCTAACAGCCTGGGGAAAGTCCTGTGCAACCCAAATTTTCCTTCCATTCCCAACTTAAATTCCTAGCCATTCTTGTCTTGTTTAGTACATGCTGCCTATCCAAATAGTTGAGACATTTTAAAATGAAGGATCTCGGTTGTTCTCCTTGCCTTGGCATAGGTCTAAGTATATAAATATAAACTTGCCCATTAGGTGATGGACCTGCCAGGCTTTCACAAACGACTTGGGTGAAGTGTACTGCACTAGAGCCTTCTGATGTTTCAGGCAGACCAAAAATGATAATATTGTTACATCTTCTGCCCTCCAGGTTCGCCAATTTTAATTCCAGTTTGGCTAGTTTGTGTTGAAGGACAGGTTGTTTGGGTTCTGTTCTGCAGTGCCAATTCTCCATAGATGAAATCCTTGCTTCTGCATCACCTATTCTTCTGCTCAGCTCCTCAGATGTCTCTCTGATTACTTTGGTGTCCTCTAAGAGAGCAAGCATTGCTTCCTTAATGGTGTTTAACTCTTGAAGGAATTTTTCTTCGTTAAAATCATTCATGTAGTGATTGGTGTCCCTGATTTTGCCTAGGCCTGCTTTGCTCACTTCTATCCCACCGCTCTGTCTGGGGTTGGTGGTGGAGTATGTTTCAATAGTGGATTCTTCATCTCTGCCTCCATTTTCTCCAACAATGTTACTCTCCAAGGTCTCTCCAATGTTGTTTTACTAATAAATTGCCTTAGTTTTAGAAATGTAGCTGTCTTTGTGTAAAATTATGTATGTTAAAGGCTAAGGAAACCAGAGCATAGTGAAAACACTCCTACCCTGATTGAGTCATCATCTATCTCCCCTTGATCTACTCCATTTTAAACTTTCAATAAAGCCTTTAACTACTAATACACGAGATGGGCCAAGAACTGCCAGAGAAGAGGGGTCCTTGCCGTTTTAGGTAGAACAGTGATCACTGCTTCTCGCATAGTAGTGGGTAAAGTCCCCTTGGTAAGGGAATCTTGGAAAAAGCATTGTAGGTAGAAGGAGAGGGAATCACCCAGGGGCTGGTAGAAATCTACAGGGAAGCCTTTCCCACCAGGTGCTTTGTGCGGGTTTATTGATCATATTGGCTTGTTGTATTTCCAATAAGGAGACAGGAGCATCCAGAGTGGTAGCAATATGCGGGCAAATCTTGGGAATAGAGAGGTTTGAGAGGAAGGTGTCAATTACAGCTGGATTTGGGGGTGAGGAAGAGGCATATAGCCTCTCATAAAATTGGACCATAATCATATTAATGCCCTTCTGAGAAGTGTTGAGATCCCTGGATGGGTCAGACACGCCTATGATGGTTTTAGTGGCTTGCAGGCTCTTGAATCTGTAAGAAAGTAGTTTACTGAGCGTTTCCCCTTTCCCAGTAAGAGTGACACATCCTATATAAGGCCAGTTCTGCTTTCCTGGTAAGTTGGCCATTTAATTTGTCACAGGTAGCAGTAGCATCTGAGGAGTTTGTCCCTGGGAGAAGAATTTGTAGTGTGTCTCCAGGGAAGTGAGCTTCTTCTCCAAAGAGGCTTGTTCAGCCTCCCCTTTTTGATGCCTGTCCAAGGCATAAGCTGTAATCCTCCAGCAGATGGTGGCCTTAAAGGCCTCCCAAAGCATGGAGTCTGAGACATCACCCATGTCATTATCTGACCAGTATTCATACACGGCCATCTTCAGCCACTGAAGGAAGTGTTTGTACTCCAGGAGTAAGGGATCAAGCTGCCAGGAAGAGGGTAAACAAACTCTAGTGCCCCAAAGTAGGCAAATCTCCAAAGGAAAGTAATCTGATATGATGAAGGAGTGGGTCTGTGCATGGAGGAGAAGCTCACAGAGGGACTGAGAGATGAACCATATATCAATCCTGCTAGATGAATCATGAGTCACTGAAAAACAGGTGTAATCTTACACTGTACAGTGGTGAGTGTGCCAGGTGTCAACTACAGCATGCTCGGAAAGGAGCTGTGTGACCACCTGGCCACCCTTTTGTGAGGTTCAGTGTCACCCCAGATCCTATCCATCATTGGGCCCATTATAAGGTTAAAATACCCACCCAAAAGGATAGGGGACCAGTCAATATTAAAACTGAATAACTACTGATTGAGTGAGTGGAAGAAACTTGGGTCATCTTCATTCAGTGCATAAATGTTGGCAAGGATCAGGAACCCTCTTGGGTAGAAACTTTAGTCAAGATCCATCTGCTACCATTGTCAGCTAAAGAACTGGACACTGACCATCTAAGGTCTTTGAGAATGAGGTAGACACCACCCTCTTTTTTGCTACATACTCAGTATGAAGCTCCACCCTCACCCACCCTTATTTAAGTTTTACTGCCTCCTGGGCGGATCATTTTGTTTCCTGTAAGAACACCACATGTAGCCTCAATTTCCTTAAATGTGACAGAGCTTTTTTATGTTTAGTAAGAGAACTGAGGCACTGGACATTCCAGGTAAACTTAGTATCCATTTAAAAGCAGGGGAATCTTATGGATAAATGGGCTGTCCATATGACCCTTCGGAGCACCAAACCATTCCCTCAATGTCCTAATAATACCCCCAAAACTGAAACCCCGCAAATGAGCACAGCACAACCCTAATAAACTCGCTTGCCTTCACATGGTAGCAAGAACCAGCAACATCAAAAATCATACTGAATCACAAATACAAAAGTATACCCAAAAGAACAAACCACAAGAGAACCAGCTGTTAACTTTAGCATTGGCATAAAAGTAGCCCACATGCCAGTGACCATCCCTATGGGAGGTACACAATATAGGTAGAGTCCTGTCAAGCCCAGTACTATGCAATTAACCCCCTGAGTTCCAAGGAGGAGGTACTGGGAACCCCCACTTACTAGAGGTGTAGTATACCTCCATACTCTGGAGCATGTAAAATAAGTGATTATGACAGCCTGGCCTATGACCAAACAATCATCTCCCAGACAGGGGGACAGCAGTACAGCCCAAGGATCAGGGCTCTGAGAGGGACAAGTGAAGCCCAGAATATGGACTGCAGTGGCTTGCTGCAAGGTGGGCTCCATATCCTGGCAGAAACAGAGGGTTGAGAAGGGAAAGGGAAAAATCAGAGGGGATAGTGTACAGCTGAGCTCTGCTCTGCAGGTGTAGGCAAGTGTGGAACAAGCCCCTTGAGGAGGGGAACAAGAAGCAACCCTTGGAGGGTCAGGAGGTGTGAGAGGGGATGAGAAGGGTCAAGAGGTGTGAGAGGGGATGAGAAGGGACAGGGTAGCCACTGACATGGTTAAGCCAAAAGACACATATCAGTTAGTGCCCCCCTATGGAGGAGGCCAGGCCCATCCCCATACTGGAAGGTGTCCCAGAGTACAAATAGCTAAAATGTCAAAAGCATAGGAGGGTCGGGCAGCTCATAACCTGGAGAGTCACCACAGAGGGCAGCATTACTAATGGCCTACTGAAGGAAATCGGGGGCATACACCATCCCATGTGGGACCAATCCCGCCCACCACAGCTGCAATTCATATAGGAGGACTATGGTTGTAAAGTAAATTACTTACAGCTAACCAGCAGGAGAGCCTCCTAATGCTGTTAAAAGGGCAATCATAGAGAAACATGACAGAATGAGCCCTAGCAATGCCTAAACAGGACTGTACCTTTAAGTAAAGATCCACAAATGAAGTGTCCAAACCCATGGATAGGGCAAAACAGCATAGCGTTCTGCCCCCAGAGATAATATGTGCAAATGTCTTGAGGGAGTATAAACTAGGGAGCCGAAACTAGGTGTGGCATAGAGTTAGACCAGGGATTTCAGTAACATTCAGCCCGTGTTGGATCTGGCAGGTGGAATCTGCTCAGGTGAGATGCGGCTTGGATGTTCCTCCATGCTAGATGACTCACTGGAAGGGAGGGCTGGAAGGACCACTACCTCAGTCCAGGATCCTGTAGGAGGCTGGATGGCTGGCGAAGCCCAGGAGCAGAAGGACCACTATGGACCAATGCCTTACCTCCTGACATTATCAATGCCACATCTATTGGATTGTTCAAATGCAGACTCCGGCAGCACCTAGTAAAATGTAGTAAATGTGACTGTTACCATTAGCACCCTCCTGGAGCATCAGCCAACTACCTGCACTTACCTCCTGACAACTCACTGGGTTGAGGGACCCCAATCCCAGCACTTTAGGTTACACTTACTCCCCCAATCATGACATCACTCCCACTTCCTTACCCCCTCAGATGCTCCCAACTATCTTACTCTTTCCACTCATGTTTGCAACCCCTCCTTCTTCTTACCTCAGAGAGCTTCCAAGTAATGTGTTAACCTCTGACACTGGCTAGCTGCTATATTGCATAAGCTGTTTAATGCTGTTGTACCCAGTAATTTACCTGTATCATATCTAACCCTGTCATCTGCATTGTATAGTCTATGTAACTGACTTGGAACCTATAAATGAGCATCTGCTCACTGGTATAATCCAAGACTTCAATAAATAAATAAAAATAAATAAAATAAGCAGAGGCTGATGGTTGGAGCACTGGAAAATCTTCAGGCAAGTCCTTCAAAACCTCAAAGCAGTTGTTTCCTCCCTGCTGGTCCACTGGAGGCAGATGGAAGTCTTGGCAGCAACTTTGACTGCGGTTACAAGAACATGTGTGGGTCAAACGGTCCCTTTGCCTCTCGTCATCCTGCCTCCTCTTTTTATTGTGGCGTCGAGACTTAGGATCTGGAATCCTTGGGTCTGTGACCACAGGCAGGAAAGGCTAAGGTTGGCCTGTCCTCCGGTTTGCAGACTGCACACCACTAGGGCCGGGGTAACTTCAATTTCTTGTGAAGAGTCCTGAGTCAAGGGCAGGCAGGCAGGTGGCCAGAGTTTGGCCTAGTTCAGATAAGGAACAAATTGACTGATGAACTCCTCGGCTGCTTCTATATGCTCAAAAAGCAGGGTCACTCCATTCACGATGATCCTGAGAGCCACAGGGTAGCGGAGCGAGTATTGAAGGCCTAGTTCAGTACAGGCCCTTCAGGTGGTGTTGAAGGCCCTTTGGCACTCTGAGAGTTCAGCTGAATAGTTTGCAAATATTTGTATTTTGTGCTCCTGCCATGAGAGGTTTTGTTTGTCCCTGTCTGACAGAAGATCAGCTCACAGTCCATGAACCACAGGAGATGAGCTAGGATGGGGCGGGTACAAGAACACGGCAACAGCTTTGGGGTAAGGGATCTGTGGGCCCAATCTATCTTGATCAGGCCTGTCCAAGTTTGGCCTAGAAGGGCTGGAATAGTTTTTTGTAGAAAGCTGATGGCGCTGGATCCTTCTCATTCTTCCAGGAAGCCCACAAACTGTAGATTGTTCCTCCTACTATGGTTGTCAAGATCTTCAACCCAATGCCTCAATAGTCTAATCGTGTGGTCTTGTTCTGTGATGTGGTTCATAATTCTCTCACTCTGTTCCTTGGTGTATATGATCCATTGTTCTGTGACATTCATGCAATGAGTCAAAGAGATTATGTCTGCCGCTGTATTTTGAAAGGCTGTCTCTAACTTGTTCATCTGGGCCATCATTTGAGAAAACATTTGTTTTATTTCTTGTAGATCTGTCTCCACAGAAGGAGCAGCCATGGTCGCCATAGTCAGACCAGTTCTGTCGCTGATGGCTCAAGACTAAACTGAACAAGTAGTCCTCAATAACTTGCAATACCCATCGATCAGAGGCAAAAAAAGGCAAAACAGAGCAACTGCAGGTAAATGGATTTCACAGCTTGCTAGGAGCTACACTGAGGGGGTAATAGAATAATGGATTAAGGAGGATTTTGAAAGGGCCTTGACAGAGCTCTCATCTTAGGTGGCCATCTTTTAGGTAGGCAAGCCATGCCCCTCCCATAAGCAAGTTATTTAAACTCACTAGCAAAACTATCTTACAATGCTTGAATGTGTTATACTTTTTGGGTGGTTTAGGACCAAAAGTGGACTGGTATGATATATCCATGAGGGACACATGATGCTGTCAACTGACACAAAACCATCCTGTGCCAGAGGTTTGAGGCTGGACAAATACCAGGTGATGTCCTCATTGGTAAGTATACACAAATCCAGAACAGTGCAGCACTACCCATGTTACCAGTCTGACTATGTGCTTACTGGCAACAATGCCTACCTCTGCATCACTGGATAATGACACCAGGCCAGCTGCTTGCATCTGCAAATGAGAAAAGATACAATGAGGATCACATTGCAACCTGAAACATAGTCAAGCATGTGTTTGGCCAGATCAAAATGTGGATCAGTTATCTTGACAGGTTTGATGGGGCCTTGCAATACAGCCAGGCTAAGGTATGCAAATTATTCATTGCATGTTGTATCCTGCATATTTAACAGTAGCGTACAACCATTGGATAATCTTACAGTTCAGCAATGTGGTAGATACAGATGCACTGGACCAGTGATTAGTTGAGCAGTTGAACAAGTGGGATTATAGACTGGCCAGATGATCCTGGGTCAAACAGGCCTAACTCATTGCTGACTCTTTGGAAGCAGAAGATGAGTAACAAACACAAATGAGATTTGTATGCATTTTCAAAAGTGCAATAAATCTATAGTAAAGCTACAAAAACACAGTATCAACAACAGGAGTAACATTTAACAGAAAATCAGTAAGAAACACAATAACACACTGCTGTGGGGGTAAGAAATATAACAGCTCACTGATGTGGGGGGAAGCCAATGCAGTGATACAGGTAGGTGTATGAATCAAAGGTGACTGATGGTGCTTCCCGTTATGGTCTGGCCCCCTTCTGGCCCCTATGCCCCCACACAGTCTCCCCTAATCCTGGGATGGTACCATGGGTATGACAGAAAGTTGAGCAGGGAGTGACCACAAGTATTCTGGAGGGCTCTATCCTGCCTCCTTTGCTGTTCATGGTTTACATGCTGCCACCGGATGGTTTGATCAGGAGGTATGGTTTGAGTTTTCATAGTTGTGCAGATAGTACTCAGCTTCATCTCACTCAATCCTGGGCTGGGCAATCTTTGACTGAGAAGCTATCGCAATGATCAAAAGTTCCATTTCTGTCAGTTGGCTGAGACTCAACCACAGCAAAACTGAGTTGGGTCTGGGGGGCCCAGGTCATCTGATATCTACTGCTATGAATTATCTACAGCTTACCAACATTCATGGGTTTCAACTAGAGGTGAAGGGAGAGGTTCATAACCTGGATGTCTTCTTTGATGGTGGGCTGATCATGTACTCTTAGGTAGCAGCCATCATTTGAGGTGGCTTCCATCATTTGAAAAAGATTGCCAGGTAGTTCCCTACCTTAATCCTAACAATCTGCATACACTATGGCAAGATTTCGTCATCTCACAAACTGACTACAATAAGGTGCTCTATTATGGCCTTCTGGCTATAGTACTCAGATTCATCAACTTCAGCTGGTCCACAATCTGGCAGCTAAGTTAATAAGTGTGTCAAAATTTGAGCATATTACACCGCTCTTGGTGATGAGCACTGGCTGACAATGAAATAGTGAGCTGAGCTTCAAATGCTATTTCTGATTTATAAATGGACTGGACCACTCTATATTGAGATCTACTTGCAACCTGCCAAGTACATCTTGATGATAACAGAACTCTTCACTTAGATAACAAGGAACTCCAGATGGTCCCTTCTTCAGGGTTGAAATCAGTTGAGTAGCAATCATTTTCTGCTCCTGTCCCTAGGCTGTGGAATTCTGTTACAAGATTTGTCCATTCTTCCTCCTTAGTGGAAGTTATTAAGTCTAAATTAAAGACCTGGGTTTTTAGAACTGCATTTGCAGGAGATAGATATGTTGGCTCAAGTAGCTGTGATGTTTTCTGATTGCAATTCTTAAGTTTTGCATTTTATGTGACATGCTTTGGGCTCTGGAAGTGTGATATATAAACAGAACTGTTTCTATCTCTCATTGGCTTCATGGCATGATCTCACCACTGGATTGACAGCAGGGCATGAAGTAGGAGCAATTCCATGTCCATGGGTCTTATGGTGCTCTGCATAGCATGCTGTTTCCCAGTGCCTGTGGAGCTGGTGTACAGTACTTGGCAGGAGCCCACCTAGGAGGCCATGCTCTGGCATGCAAGACATGTGTGCTCTGCTAAATGCTGATGACAGGCTACATAGTTCTGCAACTCTGGGTCAGATACAGCTGTTTGGGCTGGATGCTTAACAATGGAGCTCCAAGATCTGGTGCTGACCTTGAGGTGCTGCATGTTGCAGCTCCTTTAATTGTGCAGCACCCATCCTAGTCATGGGAAAAACAACCTGCAGCTGCTGTTTCACAGGAATGATAATGTCCTGTGTGTGTCTGCTACAGCTGGACATCTGTGATGCTGGTTTGAGGCCCATTACATGGGTCTCATCCGAGTCCTCTCATGTGTACAAACTTATGTCATGCTGGTGCTTCTGTCCTCCTGAGTTGCTGAAAAACAGCAGGGTTTCAGCTCAGGTGGACTCCCCACCGACACCAAGCTGTGGTGCCTCCCTCAACAGCCAGACATACCACTGTCTGACTGCATCTCCTGCTGTGTCCTCTTTACTGTAATTGACATCTGTGGATGGATGGATGAATGAAAAGAAATGGAAAGTTTGGCTTGTTCTTGTGGCAAGAGACATCCAATATGTGTGACTGCACCACTGTGTGTAATGCTGTCACACTGGACAATGACTGACATACTGTACATGCTGTTTTTTGTTTTTTTTTATTAATGTAAATTGTTATCATTATTACTCACCACTGTTGTTTTATTGTGTTTTTGTTTTCCCTTTTCAAACCATTTTTTCCCTGATACTCTTTTTCACTGTCATATTTGTATTTTCATTTCCAGGATATAGATGCCATTTTTTGTTTTATAGTTCAATGTGCCTTGTTAGCTTTTCCCCTACTGTTTTCACACATTTACAGTATGTCAGACTACTCCACTGATGTTTTTTTCCAGCTGTGTTCTATTGTTTATTGTGCTGGTGATGTAAGTTTCTATAATGCTCCCAGGTCATGCCTGAAACTAGGCATATGTATGCCTAGTGAATCTAAACTTGTATCAAAAATAAAGAGATAACTAATTGTCAGAACAGCCAGACTAGATAAATACATACTTTAATGGTGTCAATTTAAGGTATTACAAGTAAGATTGGAACTCAAATGTGCTTTTAACCTTCTAGTTCCTATCTCCACCTTAGTGTGAACCTTAGAACAGGTGTACACCTATGGTACCAGACTCAGTGTACCGTATCCCAGACCCATATCACAACACCTACATGTACAGGCCACATAACCTGACACTGGTGCCGCATGCATATTTACAATACCCTGCATTTCCAAACCCATTGTCAGTGTTAGTGGCTCAGCAGGTTGCACACTTGCCTCTGAGGCGAGAAGAGCAGAAGGTTGTGGGTTAAAGCCTCACGCCAGGTATTTGGAGTAAAATCCAAATACTGACACTGTAGTGCATCATAAGGGGGATGCTGCACTCCTGAGGTGCCATCTTTTGGATGAGACATTCAGCTGAGGTCCCATGTGCCTGTTCTGGTGGTTGTTCAGGTGGACATTAAAGATCCCATGGCACTTCTCGAAAAAACGAGTAGGGGAATTTTATTAAGGCAAAAACTATCATACATTATATACTAAAATGAAGTAAATCAAGACAAATTAAACATAAACGACCTTTGTTCTACTGAAAGACATGGTGAAAACCTGCCCACATTCTGGAAAGCAAAGAAACTGAAAAAGAAGATTTTTCTTTTAAATACAATGATTTAACGTGCATGGGTCATATTTGCAACAGTCAAAGGCACAACTACAGTACTTTCTGTCACAGAGTGTAGGCACAGTGCAATTGCCAAAGAAAGTATTTACAGGTTGCAAAACAAACTTGGAGAACATGGATAGTGAACCCCGACCACAAGGCAGGGTACAAGACCAGCTCAATGACAATTTCATATGTGTCCAGGGCTAAGAGTGGATTTTGCCACAAAATTCTGAGATGCCGCCAACAATTCTGGCTATAGGGCAGTTGAAAAGGAAATGGGATTGTGTCTCTAAGAACCCCAAACAGGTATCCCTGTGGCACACATGGTCAGACACAGATTTGTGTTTCAAGGAGTCACAGACAGCCAATCTCCCATGCAGAATAAGCTACAACACATCCCACATTTTAAAATGAATGGATTTATTAGTGAGCTGAGTAAGTGCAACTGGGACGGCAGCAGGAGGACAGTATTTCAAAATCAGCTGTTGAGTAAAATTACTTGCAAGTATATGATGATACAGTGACTTCCTTGGTAGAGTAATGCACTCGGTAATAGTGATACACCACTGAAAAAGCTTATTTATGGCAGCTAACATATATGTAGAACTGACTGAATTTGCAGTTGCCAGAATTTGAACCCTGAAAAAACTGAGGTGTTGGCTATGGACAAGGGTCACTGTGAGGCGGGTTTGTTAGCTGGATACCCCTCGGGCTTATGGCTTGGGGGTGTCCAGCTGACGACCTCAGACCAGGTGCAGAATTTGGGCGTAGTATTTGACGACTGTCTGACTTTTAAATCTCAGGTGTCAGCGGTGGTCAAAACTTCCTTTTACCATCTGAGGAACATCGCCCAGTTGAAGCACCTGGTTCCTCCAGAGGATCTTCCAATGGTGGTCCACACATTCGTTACCTCCCGCCTTGACTATTGCAATGCCCTTTACCTGGGGCTACCGGGGGTTGAACTTTGCCGTCTGCAACTAGTGCAGAATGCGGCAGCCAGGCTGTTGACTGGATCTTCTAGGTCTAGTTATATAACGCCTGTGCTCCGCGGACTGCATTGGCTGCCAGTTTTCTGGCGAATCACCTTCTAGGTCGGTATGCTGACCTATAAAGCCCTACATGATCAGGGACCCACTTACCTGAAAGAGCTCCTTTGTCCCTACTGTCCTCCCCACTCTCTCCGATCCACTGGCGAGGGATTGCTAGAGATCCCCAGGGTCCATTTAAAAACTTCAGGGGCAAGATCATTTAGTTTTATGGCCCTGACCCTGTGGAATTCTTTACCTCGTCAGGTGCGAAATTGCTCGACTGTCCAAAGCTTTAAAGGAGCTTTGAAGACATATCTTTTTAACAGAGCTTTTAATGATTTATGACAGTTTTAATCTTCTTTATTTATTGTTTTATGTACTGTACAGGTGCTTTGGTTACAAGAAAAGCACCTTTTAAAAATAAAGAATGAATGAATGAATTTGTGACCGCTACAGCTCTCACATATTCACATCCATTTGTATTAGGGCATCAGCAATACTATAAAATACGGTCTTACTCTATGCACTATCTACACTGTCAGGATGTTGGCTGCAATCAATTAAATCATTTTGTGATCCAGTATCAGATTGACTGTCTGACACTCCTTGCATTCCAGGCTGTTTAAAAGTAAGGCGGCCAGTCAGCCAGTCAGTCAGTTCTAGTGTTTTGTGTGAGCCTGTGTGTCTTCTGACAGAGTATGACACCACACACTGAGCAAGAATGGAAGAAATAGGACTATGCTAGAACAGCTCTTTTGTTTTGATTTCTTGTTTCTTGGAATGGACCTTTTTTTGGGTTACCATGAGTTTGTTGCTTTGGTTACCATGACTTTATTGTATTTATTTTAATTTTTTTGCTTGAATAAATGTTAAACTGATAATTAAACTACTATATGCCACTGTGTGTGTGTTCACCATACACCTGCTCCCCTCCAGAGTAGGGAAGTTGAAACTGCTGGCATACAGTAGTATACAGCTTGTAGCTTGAACAAAAACTGAGTAGGTGATCGAGGATAATCGAGGGTGATCTGATGTCAGATAGCAGGTAGTTAAAAAAACAAAAAGACTTTTGTAATGTTCTTTGTTTTGGGTTTTTGTGCATTAATGGTGCTAATGGTTCCAATGGCTGATAATCAGGAGAGTTTAGCAGCTCCGTGATGGCTTTTCATGTGCGATGTATTGGGATATCATTTCATATTATAATTACAGTCTGTTTGAATTGCTGATATATTAAATTAGTGAATATAGTGAAAATAAATGGAATGTGATTATTTACGTACTCTACAGTACATGATGGCACCTGTGAGGCACAGTAACAGCCCGGGAGCCTAGCCCTATGCATGTTCCAATAAGTCAGAAATGGTGCTAACCAGTCTTCAATCAGGGGTACCCAAGTGGTATGTACCCCATGCAGGAAAGGGCTAAAATTACTAGAAAAAAAATACAGAAAAGTAAAACATCAAGGGGTTCACCCTATGCAGACCTCCCTGAGGCTTGTGTAAATAAGTAACATTTCTCAGAATAAGACTGAGGCGGGAGCCCCAAAGCCCCTGAAAAAAAGACTATATAATCTAGGTTCCAAAGCAGAAGGGGTGGGAAAACATAACTAAGTTGCATAAATCATGGCTAAAAGAGAGATTTAATTGAAAAAATCCTTCTGGACATAGCCAGGTTCCTTTATTTCCACTGTGCCAAATTACTGTCCACCCGTTTGCTCTGAATCATCCAATTATAATTTGCTGCTTCAAAGTGGTTAAAAAATACCCAGGATCTTCACTGGGTCATGATATATAACAATACACTTACAGGAGGATTCCATGGAGCCTGAAAGTCTCCCAGCAGAGTCATCTTATTCTTAGTATAATTGATTTTGGAACCAGACCTGAGAGAAAATCATGCAGTAAGGATTTAACCGCATCTCCTGATGCCATATCCTTAATAAATATACAGAGGTCATTGGCAAATGCCAGCACCCTGAGCTCAGGAGTGTCAGGCATAAGCTGTAGACCTTTGAAGGATGTAGAAATCTGGAGAAGCCGAAGGAGAGGTTCAATGGAAAAGACATGAAGCAAAGGGTTTAGAGGGCAACCCTGCCTTTCCCTTCTCATGAGCCACAGATGCACCCACACTGTAATTCACAAAGGAATCACTATCACAACAGAGTACAGTTTACATATCCAAGTAACAAACGGAGGGGAACACAATAATGCAATAGTACATTGAACGGGAATGGCAACATAACCCGATCAAATGCCTGTTCCTGATCCAAAGAGAGAATGTAGCCATACCAGGTTTCTCTCAAAGACCTCCTGGAGCACGATTAGATTATTGGAAATAAGACGATGGGGGACTGCATAACCCTGAGATTGTGAAATCCAGGTTTCTGCTGCCACTGCTAGTCATCTAGCCAATATTTTTGCCAGTAGTTTATAATCGGTATTAAGGAGACAAAGTGGTCTCCAATTTTCCCACCCAAAAAAATACAGTCACCTTTGTTAAAGAAAAAAATAAAAAATGCTTCACTCACAGTGGGAGGCAGGGATGATGCTGCCAACAACTGTGTAAACAGAACTTAAAGTGTGGGAGCCAGGTGATCCACAAAGATTTTATAGAACTCCGGTGGGAGACCATCTGTTTCAGGGGCAGCATTGTTAAATAACCCCATAATAACTTCTGTCAAATCCTGTAAGGATATAGGGAGGGTCAGAAACTCCTGCACCTGTAGGGGCAAGAACGGAACATTGAGTGATGGGAAGGGAGGATAAAGTAATCCAGGTGTATCTGGGGTACCACATTTTGTCTGAATGTGAGCCTGGACCATGGACATGAAAATTGCTGGGTCTAATGAGGGTACAGAAAGGTCCGTAGAGCCTAAAGACGATAGACCCCTCCACTGAAGCCAAGCAATGCATGCTTTAAAGTCATCCAAGGACTGGGTCCTTACTTGGCTTCCAAATTTAGACTATTGCTCCAGGGATTTGGCCCTTTCATAATAGTAAGTCAGCATTTTAGATCTGAGAGCTGCAATGGCTACTACATAATCCCTACCAATAGTGTGCATCACAGAAATCAGTTTCTGCATCAGATATCAGAAATCTAGATACTTCCAGTACTTTGTGAAACACATCAGATGATCCCTACCACAAAAAAAAGGAACAAAAATGCCACTTAGCATCTTCCTACCATACTGCAAATCATCATATGCATTCAATACTGACCATTGAGAAAAAAAAAAACATTCAGCCAGCAGGAACAGAGCTCAGTGTCTGACAGTATTTAGGCATTAAGACACCAGGGTTGATTCTTGGGGGAGGCTAGAAGTCCTACATCATAGAAGCAGCATAATGCCAAATGATTCAAGGCCTCCACTGGAATAACCGAGGACCAAACAACCCATAAACCCTGTGATAAAAAGAAAAAAATCAAAAAGGGTAGTGAGGAGACCCTTCATGAAGGTGGGACAAGAAATTTCAGATGATGCGGCTGGACTATCTTGCAATCAGGCCATCATGACCATAGATTTAAAAAAAACTGGCATCACAGAACACCTTAATAGTGTTGCCACCCTGACCCTGTAGCCCTAAACCACAATTAAAATCCCATCCCAGGATGAGAAAAAGGGAGGTAAACAAATAGGGTTGCACAGGACAATCAGGAGCTTAAAGGGCACACAGGCAGAAAGTAAGGAGAGAGAGAGAGAGAGAGAAAAACAGAGGAAAGAGTAAGGATTGCAAATAGTTAAGGGGCCAGAAATAAGACATGATTGGAGTGGTGCAGTGCAGTGGCTGTGGAGCAGCAGTCTTCCGGGAGACATTCTGGAGAATGCAGTGTTGTCCCATCTGCTGGCATCTGTCTGGGCTGAGGGAGGAGGTTGCTCATCTCTAGGCTGAGTTGGCCAGGATTTGTGGGACCTCCTCTTCCATCCAGGGACCACCAGTGCCACTGCCGTTGCCTCAGAGGTTGCCAAGAAAGAGAAGTGGTTGGACCACAGTGGGCTCAGGGAGGGTGAGAGTGGTGGAACAGAGGTGCATCCCTCCAGTTGTACCTCTCCACAATTCCTATGCCATTCTGGCAAAGTGTGGTTCCTCTATGGAGGCACCCGCAGTGGAGACCAAAGAGGATGCTGGGAACCTCCACAAAAGAGACCCACAGGAGGGTGGTAGGGGACCCTGCAGGGGAAGGAAACAACTCCTGGTGGGGGCTCCATTGTTAGGAAAGGTAGAACTGGGGAGGAAGGAGAGGGTGGTAGGTGCCTGCCTGGTGCCATGGCTTGGGGAGCGAATCCTCAGGATTGCCAGAGCAGCTGCACAGGTGAGGGAGCTGGATGTCATTGTCCATCTAGGGACAAATGACCTGGCTAAGAAAGGGATTAGAGAAGTGCAGGAAGAGTTTGTGGAATTGAGGAGGGGCCTTAGTCAAGTAGCATGCACGGTAACCTTCTCAGAGGTGCTGCCCATCTATGGCATAGGAGAGGCTAGGGTGTTCCACACCATGGGATTCAATCAGTGGTTGAAAAACTGGTATGGAGCTCAGGGATTTGGATTCATTGGGGACTGGGGTCCGCCTGGAGTAATGCAAGCCTATACTGGCATGATGGGCTGCATCTGTCCAGGAGGGGAACCAGGATCCTAGGTGATAGGTTTAAATGCTTCATTGGCAAGCTTTTAAACTAGCCAAGGGGGGAGGCAATGGAAAGGAGCAGGGAAATCCTAGCCCCCCCCAAATAATCATGGTAGTAAGTGCAGCAAACACCAACATAGAGGTGTCGATAGGGAGAAGGGCAGGGGTAAATGGTGAAAGTGACAAAGGTAAGAAGGACAGGGATGGGGCAAAAGGGAGTAAGGCCATCAGGAAATGGAGGGTAATGAGCACCAATGCCTGTAGTCTGGGCAACAAGCTCCCTGAACTGGTGGTCTTGATGGAAGAGGGATGCCTGGATATCGTAGCAGTCACAGAAACATGATACACAGAGAACCATGACTGGGATGTTAACATACCAGGGTACATAACCTACAGGAGAGACAGGCAGGGGAGAAGAGGGAGAAGTAGCTTCTATGTAATAAAGGAAGGGATAAAGCAACTGAACAAAAGAGTAAACAGGGAGGAGAGGAGGCACTGTGGGTCACCTTGAGACTGGAAAGGGCACCACAATCCGCACAGGGGTTGTGTACAGACCCCATGTCAGGGAGGAATGGACAAGGATATGATAGAAGGCATTCTTAGAATGGCAGAGAAAGGAGATACCATTGATGGGAGACCTGAATATGCCAGATGTTAACTGGAGCACATTTGCTGCAGCCACATCCAAGAGCAGGGCCATTCTTGATGCCCTACAGGTGGCAGGCCTTAGACAGCTAGTTTCGGAACCCACTCATGAGGGAGCAATCTTAGACCTTGTACTCTCATACGGGGGCAGTGAGAGGATCTCAGATCTAGAAGTGGGTTACCATCTGGGGACAAGTGACCATCAAACAGTGTGGTTCACGTTAAACTCAGCTACAGAGTCATGCCATACAAAAGTGAGGGTACTGGACTTTAGGAGGGCTGACTTTGGCAAGATGGGAGAGTGCCTCAAAAAAGCACTAGCAAACAGGCTAGAAGGAGGTGTGGAGCAACAATGGGGAATCATCAAAACTGTCATCACAGAGTCAAAAAGCCTTTGTGTGAAGCAAATAAACAAATCAAAATGAAAGAAAAAGCCACTATGGTTCTCAAAAGAGGTGGCTGTGAAAGTCAGGAAGAAAAAGATAGCATTTCGGAAGTGTAAGGAAACCCAGAAGGAGCAGGACAGAAAGCTGTACCAGTTAAGGCAGAAGGAAGCAGGGAAGGAAGTCAGAATAGCAAAGGCCCAAACTGAGGAAAAGATAGCCAACTTAGTTAAGAAGGGGGATAAAACCTTTTATAGGTACATCAGCGAGCGTAGAAAGACAAAGGGAGGGATAGTGAGGCTGAATAGAATGAACGGTGGGTGGGCAGAAGGGGACAGTGAAAAAGCAGGGATACTGAATGAATATTTCTGCTCAGTATTCACAAAAGAGGAGGGGGAAGTGCCTAATCCAATTAACAGAAGCACTCTTGATAGGGGGCCAATCCCAGTCCTTTCACAGAAGAAAGGGTTCTGCAAGAACTCCTAAAACTGAAGGTGGACAAAGCAATGGGTCCTGATGGAATTCACCCCAGAATTCTAAAAGAATTAAGGGAGGAACTAGTGAAACCACTGGCTACTCTTTTTAATAAATCATGGGAGGATGGTGTGGTACCCGAGGACTGGAGGAAGGCGGATGTGATTCCCCTCACAAAGTGGGACCAAGACAGAGGCAGGAAACTACAGACCTGTCAGTCTGACCTCTGTGGTAGGAAAGTGATGCAGTCACTTCTGAAGGAAAGAATAGTTGAGTACCTAGAGGCCAGTGGGGCACAGGACCCAAGGCAGCATGGGTTCACAGTGGGAAGGTCATGTCAGACAGATCTAATAGATTTCTTTGGCTGGGTGACCAAAGTAGTAGACCAGGGAGGGGCTGTGGACATGGCCTACTGAGACTTTAGCAAGGCATTTGACACAGTCCTACACAAAAGATTAATAGTCAAATTAACCAGCCTGGGAGTGGGTCCCAGGGTGATAGCCTGGGTAAAACATTGGCTGCACAACAGGATACAGAATGTAATTGTAAATGGAGTCCACTCTGAAGAAAGAGGGGTTACTAGTGGGGTACCGCAGGGTTCAGTATTGGGTCCAGTCCTTTTTATGTTGCTTGCACACATGTGTAAGAAACAAAGTGCCATCACCGGAGATTTTGGAGGTGTGTCACCTCCTCCTCCAATTCTGGCAGTGAGCTGGCAGGCACGGCCCCTGTAAGCCAATGCATTTTGGAGCTGTCTATGACTGCGGCTCCAAAATGCTGTGTGCTAAAGTTGAAAGGAGCTATGCTTCAGTGAGCAGGGAATAAGCCACTGAGCATAGCTCCCTCCCACATGTCAGGCGTGTGTGCCCCGCACTACTGCGTAGCCGGCGGGGTGCCCAATCCCGTCAGCTGAGCTGCTTCCTCCCCGCCCAGTTGTAGGTGCCACGCTGGGAGCCCACCGCGTGGCGTAATGAGTCCTTTGGCCGACGGGGTGCCTAATCCCATCGGCTGAACACCCCCCCAACGTCCTTGTACCACGCTGGGAGCCCACCCCAGCATGGCAAACGGTCCCACGACGCCTTTTTTGTTTTTAAACCTGAAAAACGAAACGGTCCCACGGAGCCTCCCACCCTCCCACAACACGCACCCATCCACTGCACACCCAGCCTCCCACGCCCCCTCACCCCATACTGTACTCCTGCGTGACGATCTTCGTGGACCGGGAACACGCCTGCACTCTTCAAAGCCGACCGTGAACTGAGGAAATGCGGTAAGCTGTATAATGGCCTGAACAGGGGTTTCAACTTTGTTGCATATCTCAGGATTTTTGAATTTTGCACAAATTTTCAACATGAGATTTTTGGGACCCCTTCTCATGAATGATGTCACTGTCATGGCGTTATTCGGGCCCGAAGGGTGATTTCATGCAGTGACTGCTCAGTGACTGTGAAATCACCCTTCGGGCCTGAATACCGCCATGACAGTGACATCATTCATGAGAAGGGGTCCCAAAAACCCCATGTTGAAAATTTGGTGGAAAAATTCCAAAAAATGACTGTTTTACGAGCTTGCATTGCGCAGTTCCTACGCAGGCTCATAAGTTTGCGAAATTTCAATATTTTCACTCCAGATTTTCAACATTGCCATTTTACCACACCTTCTTATGAGTAGTACAGCTGTCATTTTTCACATCTCACCCAAAATGTGTTTCCGCCCATGTAGCGCTGAATGGTGCAGTCGGTGCGCGAAATTAATGTATGGGACAAATTAAGAAAATCACAGTGACACTGTTCATGAGCAGAGGTCTTAAAATGACTATGTTGAAAATTTGGTGAAAAAATTCCTAAAGATGACTGTTTTACGAGCATGCGTTGCGCGCACCCTCGTAAGTTCGCAAATTTTCAATATTTTCACTCCAGATTTTCAACATTGCCATTTTTCCACACCTCCTTATGAGCAGTACAGCTGTCATTTTTCACATCCTGCCCAAAATGTGTTTCCTCCCATGTAGCGCACAATGGCGCAGTCGGTGTGCAAACTCAATTTATGGGACACATTAACAAAATCACAGTGACACTGTTCATGAGCAGAGGTCTTAAAATGGCTATGTTGAAAATTTGGTGAAAAAATTCCTAAAGATGACTGTTTTACGAGCATGCGTTGCCTGCAGCTAAATAAGTTCGCAAATTTTCAATATTTGCACTCCAATGACTTCCAAATACCTAAACAGCACATAGAAGCAAGCAACATTCGGCACTGACAAATGCTTGTTAATGTCTTCATCAGTGACATTGCAGAGGAACTGGAAGGAAAAGTATGCCTTTTTGCAGATGACACAAAGATCTGCAACAGGGTTGATACACAAGGAGGCGTGGAAAGGATGATAAGGGACTTGGCAAGGTTGGAGGAATGGCCAGAAGTGTGACAGCTAGGATTCAATGCAAAGAAGTGCAAAATAATGCACCTGGGAAACAAGAACCCAGGGGAAGAATACACAATGGGCGGGGAGGTAGTAACAACAACAAAAAAGGAAAGGGACCTAGAGGTAGTCATATCAGATGACCTTAAGGTTAGCAAGCAATGTGAGAAGGCAGTAGGGAGGGCTGGGGGTATACTGGGATGTATAGGGAGAGGCATCAGCAGCAGAAAACAGGAAGTTATTATCCCTGTGTACAGACAGTTGGTGAGACCCCATCTGGAGTACTGTGTCCAGTTCTGGAGACCCCATCTCCGCAAGGACATAGACAGGATAGAGGTAGTCCAGAGGAGGGCAACTAAAATGGTGCAGGGTCTACAAGAGAAGCCGTATGAGGGGAGACTAAAGGAGCTTAATATGTATACCCTTGAGGAAAGTACGGAGAGGGGGGACATGATAGAAACTTTTAAGTACCTCAGTGGAATCAACAAAGTCCAAGAGGGTAGCATCTTTCAGAAAAAGAGACTTGCAAGAACAAGGGGACACAATTTAAAGGTAGAAGGAGGGCGGTTCAGGGGCAATGTGAGGAAGTATTATTTCACAGACAGGGTAGTGGATGCATGGAACAGCCTTCCTGAGGAGGTTGTGGGGTCTAAAACTGTGGAAGAATTCAAGAATGCATGGGACAGACATAAGGCAATTCTTGTCTGGGTAGGAAGAAATAGGCTGTTGGTTAACTAGGATCTGCGGCCTATCCTGTAGGTAGGGAAATGGGCAGACTAGATGGGCCAAGCGGTCCTTATCTGCCATCAAAATCTATGTTTCTATGTTTCACCAGATTAAACAGCTGGAACCTAGCTGCCTTTGATTGGGGAGAATACACATTTATCAGACTAAATAACAGTGATCCTAGGGAAGGGTCTAACAGTAATGCTCATCCTGGAGACAGGTCAAGCAATCTGGTCAATTGGAAATCAAAACCCAAATCAAAATTCCAAGCCCATCACACAAGTCAGATCCCTGTGACCAGTAAGAGGGACAATGAATTTATGCCTTCCAAGCTGAGTCCAAGTCTTATAAAGTTTTAATACATGTATCTTTTAAGAAGATAGTCTTGCAAGCAAACGTACACAGGATAGAGAATATAAGGAGTCTCTTCCTGTAAGATTTAACACTATTAATGTCCAGAGAGAGGAAGGAAAGATGCATGGGGTAGATGAAAATATCACGTACAGTATATGCACCCCAACCTGAAAGCATCTGGGATCATCTATGGCTATGCACATGTTTAGCCAGCTGAGGACTTTGCCCATCCTCAAGATCTGACTGCACATCCTTTTGAGAGGAGGAGATGGAAACATCAGACCTCCCTCATCCTCCATATCACCCCAATGAGAGGGGGAGGCTAGGGCGGTGAATGCATTACTCAAAGTAATAGCCGGGGATGCTGTATGTTGATCCTTTCCCTTAGGCTGCTTCCCTCTTTTCTTAGTAGGGACAGGAGAAAACTCTACATCTAAGGGGGGGGATGGAGGGGGCGGGGTCATACGTATCAGGACACAGTCCATAGCGGGTAAGGACCCTGCTGGGATGAAGTCCATGAGATCTGTATCTTCAGTAATCACCTGCAGTGTCAACTGACCAGGGTCAGTTGCAGCTGGGGGGGCAGCAGGGCAGGAGGGGGTAGTACGAGGGACAGGGGCCACATCCTCAGCTACCACCTGAGACTGACCTCGTGCAATAATAGCATCCTGGTTTAGACCATTAGATCTATTCTGGGATGCCAAAGGGCAATCCCAAAAAAGAATGCCCTTGTTCCTCTCACAAATTATAACGGAACAAATTTGGACAAGCATGCAGCAATGTCCATATTCTATACAGCCTATACAGTGAGCCACATCACAGGTGGAGCTAAGATGGGTATGAGCACCACACTTGTGACACGTCTTAGGCTGTCCTGGGTAAAAGTAAGTACCCTTGTACCTTCCAATATAAAAGCTGCCTGGCAGATGTTCTTTATTGGCAGCAGTTTAAGACAGTTTTACTTTAAGTCTCCAAACCCCCCCATCCACACCTGTTCCGAATCAATAATGCAGAGGGGGTGGCCAAGACCGCATGCCATTTTTTAACCCAGTAAACCACATCTGATATATTTACACACTCATTCCTAAACAGAAACTCCTTCAGTTTCTCATACTTTAACCAAAAATGATCTAACAGTACAGAGGTGCAAAAACTAACATTGAATGTCTTCCCCCCCACTATATGTGTAACAGCATAAAAGTCAGATGCATCATAGCCTAGGGAGTCTTTAAGTAATTTTCTAATAATATATGATCTGTCTGGGGGGTAATCCAATCCTCCCCTGTATCGAAGCCTGACCACATTTCTTCTGAGTATAGGGTCATTGGCTGTGGTAAACAAGTCAGATATCTTGGAGGGGGGGACCAGGCTGAGGCATCCCATCTGTGAGGGAAGAAGGGGATATGCTGGCCCGTTGGTGCAGTGGTAGGTCTTCCGCTTGTGATGCTGGCCACCTGGGTTCTGAAACAGACCCTGGACAATGGAGGGCCAGCCAGGGGGAGAAGGATGGAGCATCCCAAGGACTGCTGTCCTTTTCCGGGGGGAGGGTTGGGAGTGTGACCGATGCTCGACAGACCCCTGGTGGAGGCCAGGGGTTGTGCAAGTGACCGGCACCAAGAATGTCCAAGGGGTTGGGCGGATGCAGGACGTCACTGCATGCTCTCACCTTCCAAGAAAACCAGGAAAAAAAGCAGCTTCTGGATGCCCTAGATGAAGCCCACCATGGCTTCAATTAGCCTCCAGGCTAGCCCTCCGACCTATCCCCTTGTCTGCAGCACTGGGGGAGTCTAGTGCAACAACCCCACCCTGGGGGATAATCCGGGGGTCTTGGATGGTCGCGGCTGTTGTGGAGGTGGAAGTCGTGGTCCGTGACTGGGCTGAGGTACTGGGCAACTGGCGGCAGGGGGATGAAAAATAGAAAATAAAAAAAAATTAAAAGAAGAAGAAGGAGATACATCACTTTTCGGTTGTCCTGGGGGAATAGATGGGGGAGAACAGTATGGTGACATGACTGTAAATTGCCAGGGGTAACAGACAGTGGACCAGTCCCCCTCTTGTGCTGCAGGAGCCATCACACCAGCAGCCATAGTGTGGCTAGCAAGACCCATGCGGGCCGATGAGGTGGCCCGAGGAGCCTTTGGCACTGGGACCCATGAAACACCATTGTTAGCCCTCATCCAACCAGTGGCAAGCAAAGCCACCTCAGCAGACCATTTGTCTGTAGGCTTGCAGACAGTATTAGTTTGATGTCTAGTCTGAGTAGCCCCAGTCTGAACAAGTGTCACTGTTGAGGCCAGGACCAAACTGGCTGAAGAACCAGTGTCCAGGGATCATCCTGAAGCAGGTGAGGCAAAGTTAGAGACATGTGCTATATTCAGTGAGAGAGCACAGCTCGCTCTGGTAGCATTCAGTCCTGCCATGTCCTCCGAAACCAGTGTAGGGGTTTCCAACCCCAGCGCTGTGAATGGTGCTCCTGAATCCTGCACACTCACAGGTGTATCCCTTATTTCAGCTCCCACTGATTCCCCAGAAGGGGATGCAGCTGTTTCAGTCTTGGAAAAGTAACTATCGGTAGTAGGAGGGGGTAGCAAACACAGTTCAGAGTTCACTTGTTTCGACGACACAGTGTCAGGTGTAACAACAGCTCAGAGAGAGGCGTCCTCCATTGTTTGCAGCATTTGCCATCTTTCAAACACTTTTTCCTCATCATCAATTATCTCCAACAGCCGGCATTTATGGGCCGCTAGTTCCCCCTGTAATCAAGCTTCTGCCTTCAGACCCAGGTCATCGTGTACCAAGGGGTGTCACTCCGAGGGATCAGTATCAGTAACACAGGTATGTTTACTCACATTTTTGAGTGCAGAATCTGGTAAAACAGAATGAAATGTGGCCTCAGCACAAGCGAACACAGGGGAGGAGGCCCACTTCCCTGCTTCTAGTTCCTCCGTATCCAAGGAAGTGGCAATCTTGCCTTTCAGCCAGATGACCTGAGGACCACTGCTGGAGAATAGGGGAATTACCATGGTGTCCTTACTAAATTTTCCCCATTCACTAAAAATAATACCAACAGCTTAATCTGGTTCAGTTCCTGTTGGTTACCATCTGTATCTCCCACCTCCACCAGGGCAAGGCTGAAAATAGGCACCGGTCCAGTGGTGCTGAGGGTTGAGGTGCTGTTCGCCACACCTCACGTCATGCCAGCGACCCGAGTTTGGGAGAGAGTTCGGGTGCTGTGGGTTGGCAGGGGAGGGAAGAGATTGAGCATCTGGAGGACTGCTCTCTCATCCCAGGATGGGATCGGGGAAGTGCTCGCTCACTGAGTACCTCTGGTGGTGGCTGGGAGTTGCCAAACATAGCGAAGCAGCATATGCTTGGGGGCAGAGCCACAGCACTACATTATCTTGCTGGCCGAGCTCCGCAGGGTGACAGACTAAGGCAAATACCCTGTCACACTGAGGAGGTGAGGAGAGTCTCAGGGACCTCCCTCACATTCCCAACACTGGACGCCCACACCGGGGACCCACGGCTGACCTCCAGGAGAGATTTATTTATTTAGTTATTTAGTTTTTGTTGACCGGGTAAGTGCACTAGACAAATCCTGCCTATTTTCAGGCACGGCCCGGGAGAGGGGGATACAGATGAATGCCAGCTGACTTTGAACCAGATTATGCTGTTAGTGGTATTTATAGTGAATGAGGGAAATTTGGCCAGGACACTGGGGGAAATTCCCCTACTCTTTTTGATAAGTGCCATGGGATCTTTAACATTCACTTGAACTACCACCAATCCGAGCAGATGGGACCTCAGTTTAACATTTTATCCGAAAGATGGCACCTCAGAAGTGCATTACCCCTCTCATGCTGCACTGCAGTTTCAGTACTGGGATATTAACCCAAGTGCCAGATGTGGGAACTGAACCCACAGCCCTGTGATCTCCTGGCCTCAGAGGCGAGTGTACTAATTACTGAGCCACTGACACTACTGGAGATGGACTCTCTAATCCTAGAAATATGGCGCCAAGGTAGGAGTGGCTGGCACTGCCCCGAGGAGTGATCCAGGGCACTGGGGAGTCTCTCTCCAGAGCGGTAAACTGGTGGTGGTGTGTCATGGTGGGGAGTAGAAGTGGTCAAGAGTCAAGTGGGCACCTCCAAGAGATGCCTTAGTGGGTCGGTGCCACAAAAAAAATAGAGTTTGGAAGAAAAAAGGCTGAAAATAGGCAGCATTTTCTAATCCTCCTTTCCTGGTCAACAAAAACTAAATAAATGTAGTGCCACATCACTACTCACTCAAATGTTTGCAAGAAGCCAGTGATGTCAAATCTATCAGGCACATCCTCAATTGCCTCAAACTGCACTGGGTACTAAGTGATAAGTGTCAGTGGCTCAGTAGGTAGCACACTCACCTCGGAGGCCGGGAGATCAGAGTGCCGTGGGTTCAGTTCCCACATCTGGCACTTGAGTTAATATCCCAGTACTGACACTGTAGTGCAGTATGAGAGGGGTGCTGCACTTCTGAGGTGCCATCTTTCAGATGAGGCGTTAAACCGAGGTCCCATCTGCCTGGATTGGTGCTAGTTCAGGTGGATGTTAAAGATCCCATGGCACTTATCAAAACAGAGTAAGGGAATTTCCCCAGTGTTCTTGCCAAATTTCCCTCTTTCACTCAAAATACCACCAACAGCTTAATCTGGTTCAAGGTCAGTTGGCATTTATCTGTATCCCCCTCTCCCGGGTCATGCCTGAAAATAGGCAGGATTTGTCTAGTGCACTTACCTGGTCAACAAAAAATGAAATAAATAAATAATAGCACTGTAAGAACAGCACTAAGCAAAAGAGCATGGAGAAAACAGTGAGTACCATCACAGCGATGGTACTGAACAACCTGGGTGGCAAGTGTAATGCAGGAGCTTCACCCCTGCACAATTCTACTGACATATAATCACACTCCAAGTCACACTTACAATGGGAACAGCATTTAATGAGGGAAATGGTGCTAGTTCCAAACAGCCTTGTCCTGCCACATCCACTTTTTTATCCACACTATTATGCCCACGAGGCTATTCTTTTAGGAGCTGTTGTCACCGGACTCCACTGCACTATAATGGTCATTAGCTCTACCTCTGTAGTCAGGGTGGGTTTGGTTGGAGGTAAACCACAAGTATTTTGCTGGCTTTCCCATACTGTGTCTAGCCATTATTTTGTGCTGACCCGCGTGCCATTCATCCATTTCTCACTGTCAGCAACAGCCTGGGACAACTTCTTAACAGCATGCAATATTATTTTGACACAAGCTGCTGCCAGTTTCAGGAACTGTTGCAAACCACCTGCAGTGTCTGAAAACTACTGCAGGCAACATTGGCAGATCCGTTTCTCACTCCTTTGTCTGCATTGGCACCTCTGGAAATCCTGGTCTTAATCTATCATTGTGAATAGCCCACAGAATGTTCTCAAAGTATTGTCTTTGTAAGTGTTCTACAACTATCAGCAGTGTAAAGCTCTCTAGTAAAATATGTTAAATATCAAAATGTTTTGAGGTTCTCCATTCGCTTCCATCACCATAGGAGTGTATGGATTAATCCCTTGGCTTGGGTCACTTTTGAAGTTGGTTTTTCATCTCCATTCAGTGCCTAAAAGATGAGCAACTGGGAGGGGGTGCCACCTTTTTACAACACCACATCTCTCACTCAGCATCGAAAAGGTATTGTACCACTTTCCCTTTGGGTTTGTTTTGGCACACCTGGCTGTCTTTGTTCAAATTTGGCCTGAATTAATTGATCATGGGGAATTATTTGTTTTTCCCTGGCAAGTTGTGGTCTGTTTTCATTACTGAGGGGCATTGACAGAGATCAGTTTGGAAAGTATGTTTTAGAGAATATCTACCTTCATTTTTGCCATGACTTTGTATTCATAGGCGGCTTCAGTTCCCAGTAACAGCAATCCCTTACCTTACATGAGTATTAAGTTCTTATTAAAAACGGCTCTTTTGATTTGTTAAATGGCATTAATGTATCCCTATCTGAAAAAAAAAAAGCTTTAAGGCTTTTCAGTTCCACTGAACACATTATGTGCAGTAATTATTTGAATAGTTGTATAACACCAGCTTTAATTAGAGCCAGGTTATGACCAATGATGGATTGCCCCAAGCTAGAGTTCCTTTGTGAATCAATTCTTTATAGTTTTGTTTTCAGGAGCAGGGCTTTGATGTTTTACATCTGCTGCATTAATCCAAAGCTGTGTTGTGCAGGGTATTTTTTAATATAATCAAGAATAATATGCCCCCAGACATGTCAATGCTTTCGAATGGAGGTTGACAATTAGAAAATCTTAGTTGCTTAGGGAATTAGAATAGCAACACAAAGCCTTGTATGAGTTCTCTCTTAGCTCTGTTAGTGATTTGTTAGATAAGTGTAAATCCAAGAACATGTCCTGAAAACCCAACTTAATAACACACCCACATATTACTAGATCCTTCAAAATGTGATGAGTTTATTAATTTGTCTCAGCCTAATGAAGTTCAAATATCTAAAAGTCAAGAAAGTTTATGCCCCATTGCTGCAGATAATAGATGTCAGATTGTTCATTTTCATTATTTTTGAACTTCTATTATGTTTCCTACTTACAGTACTACCACATAAGAAGATAATTTAGCATACTTTTCTCATCATGCACTACGTTTATGGCAGCATACCTCATTAACTATTTCAAAACCAGTATCTCCAACTATATCCCAAGCTGCCCCAGAGAAAACATAAATACTCAGAAATATTGGGCCGAATTTGTGAGATTATTCCAGAAATCATATCTTGAAAACAAATTAATGCTATGTTTAAACTTTTGGTATTGCTTTTCTTCAAATAAAATATTCTGTCTCAGTGTAAGTGAGGCTCATTGTTCCCAGGTTCATATCCCACTCGAGGATGTTGGGCTCATATTCAAAGGTGACATATAGGTCAGTAATGCAGTGGATGGGGTTGCTCTTCTCTAGGAGGTATCATAATTCAGACAAAACAGGAGTCCTATTTGTGCTTCTTGAGTGATTGTACAGGTTAATGTTAAAGATTCAAAGGCATTTCCACATGAGTGGCACATGCAGTATATACCCATATACAGTATCATCTTGGCCATCCTACACGCTCTCAATAATAATACAATGCAACACAAGATGGCTACTCACATATCTATTGTTTCGTGGAGGAAACATAGAAATACAGAAACATAGAATATGCCAACAGATAGGGACCGCTTGACTCACCTAGTCTGCCCATTTTTCCCTGCCTACAGTATTACCACAGATACTACTTGATCTCCAGTCTGTTTTTCCTCCCCCTTCTTCCTTTCCCCTAAGATTCCATTGTGCCTATGCCATTCATTCTTGAACTCCCACCAATGTTTTTGCCCCCACCTATGAGTCAGATGAAGCAGTGAAGACAGATCAGTCTCTAAAGTAAGACAGCATAAAAGTAATACCATTTTTAAAGTACACAAATGTGCTAAATCACATCTGCACACTCCCTTATAAATGCCTGAGCAGAACACCCTAATGTTTTGCAACTTGTTGCTTGGCTTTTTCAGAACTACCCAAGAGCTGTGAGATCCAGGTTTTAAAATAAGCTATCTAAAGAGACAGTAATGGCTAACTTATAAAACATAATACGTCAAAGCTATCACTTGTTATTAAATAAATTCACACAAAAAGGTTCAAATTTAGTATGTTAAAGGTAAATGATATTCAGTTCTGCAAAATCTTTACTTATTTAATATGTAAGCAATAAGACATGACAGAGTCTGCATTATTGTGATATAATTGCCCCCCACCTATGAGTCAGATGGCCTTCAGGATGTCAGCCAGCATGGGTTCGTCAGGGGGAGATCTTGTCAGACTAACCTAGTTGGATTTTTTGACTGGGTGACAAGATTTCTGGATAGTGGGTGGCCAGTTGATGGCCTGTATCTGGACTTCAGCAAGGTGTCTCACTCTGTGCCACATGGGAGTCTACTAGGCAAGCTGAGGAACTTAGGGTGGGGGTAAAGATAGTAAAGTTGATTGGGAATTGGCTGAGCAACAGACAGCAGAGAGTGATGGTGGGGGAGCATTTCACATCCAGAAGGGTCATTAATAGGGTACCGCAAGGTTCTGTCTTGGGTCCACTCTTCTTTAATGCATTCATAGCAGACATTGCAGAGTGAATTAGGAGTAGAATGAGCTTGTTCACTGAAGGCTCCAAACTAGGAGCAATGCTGGACAGTGAGGAAGGGAGGAGGACACTCCAGGAAGACCTGTAAAGACTGGAACAGTGGTCACACACATGGTAGCTGGGATTTAATGCTTGGAAGTGTAGTATACTGCATTTAGAGGTTAGGAACCCAGGGTACAGCTATCGTTTAGTGGGGAACAGCTAAAAGTCTCAAAGGAGGAAAAAGATCTGGAGGTGGTGATCAATGCCAAAATGAATCAACCAGAACAGTGCAGGAGAGCAGAGGAAAAGGCAAACAAAATGCTGGGGTGCATTGCCAGGGGAATCACTTCAAGGAGGAAGGAGGTTATCCTGCCATTGTACAATTCCTTGGTGAGACCGCACTTGGAATACAGTGTGCAGTTTTGGCATCCTTACTTAAAGAGGGATGTAATGCTCCTAGAGAGAGTCCAGAGGAGGGCGTCTAAGGTGATCCATGGAATGGGTGAAAGTTCCTATGAGGAGAGACTTAGAATGTTAAACATGTACTCCCTTGAGGACAAAAAGGACAGAGAGAATTTGATAGAGTCCTTTAAATACTTGAAGGGACCAACAGAGTAAGCACTGATGGATTGTTCAGATTAAAGGGGGAAGGGATCACAAGGGAGCATAGTCTGAAGCTGGCAGGGGGAAGTACAGAAGAGAACTGAGGAAACACTACTTCACGGAGAGGGTGGTGGCTCCTTCAGATGCGCTACAAGAGGATCTGATTGCAATGGAAGCAGTGGGAAGCTTCAAGAAAGGATGGACAGGTACATGGGAAAGGTACAGGTTTGGGGAGAGGTAAACAGTAAGGGAATTCAGGGAGAGACAACTTGGAATGTGGGAAGGAAAAGGGAAGGAGGAGCAGCAGAGGTGACTGTACTGTGAGCTGTATTTTGAGCAGACATGACAGACCATTAGGCCTAATCTGCTGGCATCTTCTTATGTTTGTATGTTCATAATCATACACCTCAGGTGCATTGTTAGGCACAAGGTGCAGCTGCTTGCCATTTAAATGCTCCTGAAAAATGTGATTTTGTCACTGTTATGGCACACTTTGGAGTGTCTTATTATGAAATTATATGCAAATATTTGACATAAAATGAATAAAAATAAGAAATTATTTTGAAAAGATTAAAAATAGGTAATTATTTTCTGAAATATGCTTCCACATTAACTGTTTTGTAAAGTATGTTTACTGACTTTTTGATAAAGCACATGACAAGACATGACATTGCATTCATGAATTTAGAATGGCAATGTACACAGTAATTCACAGTGGACTATTTCAACTATGCAACCATAGAACTACATTATAGTGAATTTGATAATTCATTTACATACATACTCAAACTTAAAAATTGGATCTACCCTTGTCTGAGATAACAGGTGCACATTTATTTAATGGTGATCCGTTATAGTTGAAGACATGTTGAATTACATTAATATATATGCCAATCCAACTATATATATATATATATATATATATATATATATATATGTATATGTGTGTGTGTGTGTGTATATATATATATATTAGAGGCAAAAAACTCCGTTTAATGCATTAGTTAGGGTTGTTCCACAGCGACAAAAGTGAGGAAATTCACTGTTAGGGTTGAAAACCCTAACTCCGAATTCACCCCCCCCCCAGCACCACACACACACAGACACACAGACACATTCAAGTACAGGGGAGGACCAAGTCAACACAACCAATGACAGACATCCAGCAGCAGGTGACAGAAATAACAAACAATTGTCTAAATGTACTACTGACATCCCCACCCACCTGACCAGGTACTGCATGCTCAGTGGAGATCAACAGCAAAACTGAGGCCATGTACACCAAACGTACACATCCCTGATTGCAGCTGCACACAACGTACACACTTAGTAGTTGCATGGCCTTACCTACCGATGTTCTACACCACACCACAACTGGTACTGTGCCGTTATTCAATATAAATGCTGAAGGTGCATGATGACAGTTGTAGAAAGGTTTTAACACTACTGAGTATACATTAATTAAGAGAAGCATAAATTAACTACAAAACACTAGCATGCTCAAGATAAAAGTAGTGATACATTTAGTAGGTGATTTACATAGTAGTACATTTACTGCAATGGTTTACTCAACATAGAGAGGTTGATGTAAACGTATAGAAAAACATTGCCTGTTCAACGCTGTGAAATTGGTACTGCCAGTATCACATGCATTCTTACTGATGAAGGTGTACTGCTGATGTACATACATAGACCTTCAGTGTGTTTCAATATTAAAGATGCAGTAAGTATTTTTTGTAAGAAAGATTGTAATTGCATGGATCAGGCCAAGCAACTTCTAAATATCATAGCACTACTGAGCCAACAATGATGTACCTGTATCGGACATGTATCTAGGATAGATTTTCCTGTAGGCACTTACTGAGTATGTTGTACCTGATAAAGACAATCTCATTGCATCTGTGATGACTAACTTATTCAAATAGTAATACATTTGCTATTGTTGCAATGAGTGATCTATGCCACTTATGGACACAGTGTGATTTTTTTAACAGTTATTTCATACTCAGGCTGTATGCCTACTGTTTGGGTTTGCTACACTTCTGTCACTGATGCTATCAAAGTGATAATTATGTTAATTTGCTACAACAGGAATCAAGTAGGTATGGTGTAGATATAAACAGAATGTCTTTTAGTATTGATTTAACTCATAATGGGGTAAGTGTACTAGGACAGCAGGGGTTATCCTCTATCACTGAGTCTGTCAGTTATAATCACACTAGGGTTTCATGACTGTAATGATCAAGTTACACTGTTCATCTTCATGAGTTCATAGTCACAGCCATTCTCCAGTAACTAGACAGTGTATGGTGTAACTGGGTGGACACTGTGTTGCAAAGCTGCTGCAGTGCCTAGCAGAGGGAGAGTATCTACTCATAAAGACAATTAAGCAATAAGGCATGACCAACAGTTATGTTAAATGGTCTGTTAATCACCCTGTAGGGTTTAATGTTGAATGAGGCATAGCCGAGTGACACATGTCGCTAGACAGTGATAAACTGACCATTAACATAATACCTGGGAGTGGCTTATTGCTATCATAATAAAACTGTTTTTTAAACAACATTAAACCATGTTCATCATATGGTTAGGCTTTACATGTATTTTAATAAAAACTAAACATAAGGCTGTTACAATGTTTACAGTCAATTAGGAAGCTGCATTTCTCAAACCCATGTTGTAATCAGAGATATACCTGTACAACTCCTTGGTTTTGCTTAACTCTATTGCTCAGGTGGCCCATCACAAGTGTGTGGTCTGGTGTGGGGCATCGGTAGGTAAGGCCATGCAACTACTAAGTGTGGTACGTTGTGTGCAGCTGCAATCAGGGATGTGTACTTTGGTGTACATGGCCTCAGTTTTGCTGTTGATCTCCACTGAGCATGCAGTACCTGGTCAGGTGGGTGGGGATGTCTCATAGTACATTTAGACAATTGTTTGTTATTTCTGTCACCTGCTGCTGGATGTCTGTCATTGGTTGTGTTGACTTGGTCCTCCCCCATACTTGAATGTGTGTGTGTGTCTGTGTGTGTGGTGCTGGGGGGGTGAATTCGGAGTTAGGGTTTTCAACCCTAACAGCGAACTTCCTCACTTTTGTCGCTGTGGAACAACCCTAACTAATGCATTAAACGGAGTTTTTTGCCTCTAATATATATATATATATATATATATATATATATATATATATATAGGTGTGGTCACGCCCCTATAGTTAAGGTTGAGTAGGCACTTTAATGTTAAACCTCAAATTGTTCACATTAATAACTTTGCAACCGTTCAACGGATTTGCACAAAATTTGGAAAGCATGGTTTGGTATGGCAGATCTCTTGATCTATCAAGTTGCATTTCAGTCGAACATACAGTTTTGGTGCAGCAAAACACCAAAAAATGCACTTTTCACCAGCTTTGATGCATTTTTTGCCCATGGTGCTGCAACCACATCGTGTGGTCTCTTGGTCTGAAATTTGGAACCCTAAAAGAGTTTGGATCAAGGAATAATCCAGCATTGATTTGGTAAAGAGATATTAATTTGTTCAAAAGTTATTACATTTTTAATTCTTGAGTTCTGAGCATGCACAGTTCACTCAAAAATGTATATGTATATTTTGCAATGTAAGAATTGTCTCACGGTCAAGGATTTTGCTACCTCATGAAAGAAAATCCTAGTCCATCAGAAAAATTCTTTGTCCACGAACCATCATCTTGTTTTCAGTTTTTCAGCCAAACAAAATGTCATAGCTTTGTCTATGGGTGACTTTTGAGCAAAATGAGGCATGGGTTTTGTTTAGGGTGATGCCCTCTACAAAGCCATGCTTTTGGTTTGGTTTGTTTTTGTCAAAAAATAGCTTTATAAAAATTAAAATTCTTCTTTCGTGACTTGCTAATGATGGTTCGCGAACCTGCAAAATTCTGGTCCGTGAGACGATCCTGGTCCATGAGCTTTGTCCGTTAAGGGACAACTAGATAGCTGGAATTTCACTACCAGATGTCCCTGGGCATGACCAGATGTCCCTGGGGACGACCAGATGGCCCCTCACGGACTTGAATTTTGCTAGCTTGTGGACTAGGATTGATCTGGCAGCCCAGGATTTTGAATGAAGAATCTTTAAAGGTGTAAAATCTTTAGAATTGCATAGCTCATTAACGGTTTGGTCTTTTTATTTGAAATTTACATGGTGTTGAGGAGATGTCCTACAGGTGTGACTTATGCTGTATAGGTGTTGGGGAATTAAGTGGTTCCATACATATACCATCATGAAGTTGAGATTTCTGCCATAGCACTACATTGCTGGGTCTGTCATACATTTCAGCGCCCTTATCTCGAAAACGAAGTGAGATGCAGAGTTTTCACTACTGGTGGCTTAGATCACCTTTAGGTGATCTATGCCATAGGAACAAAATTTTAAACCATAGAGTAAGCCTGAAGTGGAATTTTTTCTGTGGGTTGCACTGTTAATGAGATATTGTCAAATTTGTGTTACAAGGGTTCCTTTTCCTATAGGGCTGCTGTATGGCTCTGTAGCTATGCGTAAGTGGGAGCGCGGGCCCTCACAGATGCATATTGTTAAACAGAAATGGGCAACTTGATGGGAGAGTGGGTTCTTTTGGGCCCCACGCTCCCACCAATACATGTTTTTTACTTATTATATTACACTTTTTCCAAAAATGTCAACTCTCCTCGCTCATCATTTCCTTTCAGTCTGTTAAGTCTGGTCCTTGATCTATGCCCAGCCCCCAAAAATCTGGTACACGCTGCCTCCAGCCTCTGTCTGTCTGCAACACTTAGTCCCATAAAGAGCATTTGCATAGTGTAAAGTATTTGGGGCAAAGTATTCATTTTTATTAGATTGAGGAGTCCAAACTAGGAGAAAGGTAATTTTGCCACCTCTCAAGATCTGCCAATAAGACATTGAGAAGTTTTTTTTTAATTCATGGCATAGAACCCTTCCAGTGAGAGGCCCATGTTCAAGCCTAGGTATGTTATGCCATTATCAGTGGCAGTAAAATATGTCTGTAGTGTCAGCTGCTTTCCCTTCAGCTTTTCCCATCCCCCTCAAACAGGACTTCCATATGTTTATTTTATTGCCCAAAAAGGCTGAGAACTCAGTCAAGGTCTCTAGTAAAACTGGTACAGTAGACCTTGGTTCTGCGAAGCATATTAAAATGTCATCTAGGTTCAAATTGATCTTATGAGATTTAGCTGACTGTGATGCCTACCCATAAATGTTCCTGTTGCATCGAATGCAAATGGCAAGGGATTCAATTGTTAGTGTGAATCAGAGTAGGGAGAAGGGGTACACCTGCTTGGTTCCCTGGTGTAATGTGAAGACCTTGGAGTGAACGCTATTAACCAGCATTCAAGCAGAAGTATTTCTGTATAATATTCGGGTCCTTTCTATGACAGACTGTCTGAGACCAAACTGCTTCAGTACTGCAAACAACTATTCCTATTTTATTCAGTCAAAGGCTTTTTCAGCATCCAGGGAGAGCACAGATGCTCCCCTGGACATTGAGCTCAAATGTGTACTGCACTTAGAAGCCTTTTCATGTTGTGGTAGGAGAGTCAATGTCTTATAAAGCCTGTCTGGTTGGGATGGATTACTGAGCCCAGAACCCTATCCAGCCTGGTGGCCAGCACCTTATCATAAATGTTGTTGTCATAGTTTAATAGGAAAATTGGGTGATGTGAGCCACACTCCTGTGGATCTTTCTCTGGCATAAGTAACACTGATATCATGACCTCAGAACAGGTATTGGGTAGGGCCTCCTCTTCCTTTACACATGTGTACACCCCCACAAGGCATTCACTGAGAGGGCCACTAAGGTGCTTGAAAAATTCCACTGAAAACCCATTAGGACATCAGACTTTGCCTTTCATCATGGCTTGAATAGCTCTGCCTACCTCTGCAAGGGTTACTTCCTGTTGTAGAGCCTGTGCTTGTTCTTGCATGATTTGTGGGATGTTGAGTTGATCCAAAAAAGCCTTAGCACTGTGCCAAGTGCTCTGGCACTTGCAAGTGTACAATGTTCTATAAAACTCCACAAAAGCTCCACCTACTATATGTCCTGTGTCTTGTTTACCAGTCTCTCTGTTCTGCTCCTCACAGTTGCAATAATATTTGTGCACCTTCTACCCTGGGTCAAACAAGCTAACATGATGCTGGGCTTGTTACCCCATTCAAAGAATCTCTTCTCAGTGTAGAATAGGGAAACTTTCACCCCCTTCCTGAGCAAGAAGTTGAATGCTTCCTTAGCCACAGCTAACTGGTGTAAGCCCTATGTAGGGCTGTTTTTCTGAGGTTATTTAGTTGGTGTTCAGTTCTTGTTGCTTTTCCCTCCTAGCCATACATTTGGAGACCGCATATGCCACTATTATCCCACCATTATCCCATCCATATATGCCTTTCCTGCCTCCCAAAAAAATCTTTTTGGAGGGGGCAGAAGCTTTATTGGTGGGGGAACACAGCTCCAATTGTGTGGAAACACACTCGCTGAACTCCTCCAAACTGAGTAGGTGTGTAGGGAATGTTCACTCCGGAAGTGATCTTCCCCCACCTGAGGTGTACTAATATCCGAGCGTGGTCTGGTACTGCAATTTCACTAATGTCTGTCTTGTGTAGTCGGTTGTACCATGCATTAGGAACAAAAACATAATCAAATCTAGATCATATTTCATAAGGGCAGAAAAAGAATGTGCACTCCTGGTTAATGGGATGAGATGTGTGGCTTGCATCCACAAGATGTCGATCCATGAGGCCCTGTCACCAGTGCTCCACTCTGTGCCCATTCCGACCCACCCACATGTCTCTATCTAGATCCGTCCCAGAGAACAGTTAACATCAAAGCATATGCTTAGGCCTTCAATGTTGTCCCTATGCATTAGGGCTAGTAAGTCATGGTAGGATTGCTGGTCAAACACAGCTGGGGCATACACTGAGGTAAACGTAAATTGCTGTTCCCCCAAACTAACTGACAAAAAATAATATTAACCCTCTGGTCCTGAACCAGTCTGTCACAAGTAAATGACAGGTTCTTATGGATAAGAATAGCTGCCTTCCTCTTTTTGTGTAAATTAGAGTCGGCTGAATAGCACTTGCCCACCCAATCAGTTTCCAGTTTACTGGATTCAGCAGGACTGAGATATGTCTCCTGCAACAATGCTAACTGTGTGGCTGTCTTCTTGAGTGATGTCAGGATCTTCTTTCTGTTCACTGGTGTGGAGATCCCCTGGATGTTCCAAGAAACTATACACAATAATTCAATCATCATGACAAAATAATCATAAGGCCAGATGTGAGCCAAATACCACCAACAAGGAATCTGACCTCCTTACATTTGGAGTGTCCTCCACCCCCCCCAGATGGGCACAGCTGCCCTTCTGCTGTGAAGAGAAAAAGAGTCACTCAACATCTGCCAATTAGACACTACTGTGTAAGAATGAAAACAGTTGTAAATGTGCAGAACAATCTAAAATTATAACAGGTAACAAATATACACAAAAATAATAATAAAACTTTGTGAGATGAACTGCAGTATTTTGCCACTTTAAGTGATCTGAGATTAGCATCCAAACAGCCATCTTGGGTAATGCAGCTGAGGTCACAGAGTTGTTTGGTGTACCAAGTTACTCCTTGCATCTTTTGTCTGTTAGCGTTCCTGCCTCGATATAGGCATCTGAGGGTGCCCAGGCACTGTGCCTGGAGATTCAAGCACATAGGCCATGATGGATTTCTGCCCCCCACACTTAGTTTTAAACCCTCACCCTCCCTTCTCCTCCCATTCCTCCCCCTCTTGCTTCCCAAACCTCTCCCCATTTCACAAGGCATCATTGAGGTTTAAATTGTTTCCCCTTTCCTTATACCCTTTATGATGCAAGATAGCACCTGTCCCTTAAAGCACATAGTCCCCTAGTCCATTAACTCTCTCGCTACAGCTACAGGGCATCAAAGCTGGCACACCTCATGCATGCATGGTGCTCTAGTGTCTGCAGCCTGCAAATACTGTGAACACTCACATGAGGGTGAAATGTGCATGCACCTGAAAGCAGCGTGCCAGCAGGAAGAAAACTCTTTTTTGAACTGGGGTGAGGAGGAAGGCCATGGCCATTGAGATCACAGTCACTATAATGTTTCTTGTTTAATGTGGCCAGCACCTAAAGCATGCCCACGTGTGCCAGATCTAGTCCCTTTTACAATACCAAGTTCATGTCCATGTCACATGCCAGAGTTCATTGTTACATAGAAACTGGGAGCATGTATTGGGTCCAAGAATTTTGTTTTGTTTTGCTTTTTTATGGACAAGACCACTTTGTTGGTAGAGACGAATCATTTGGGGTAAAGGAAACAAACCACCAAGTCCAATGGGGGGAATCAATTAGGCAAAAGGAGAGGTACTCATGACTTTTTGTCCCCATGGTGATGGTGCAGGAAGGTGCCTATTAAGTTCCACTGCAAAAACAGGGAAAACCCCATAGCTTCCTTTAATCTGAGCAATTTAATAAATCCAAGGGTAGGAATAACATTTGTCTACTGCATCACAAATGAATTGCCTTGATTCCACTGCTTCTCAAGAAGTATGTAGGTTCTCATTTTATTTGAAGTGGAGAACACATAGGAAGGCAAACATAAAACCAACCTTTTGTGTCCAAAGGGCATCCATGATTGGATCAAACTTTGTCTTTTCTTTTGGACCAGTTGTGGGTAGTCTAGATAAAGAAAAATTTCATTACCCTCTTGGGTGACTTTTTGCAGGGCTCTATATACTTTGAATATTTTCTGCTAATCAACAAAACTGTGGAGCCACAGAATAATCTGTCACAGCTGTTCTCCTGCTGCTGGCTTTGGACAAAGGCTCAGTAGCCCAGTCCAGCTAGATGCAGCATCCTTTGCACTCCATGTTCAGCACTTTTGATATAAAAGTTCACAGCCCCCTTTGCACTCCATGATGGGCACATTTGGTATAAAAAGTTTGCAGCTCCATTTGCACTCCATGTTGAGCGCTTTTGATATAAAAAGTTCACAGAAAGTGAGCATGTATGTGCCTTCTTTGCCCTCAGGGAGTCCCCTGATGCAGAGATTCTTTCTCTGGTTCACATTTTCTTGCCTGTCTGGGGACTTCTCAAGCTCCTGCATGGATTTTTCTAGCCACTGGAGTTTGTAAGGGAGAGGCTCTGTGCAATCCTGAAGGGCTGATATGCTCATTTCCATCTCTGCCAGCTTTAAACTCTGACCAGAAAGCTCCTTGGATAGCACCATGAGTTTTTTAGTGTGGTCATGTGATTCAGAGTTGCAAGAGACTGGGTGAGGACCACCTGGCCAAGTGTCGCCATTGCCCCTTTCAGATTTCTTGGTTGGTGCAGGCCTCCAGTTACACTCTCTGATCCTGCTGCTTCTAATCCCTCTTGGCCACCACTCACTGCTGCCAAGTAGATCCTATCAAAAACTGTCCCACAGTGTGAGAAATCACCAGTGCTTACTTCTTTGAAGGATCTATGCTGCAAAATTGATGGGTTTTGTGAGATTTAAGATGTGTAAGTTTAGGAGCTCCATGGAGACACATCTTTATTCAGCTGTTCATTAGCAACCCCACTTTCATTTTAACTTTAAAGACAGAAATAGTACACTTTCTTGTAATGAGGGTAATGGGTAGCTAAAAACAATATGACAATGAAAACTGTGTGTGACATACATTACTATAAAAAAGTGTTACCGTATTTGTATTTTGAACCAATATAGGTATTTTAATGGAAATGTGTTCAAAACATTTGAACCTGACAGGTTGTTTTTTTGGGGGTAGATTTATTCTGAAACGACACAAAGAGTTATTCAAACATATGTGCTTTTATGAATGTCAGGAATTTTTTAAGTAGTTTGGTTCTGCCTGTGTAACTGATTTCTCACCTTTTATGTCCTTGTATATACAGTAGTAGTATACGTGTATACTAACTGTCACAATTTGATTGCCGGAAATGACGTAGGATTGATTGCTGGATATGACGTAATGCCCACCCCTTCTGTTTCTGGTGTGCTCCAGAAATGATGCAATGTTCCACCCCTTCTGCTTCTAGTGTGTGCTGGAAATGATACAACATCCCGCCTCTTCCATGTGCACTGGATATGATGCACCCCAACCCCTTTCTCACCTTTGTGCACCAAAGATGACACAGCCCCCCATACTGTGACGCTGCTATGGGTGCAGTGAAGGTTGCCATGTTTAGGCTTGCCCAAAACATGTCAGAGCAGTTAAAAGCAGACTTGATGCTGATAAAAACATTTACTGCTGTGCCTCCATACTGTTTTGGTTTATGTTTTGATCCTGTGTGTGTGGATTGCCTGAGCAAAACAGCAAAATGGATAAACCTAGCCAACTGTGTTCTGCAACATCTACTAATGCCACACCAGAGGATTATGATATGACTGAATTGATCAAATCATCCTTGAGATGTGGTTTCCATGATAATCATAAGTGTGTTAATATGGATGAACAGTGGGAAGAACCAGATGTTGAAAAATGCCCTAATGAAAATTCCAATGTGGATATGACAGCAATTCAAGTGCCACCTGAAAAGAGTATTATGTTGGACCTGATAAAGGGTATTCTAATACAGCTACTGCAAGACTTGATGGCTCAGGACTTGAAGATAAACTTTGAGGGATGCACCATAGAACACCCCACGCAGATAAGACATAGTTGTTTATATTAACCAGAGGAGGGGTACTGGGAGCATGCTTTTCCTGAAGTTGAATCAACAGCATGGAAACTCGGGTGCACAGCATCCTATTTTGATAGAATACAAGCTATAAATGACACTTTGTCTGAATTTAAAGAGATGCCATGTATTGCTAAAGGACTTGACACACTGTATGAACAGTTGAGTGTAACACTATGGAGTGCTGTTGAAGAAGCAGCTTCATCAGGAAGTCATAAAAAAATATTTTAAAAGCCCACTGCAAAAAGAAAGCCTTGTGCCATATTATATGTACTTGTATGATGTTGGGAATTCTGACAAGGAACACAGTGCTGCATGGTGAGAGCTGTTAAGATGGGTAACCTGTGGGGAAATCACCAAAGAATGTCTGAAAAGCAGAAAATAGAAAATCTTTTACAGACTTTGATAACCAGACAAATTTTAAACCATGCTGCTCAAACTCCATGTAACCCTGTAAACAGTGAAAAACTTCAGTTTATACAGATTTTAATGAGTGACACTAAAAAAGATGTACACGGGTGTGAAATAATGAACATGAGCAGGTGCCTAAATAATAATGTGTTAGAAACTATTCAAAATGTGCTACCACTAATATTTGAAAAAAATGGATGTGGTTTCTCATGGATGCATATTGGTAGCTGTGACCTACATTGTTGATATTTGTTGTTATAGTTTAAAATGTCAAAGACAGGAAGATGTTAGCAATGTAATTGAATTTACATCCAATTTTCTTGTTACACAGCAAGACAAGGCCTGGCTTTTTTGGGGCCAGAAATGTATGTGAGCATTGTAACACCCTTTTCGCACACAAAGGTTCATGCACATGCTCCAACATGTGCTATGTATGCAGATAATTTGGTTGTAGTAAAGTACAAAGTGAGGTGGTACAGTGCTCTGACTGTCATAAATACTGTAGCTCCAGACTGCTACAGACAGCATAAACTAGCATACCCCGATTGTCATTTATCTGAATTGTGCACATCATGTGGAAAACCTCATGGTGAGAACCATATTTGTTTTAAGCCAAAGTGCCATAATTGTCTTACAGGTGTGCACCCTTTTGAAACTCACTTATGCTACATCCAGCCCTTAAAGTCACCACCTTCTTCAGCTAGTTATATATATTATGATTTTGAATGCATGCAAGATGTCAGCTCAGGTGACTCTAGACATATTCCAAATTATATCTATGCCCTTGAAAGAGGTCAAAAGTGGGAGTTTGAAGGCACTGACTGTGTTGCCTAATTTGTAAAAAAGTTTATCCAAAAAGGGTTTCAGGGGTACACTTTCATAGCTCACAATTCAAAGGAGTATGATGGCCACTTCATTTTAAACCAGCTTATAAAAGAAAAAATGGAAGTGGAGTTATTGACTCAGGGAAGTAAACTGATGTCCATAACTGTAAAATGGCTAAATATCTGATTTATGGACAGCATAAATTTCCTTCCAATGAGGCTTGAAGCAATGTCACGGGCTATGGGTTTTCAGGGAGTAAAAGGCTACTTTCCACACTTTTTTAACAAACCGGAAAATCAGAATTATGTGGGTCCTGTGCCACAACACAAAGATTATGGTGTAGACTACATAATGGCTGATGAAAAAAAAAGTTTTTGGAGTGGTATGAAATGCATAAAGATGATGTATTTGACTTTAAAAAGGAATTACATCATTACTGTAGGTCAGATGTGGAGATTCTAGCACTAGCACTAGCAAACAGGCTAGAAGGAGGGGTTGAGCAACAATGGGGAAACATCAAAACTGCCATCACAGAGGCAACAAACCTTTGTGTGAAGCAAATAAATCAAAATGAAAGAAAAAGCCACTATGGTTCTTAAAAGAGGTGACAGGGAAGGTTAGGGAGAAAAAGATAGCATTTAGTAAGCATAAGGAAACATAGAAGGAGCAGGACAGAGAACTGTACCAGTTAAGGCAGAAGGAAGCAGGGAGGGAAGTCAGAATAGCAAAGGCCCAAACTCAAGAAAAGATAGCCAAGTTGGTTAAGAAGGGGGATAAAACCTTTTATAGGTACATCAGGGAGTGTAGAAAGACAAAGGGAGGGATAGTGAGGCTGAATAGAATGGATGGTGGGTGGGCAGAGAGGGACAGTGAAAAAGCAGGGATACTGAACAAATACTTCTGCTCAGTATTCACAAAAGAGGAGGAGGAGGGGGAGGTGCCTAATCCAATTAGCAATAGCACTCTGGATAGGGGGGTCTATTCCAGTCCTTTCAGAGAAGAAAGGGTTCTGAAAGAACTCCTAAAACTGAAGGTGGACAAAGCAATGGGACCTGACGGAATTCACCCCAGAATTCTAAAAGAATTAAGGGGAGAACTAGTGACACCACTGACTACCCTTTTTAACAAATCATGGGAGGATGGTGTGGTACCTGAGGACTGGAGGAAGGCAGATGTGATTCCTCTTCACAAAAGTGGAAGCAAGACAGAGGCAGGAAACTACAGACCTGTCAGTTTGACCTCTGTGGTAGGGAAAGAGATCAAATTACTTCTGAAGGAAAGAATTGTTGAGTACCTAGAGGCCAGAGGGGCACAGGACCCAAGGCAGTATGGGTTCACAGTGGGAAGGTCATGTCCGACTAATCTAATTGATTTCCTTGACTGGGCGACCAAAGTAGTAGACTAGGGATGGGCTGTGGACATGGCCTACTTAGACTTTAGCAAGGCATTTGACACAGTCCCACACAAAAGATTAATAATCAAATTATCCAGCCTGGGAGTGGGTCCCAGGGTGGTAGCCTGGGTAAACAATTGGCTGGACAATAGGACACAGAAGGTAATTGTAAATGGAGTCCACTCTGAAGAAAGAGGGGTTACTAGTGGGGTACCGCAGGGTTCAGTACTGGGTCCAGTCCTTTTTAATGTCTTTATAAGTTACATTGCAGAGGGACTGGAAGGAAAAGTATGTCTCTTTGCAGATGACACAAAGATCTGCAACAGGGTTGATACACAAGGAGGAGTGAAAAGGGTGAGAAGGGACTTGGCAAGGTTGGAGGAATGGTCAGAAGTATGGCAGCTTGGATTCAGTGCAATGAAGTGCAAAATAATGCACCTGGGAAACAACAACCCAGGGGAAGATTATACAATGTGGGGGGTAGTAACAAAAACAAAAATGGAAAGGGACCTGGGAGTAATCATATCAGATGACCTTAAGGTTAACAAGCAATGTGAGAAAGCAGTAGGGTGTGCTCGGGGGATACTGGGATGTATAGGGAGAGGCATCACCAGCAGAAAACAGAAAGTTGTTATCCCTCTGTACAGACAGTTGGTGAGACCCCATCTGGAGTACTGCATCCAGTTCTGGAGACCCCATCTCTGCAAGGATATAGACAGGATGGAGGCAGTCTAGAAGAGGGCAACTAAAATGGTGCAGGGTCTGCAAGAGAAGCCATATATGAGGAGAGACTAAAGGAGCTTAATATGTATACCCTTGAGGAAAGGAGAGGGGGGGCATGATAGAAACTTTTAAGTACCTCAGTGGAATCAACAAAGTCCAAGAGGGCAACATCTTTCAGAAAAAGAGATGTGCAAGAACAAGGGGACACAATTTGCAGATGGGGGGGTGGCTCAGGGGCAATGTGAGGAAGTGGGTGGACACATGGAGCAGCCTTCCTGAGGAGGCTGTGGGGTCTAAAACTGTGGAAGACTTCAAGAATGCATGGGATAGACATAAGGCAATTCTTGTGGGGGATAGGAAGAAATAGGCTGTTGGTTAACTAGGATCTGCAGCTTATCCTTTAGGTGGGGAAATGGGCAGACTAGGTGGGCCAAGCGGTCCTTATCTGCCATCAAAGTCTATTTTTCTATGTTTTTATTCTAAAGCAGGCCTGTGAAATGTTTCAGGATGGTGCTGAGCAGATGTTTCAGGATGATGCAAAGGAAAGAGGCCAGATTGACCCCTTTCAGTATATCACTATAGCATTAGTTTGCAAGGACATGTTTTGGTTTAAATTTTTAGAGTCAGACACTATAGGGATTATACCCATTGACAACTATCACCACCAGTGCAAGTGTTATTCCACACCGGCCATACAGTGGTTGATATACATCAGTAAACAAGAAAACGTTTCCACACAGCATGCAATGAATTGTGGGGAAGTACAGGTAGGCCCTTATTTTCTTGATGGTTATTCTGTAATAGACAGTGTCTCCACAGTCTTTGAGTTTTTAGGCTGCTTTTATCACGGCTGTCAGGTGTGTTACTTTGAACAACTATTGAACCCAGTGCGTAACACAACCTACAGACATTTAGATTACCTAACCATCAAGAAATTAAACTATCTCAGACATGAAAAAGGTATGCATGTTAGGGTTACGTGGGAGCATGAATGGAAGCAGTTGGTGTGTGACAATCCACAGGTGCATGCTTTTTTGAAAGCAAACCACTTTCCAGAGGTGATGGACCTTTGTGAATCACTTTATGGGGGACGCACAAATGCACTGTGTTTATATTACCATGCGTAACCTGATGAGAAAATCCATCATTATGATTTTACCAGTTTGTATCCCTATGTGAACAAGACCAAGACATACCCCATAAAGCACCCAGTGGTCATATATGAGAATTTTAGGGATCTCAGACATTATTTTGGACTTCTTAAAACTAAAGTGTATCCACGATGTGGCCTCTTTTTACCTGTACTGCCCAGCAGGATATGTGGAAAGCTGATGTTTACACTGTGTCGCACATGTGATGAGACAGCACAACAGTCACAGCCTTGTACCCATTTAGATGATCAGTGATCTCTGGAGGGTACATGGTGTTCTGAGGAATTAAATCTGGCTTTAGAGAGGGGGTACAAGGTGGCAGAAGTGTCTGAAGTATGACACTACCCAAAGAAACCTGACAGTCTTTTCACAGAGTATATTAAATTGCACCTAAAGGGGAAACAGGAAGCTTCAGGGTGTCCAACTTGGTGTACTACTGATGTAGAATGTAAAGCATATATTGATCAGTATTATGCTAAGGAGGGTGTTGTTTTAGAGTCAGAAAATATAGCATACAACCTTGCACAAAGACAGATTTTGAAGCTGTTTTTGAATTCATTGTGGGGAAAATTTGGTCAGTGACCCAATTTGATGAACACTGCCATTGTCAAGGATGCTGAAGGTCTCATTCAGTATCTTTTTACGGATCGCTACCACGTATCTGGTCTGTATTTTATCAATGATGATACAGCATCAGTATGCTGGAAATACACTGAAAAACACTATGCTAATAATGCAAACATTAATGTTGTTATAGCGGCCTTTACCACGGTCTATGCCAGACTTAAACTGTACAGTTTACTTGAAAGCCTACAGGGCCGCTGTCTGTACCATGACACAGACTCTGTCATATTTGTTAGCAGGCCAGGCAATTGGGATCCACCACTGGGTGACTATTTGGGTGATCTGACCAGTGAACTACCACCTGATGAACACATTGTGGAATTTGCATCAGGTGGTCCTAAAACCTATGTTTACAAACTGACCAATGGCAAAATTTGTATGAAGTGAAAAGGAATTACGCTTCATGTGACAAATAATAAAAAGATTAATTACAGCTGTCTCAAATCACTAGTTGACCATTTTGTCAAGGACAGGGGTACGAATAAAGGTGTTGGGGTAGTCAGTCAGCAGTCAGCATAGAATTGAAAAAAATTGTGCAGAACAAAAAAGCATCACTATTGAAAACAAGCCAGAAAAAAAAACTTTCAGGGTTGTTTACAACTAAAGGGTATTAACTGAGGATTTTAAAACATTGCCTTATGGCTTCTGACCGTGATATGGATATATGCTTGGAGCACCCATTTTCCTGTATTTTGGTGGGTCCATCAAACTCTGGAAAAAGTTACTTTATTAAAACCTGCTGGATGCAGGTCTCAATGCTTTTTAACCAAATTTCCAAAAAATATTATCTGGTGTTATAGTTGCTGGCAACCTTTGTATAAGACTTATGTGGCAAATTTCCTCAGTTGAAATTTATAGAGGGTATTCCTAGCACTCTACAAGATAACGAACTATTACCTCCCCAAAAAGTAAATCTTTTAATTATAGATGACTTAATGGAAACAGCATCTGAAAACTGTGAAATTCAAAAATGTTTTACTCAGTACTGCCATCACAGAAATGCTAGTATCATGTACGTCACACAAAATTTGTTTGTACAGGGTAAAAAAAAGCTGGACCATAAATTTAAATGCAAATTATATAGTATTATTTAAGAACCCCAGAGATAAGCTACAGGTTAGTACACTGGCTCACCAGATGTATCCTGGAAAGATTACATTTTTTGAAGAGGCCTTTGAGGATGCAACTCACAAGGCCTATGGTTATCTTTTGGTCGACTTAAAAGCCTCAATACCTGAATTTTACCACTTAAGGTCTGGCTTGTTTTTCCCTGATTTACCTGTTGCATACACCATGGAAAAAATAGCCCCACAAAAATAAGAGATGTGACAATTGTTCATTGTAGTCAGATTTCAAAGTACTGAGACATGTCAGCACGTCTGAAAAGAAACCTTGCATTGCTTAAGCTGTTGGTGAAGGGCCACCACAGCAAAGAAAAGCTATATTGTGTTCAGTCTCTGATGCTTTAATAGAGTAAATTGCTGAGGTGGCACTCAATGCTATTAAAGGGACTATACCTCTCACAGTTTACCAGATTATGATGCTGAAGAGGAGACACAACATTATCAAAAAATTAAGTAATAAAAAGCTGTCTGTAAAATATAAAAAAAAATTTGGAACACAGTCTGGGGGATTTATAGGCACCTTGCTTAGTGTTGCTTTACCCTTTTTAACCAGCCTTCTAACAAGCAGGTGAATACACATTGATTAGGCACAAAAAATTTATTTAGTACCACAACAACAGCTGGACTTGCTAAGAGGTCATCCACCCCCTGAAGAGCCACCGAGAAAGGTTGTGGAATGATGGCTGGATGCTGAAATGCGGGATGTTCTTCAAAGGACTGACCTCTCTGAATATGAGAAGGCTAAAGTATATGGGAGTGTGTTGCAATGCTACCTCACAGTTGTACGCCAAGGGGAAAAGATGTAGCAAACTTGTCATTATCTTTGACACCACATGAGCTAATGCAACCACAAGATAACATGACAAAGCCACCTGGCACCAATGATATTTACAATTACATATTACAAGGTGTTTCTGTGCATGCCAGAAAACACACTGAAATATTGTTAAACAAACTGAAAAGATCTCTTGGTGTTACAGACTGTAATGATCATGGTGAATTTATATATCACGATGTGCCTGTTGAAGGGTTTCATATGTATGACTTATTCAAGGTTGTTACTTCACAAAGACACACATCTGATGCTATAAACCTAGGGGGTGGGAACATTTTATCAGAGCTTTAGCAGAAATGAATGCTCCTGAATCAGTGGTGCCTAACATCCAAAACAGGTCTTTAATTCAGAGTGCTAAGAATAACCTCTCAAAGGTTCTGACAGGTGTTTCTACAGCACTAATACCTGAAACCCACACACCATCACCTGTGGTGAAAATAAGAAAAAAAAACTTTAAAAAAAATGGCATAGTTGATAGTGTAATGTCTTGGCACCACCCATTTCTGCTAACATTATGTTTTTGTAAATTTTTTTATAAATTATGTACATGTTGACATTAATTTTGCTGTCACATTGTAAACAATAAAGACAGTCTGATGTATTGTACAAATGGTTCTGTTTTATTGTCTCCTTACAATAAGAACTATCAGTAATTATACGCTGTAAAAGTAAACTACATTTGTTAGCTATAACATACAGCATGCTTTATTTCTATATCTACTAGCAGTAATAGCGCTGGTTATAATCATAACGTGAAATTACTGACTATGGACTAAAAGAAAAAGAAGGCTTTAATCTTTTAACAATTCTCCATTGATTGACAAATGCATAAACTTTTTGATCATTTGACATTAAATTATCAGAATACAACCTAACTACATCATTAAAGGTTGCACCTTTGCACCTATGATGAAGGAAAAATATACAACACAGGTCATAGATGTTATATCTTGAACCTGTTTAGGGTTAAACAGTGTTTCTGCCACATTCCTCCACAAAAAATTAACAATTGCTGGTGAAAAAAATGTGAAGTTTGGAGGAAAGCCATAAGAGTCAAAAAACTCCCCGGCAGTATGATCAGGAAGATAAATAGCTAACCAATGTTCACCAGGCATAGACTGGGACTGCGTATTCACCACTAAAGAAGCTGGCACACAAGTTAGTCTTTCTGAAGGTAGTTGATCACTTGCGAACCCCTCCAAAAAACTGTGTCTGGTAAAAGAGTCTGCCTGGAGAAAGGTATCCAATTGTTGAGTGTTCATATTTAATTGAAGTCAAACACAATGTTTTAGTCTTTGATTAATTTCTACCACAGGGACAAATGACCTTTCGGAGAATAGTGTGAAGGAGGTGCAAGCATGTTTTACGGTATTGGCCAGGTTCTGCAGCAGTTTGATTTTTAAATTGCTGCCTTTCTCTGAGGTGCTGCCAGTACCAAGGGCCAGCACAGAGTTGAAGTGAAAAATAGAGGAATTTAATATTTATTTTATTAATTAAACACAAAGACAAACTATTCCTAGCCTTAAACAAATGTTCATCCAACCAGAAAAATGACATCCTGCTTAAATATATAGAGGTGGTTAGACAATTAAAGAAAACTATCATTTTGGCAAAATGTAATTTTGAATTTAAAATTGTTCATACTAAGGACTGTCATAAGGCATTATATACTTACCTAAATGGTAAGAAAAGTAATAACAATATGATAGGTCCCTTAGTCTGCAATAACATCACTATAACATCCGATACAGAAACAGCTTCATAGTTAAACAAACATTTTTCCATCTGTTTTTACTTCAGAATCAACTAATATTGCACCTATTGTAGCAGGTTCTAAACTTGAACCATATGAAACTTTTTTCCAGGATATTCAGTGGGTCTTTGATACACTAAAACAACATACTAGTTCTGGCCCTGATAACATTAGTTCTAGATTTCTTATAGAGACAAAGGATAAGATAATACCCCCTTTGATTATTATGTTTTAAAAATCACTTTATGAATCCTCAGTTCCAGCTGACTGGTACACAGCCATTGTCACACCCATCTCTAAACAAGGGTCCCATTCTAAAATTGAAAACTATAGGCCTATTAGTCTTACATCAATACCATGTAAACTCATGGAGAAAATAATTAAACATCAACTTGAAAACGAAATGTCTACATTAAAAATTAATGATGACTATCAACATGGCTTTAGAACAGGATTCTCGTGTACTACAAATTTGATCACTTTTTACAACTATATCAGTTCTAGCCTTGACTGTAAAATACAATGGATGTCATTCTTTTAGACTATAGCAAAGCTTCCGATAAAGTATCACACAGTATCTTGGTTAATAAACGTAACCGTTTAGGTTTCTCTGCACCTATTATATCCTGGATAAATAACTGGCTGAGTGGCAGAATGCAGAGAGTTAGGGTGAATGATGTACTATCAGAGGTGGGTGTGGTGGCTAGTGGCGTGCCACAGGGAACCGTCCTGGGCCTGGTGCTGTTTAATCTGTTTATTAGTGATATGCATATTTTACCAAAGAACATAATGGTTAAATTTGCAGATGACACCAAACTTGGAGGAAAGGTTAATACCCCTGTAAACTGTCATAACTTAGCATTGGATCTTGCACTAATTGAACAATGGGCTTGTATTAATAAAATGCACTTTAATATAACTAAATGTGCAGTACTCCATTTTGGGAAAGATAACCCCAAACAAAAATATTACCTGAATAACAGCATTATTAGGACATCTTCTATAGAAAAGGATCTGGGTATTTTGGTTAATGACAAACTATCATCTTCCTCACATTGTTCTAAAATTGCATATCAAACTAATGCATTGCTACATGGAATAAATAAAACATTCATTTCTAAATCAGAAGAATGCCTTTTAACTTTGTATAGGTCACACATAAGGCCCTATATTGATTATGGATCTCCAATTTGGAGCCCTTACTTAAAGTCAGACATAAATAAAATTGAACAAGTTCAACACAGAGTTACTAAGCTAGTACCCCATGTAACTCACTTAGAATATCATACTAGATTAAAAAAAACAGGATTACATTCTCTTGAGTGCAGACGAACTAGAGGTGATCTTCTGCAACTGTTTAAAATACTTAAATCACCAGTTCAAATGGAACAATGTGGTATTGTTTATTCGGTAAGAAAAATTGTGCCAAGACTTCACAATAGACAATTGGAAGTTAAAAAAGTAAACAATGACAAGAGATTAAATTTCTTTTCCATTAGATCACCTAGACTATGGAATAAATTACCCCAGGATATTATCGACTCAACAAATATTACAATTTTCAAGAATAAACTAGATAAATGGATGAATGAATGGGACATGGGTAAATGATCTATCAATATGGAGGACAATCTCGATGGGCTAACAGCCTTCTTTTGTCCTATAAACCAAGTAAACCAAGTAAACCAAGTAAACCAATTAACAGCTGGTTAAGAGGATGGTGTGCTCAGAGGGATATGGAGTAGTAGGAAATTGGGGAACAATGTGGAGGGACAAAAGCCTCTATGCACTGGATAGGCTGCATTTAAATGGGAAAGGAAAGGCAGTGCTCAAAGTAAGCTAGAAAATTATATTGAGAAGCATTACCATTTAAACTGACTTGGAGGGGTCATGGGGAAGCTTGAGCTGCATGACACAAGGCAAGAGGGGCAGCAAGCCCCCCCAAAAGGCAAACGGACCAAGTGAAGAAAATTAAGGGTGTGAGGAAAGGAACAGAAACCTTGCCCAGGAGTTTGGAGGGTCATGTGTGCAAATGCCTGAAGTATGGGTAAAAAGATCCCAGATCTAGCGGCGGTAATGGTGGAGGTGAGAATTGACAATGACATTGTGGGGTAACTGAAACTTGGTGCCGTCAGGAGCAGGGATGGGATATGGAGATACCAGGTTATACAGTACATTTTCAGGAGGGACAGGAGGGTGGTTGCACACTACATTAAGGAGGGTATCAGGTTGACAGAATTACAGGGTAAGTAGGGGAAGGCTGAGGGCCTATGGGTCTCATTGGCCTCCAAGAAAAGGGAGGGAGTGCATATCAGGATGATTTATATTTAACATTACGGAATCTGTGGATAGATACATGACAGATGAAGTCTTGAGAGAGTCTGCTAAAGGTGAGGTGGTGCTGATGGGAGACCTGAATCTACCCGATGTAGACTGGGACACCCTATCGGCATCATCTGCCAGTAGCAGGGAAATTGTAGACTCCCTGCAGACAGCTCTCCTAAGGCAGTTGGTCAAGGAACCAACCAGAGAGAAAGAGAGCAGTTCTCGATCAGGTCCTTAAAAAAGAGGATAGGGTAGGAGATGTGTCAGTGAGGAAACACCTTGCTACGAGTGACCACAGGACCATTTGGTTTACAATATGGAAAACTGCTGAAGTTCACCAGACCAAGGTAAGGTATCTGATTTTAGGAGAACAGATTTCAGGAAAATGAGGGAGTACAAGGGAGGGGCTCTAGAGGGGGTGGAGGATTTAACAGAGGTGAAGGACATATGGGAGAGGATAAAAGAGGCTATTGTGGGGGCCATAGACCTATGCACAAAGAAGTTAAGTAAGAATAAGGGGAGGAGGAAACCCTTGTGGTTTAATGGTGTTGTAGCAGAAAAGGTTAGGGCAAAGAGAAGGGCTTTTCAGAAGTTCAAAGTAACACAAACAGAGGAGGACTGGGAAAGGTACCAGGTAAGCCAGAAAGATGCAGGGGTAGAAGTAAGGAGGGTGAAGGCATGGATAGAGGAGAACATAGCAAGAGAGGTCAAAAAAGGGGACAAAACTTTTTTTAGGTATGTATGTGAGAGGAGGAAAACTAGGCAGCGAATACTCCAACTAAGAGCAAATGATGGTGAGCTGATACAAGGGGACAGGGAGAAGGAAGAACTATGAGACAGCTATTTTTGCTCTGTGTTCATTAGGGAAAATGAAGGGGTGGGTAGTAGTGAGGGAGAAGCCAGGACAGTGGGGGTCAGAGTGGATACTAGTCTGTTCCAGGTGGAGGAGACTCTGGGAGAACTACACTGCCTGAAGGTAGACAGGGTGATGGGCCTGGATGGGGTGCACCTCAGGGTGTTGAGGGAACTAAAGGATATATTAGCGGCACCCTTGACTGCACTCTTCAACAGGTCCCTGGAGCCCAGAGTGGTACCTGATGACTGGAAACAGGTGAATGTGGTTCCCCTGCACAAGGAGGGGGAGGGAGAGAGGAGGTGGGAAACCACAGGCTGGTGAGCTTGACATCTGTGGTGGGCAAGCTCATGGAGAAGCTACTAAAAAGAGGATTACCAGTTACCTGGAGGGAAGCGGCCTGCTGAATCAAAGGCAACATGGCTTTACAAGAGGTAGATCCTGTCAAGAGAACTTGATCAAGTTCTTTGTCTGGGTCACCAAGGAGGTGGATCAGGGGCAGTGGGCAGCGCGTATCTAGATTTCTTGAAGACATTTGACTCCGTACCACACAGGAGACTCCTGTACAAGTTGACATGCCTAGGTCTGGGGTGGATTGTGGTTTGATGGGTGAGAAACTGGCTGGTGGGCAGGAGACAGAGAGTCACTGTAAATGGGGTGGCATCAGAAGAGGGCATGGTCACCAGTGGGGTCCCTCAGGGGTCAGTATTGGGGCCACTACTGTTCAATCTATTCATAGGGGACATTATGGAGGGCCTTGAAGGGGGAGTGTGTCTGTTTGCAGATGACAGGAAGGTCTGCAATAGGGTGGACACTCAGAAAGGAGTGGAAAAAATGTGAAGGGATCGAAGGAGACTACAGGCATGGGCAAAAGAGTGTCTGCTTTCATTTAAGATGGACAAATGTAAGATCATGCATCTTGGCTACAAAAACCGGAAGATGGGATACTGTATGGGGGGCTAAGACCTGGTAGTAACAGAACAGGAAAGAGATCTAGGCATCACAATATCGAGAGACCTGAAGGTGGCAAATTACTGTGAGAGAGCAGTGGCTAGAGGCAGGAGAATGCTAGGCTGCATTGGGAGAGGGATTACTAGTAGGAGAAAGGAGATCATAGTACCCTTATACAATCATCTGGTTAAGCCGCATCTGAAATATGGGGTCCACTTCTGGAGGCCATATCTTAGAAAGGATGTGGAGAGGCTGGAACGAGTTCAGAGGAGGGCAATGAAGATTGTAAAGGGGCTCAACAACCTATCCTATGAGGAAAGGTTAATGGAATTGAACATGTACTCCCTGGAACAGAGTAGGGAAAGGGGGGACATGATTGAGACCTTCAAGTACCTAAAAGGTATAAACCACGTGCCAGTGGAAAGCATCTTCCAGCTGAAAGAAAATCAGAGGACTAGGTGGCATGGGCTGCAGATTGTGGGGGACAGATCAAGGGGAACATTAGGAAGTACTGTTTCACTGAGAAGGTGGTGGATAATTGGAATAAGTTCCCTAAGGAGTTGGTTGGAGAAACAAAAGTGGAAGGGTTCAAAAGAGCATGTGACAGATACAAGGGACTGTTGAGGGCAGGGGTGGGTGGGGAGGAGACATTTCCTAGCAGATAACTAGGCAAGTGGGCATACTAGGTGGGCCTGGTGGTCCTTTTCTGCCATCACATTTCTATGTATCCATGTATTTATGAAATGCACAGTGGGGACAAGAAGGTTTATTATATGGACATGACATATATGTTCACTGCAAAAAACTTTGTTGATGCATCAGTTAGGGTTGAATTGACAAAAGTAGGGGAAATGAGGCATGAGGGTTGACACGCTAACACCCCACCCTACCACCCCACCCCCACCTTCCACAGAGCAATAGGTGATGGAATATGCCTTGGGGTCGTAGGCCCTAACTCCCACCCCATTCCATGTGTAAGAAAGCTGATATGGTACAGTATAGTAGAATGGGTTGAGAGTTAAACTCGATGACCCCAAGGCACACAATGTCACCTGTTGTTCTGAGGAGGGTGGCAGTGGGGTGGTAGAGTAAGGATGTTAGGGTGTCAACCCAAATGCCTCATATCCCTATTTGTGTCACTTCAACCCTAACTGATGCATTAACAAAGTTTTTTGCAGTGACTTTCCTTACTTTTTGAGAAAGTATAATCTTACCCTTATATGGTTTGGGGAACGCAGGGCCATCCAGGTCCTGCACTACCATGGTATCCATAAGAACACAGACATTGCAATGAATTGTCATCTTGGAGGGGCCTGCTCTCCCAGTGTGGCATAATGGATGGCTCAGCAGTCCCATTACTGCATAATGGTATCCATATGTGGGAGTGCAGGGCCTGGATAAGAGACACAGCACAGGACTAGAGACATTCCAAGTAAGCCTTGTGCTGCAAATGCTGCAATATCTCAGTAATCATAGTAACTATGGAAAAGATTCCACTGCAGTTGTAATCATGGATGGTTAACAAGCATGCTTGCTAAAGGTGTACTATGCTGTGCTTAGCAAAAAAACTGTATCTCGAACAGTTTTTGAGATATAGGCACCGAAAGGCACCGTGCTGGCCACAATGTTAGCCAATGGGAAATTTCTCAAGTTTGGTATGCCATAACTATGGAATCGATGCATATTTGTACAACAAACCAGCATAGGTCACATCTGTGGAACAACCCCTTTGTAACCTGCAAATTTCATGCCAAAAGTCCTAACAGTTTCTTTGTAGTGAACTGGCAAAGAAACAGCAACCTTTAAAAATCCCTGTTCATGAGCTGTCAAAATCCCTGTTTGTGAGAAATCCCTGTTTGTGAGGAAGGGCCATCTCATCATCCACTCACGAATAGGGATTTTGACAGCTGACGAAAAGGGATTAGCTCATGAACAGGGATTTTGACAGCTCTTGAAAAGGGATTTTTAGGGCCATCTGGTCATTCTCTAACGAACAAGGATTTTGAAAGCTCACTAAAAGTGATTTCTCATGAAGGGGGATTTTGACAGCTCATGAACAGGGATTTTGACAGTTCACAAAAAGGGATTAATTTTTTATAATCCCCTTTCGTGAGCTGCCAACATCACTGTTCACCAGCTGAATCCCTGTTCGTGAGCTGTCAAAATCCTTGGTTGTGAGAAATCCCTTTTCTCGAGATAGGGCCATCTACTTGTCCCCATACAAACAGGGATTTTAACAGCTGATGAACAGGGACTAGCTCTCGAACAGGGATTTTGACACCTTGTAAACAGGGATTAGAAGTGAGTCATGAACATAGGTTTTCAAATTTAAAAACAGAGTTATTTTTTGACTAAACTAAATGGAACCAAAGCCTTGGGTTTGTAGAGGGCATTGCCCTGAACAAAACCCATACTTTAATCTCTACAGAACAGATCCGTAGCGCAAGTTACATTTTGTATTTTGAAAAAATTGAAAACAAGATGGCAGCTCGCAAGCAGGGAATTTTTCATACAAACAGGGATTTAATGAATCCCTGTTTGTGAGCTGTCAAAATCTCTGTTCATGAGCCCAAATCCTTGTTCGAAGCTGTGCAGCTATCCAAAAGACTGAACTGAGCATGCTCAGAACCCAAAATTTCAAAATTCAATAACTTTGGAACAGATTAATATGTTAATATGTTTTAACCACACTAGCAATTACTTTTTTTTTGTGGAGGGGAGGGGGCTCTGTCTACCCTGGAACTTTCAGGCTAAAATTCCAAATGGTGTGGCCACAGCATGATGAAGAAAAGTGAGTAAAAATGGGCAAAAAAAGTGGCTTTTACACTTTTTTCACTATGCACTGTGCAAAATCTGCACATCCGATGAAAATAAATCTTAGCACATCACGGTATCTATCCCAGGTAACCATGCATACCAAATTTTATGCAAATTTGTTGAACAGTTGCAAAGTTATTAAAGTGTGCAATTTGGGGTTTAACATTAAACTGCTTACTCAACCCTAACTATATATATCTTAATTATTTACTAACTTTGAGAGTTACAGAACTTGAAATGATATCTGTTTTTGGTTGGGGTCATTGACTGAGAGTTTTTTAGACAGCGTATTGATTGCATAGAATTAGTGTGACCTCATTTAAGTTTGAACTTGCATTTTCACTTGTCTGGGGTTATGGGACATCCTGTGTTTACTGGCCATCGATGAGCTCATTTGCTTGGTTAAAAAAGAGTATGTTTATCTGAGTTGGGTGAAGGAATTGTTATCTGGGCAGTTAGCTAGGTGAAGAAAGAAACTGTGAATTAGGGGGAGTGACTTAGAGAGAAGGAAGCCAGGTGTTTGCATTTAAAAACTGACCTAGATAGTTTGTGGCAGAGAACAGTAAGAGAAAGGAGCAGCTGTTACAACTTTACTGGGACTGTATTGCCCTCTATCCCTCCCCTCCACCCCACCCCCCACCTGTAGCTGGTACTACTTTTATAGGCACAGGATTTGACTGACAACAGGAACTTTCTGTTTGAGAGCAGGATGAGAGTGATCACAGAGGCACAAAAGACTCACCATCCTAGAAGGAAAGAGCAGCTCTCCATCCCCGTCCCCCCAGCTGTAGGAGGTCTGACTCTGAGCAAGTAAGAAGGAGACTACTGAGGAATATTGGAGATTACTGTCCCAGAACAGGAAGATCAGGAGCTTTAAGGGCATGGAGGCAGTAGGAAAGAAGGGAGAAAAAAAAATTATACATAAAAAAAATTAAAATAAACAGAATGAGGAAAGAGTAAGTATGCAAAACAAAAGTAAAGGGGCCACAAATAAGACATGATGGGAGTGGTGCAGTGCAGTGGCTGTGGAGCAGCAGTCTTCCGGGAGACATTCTGGAGGATGCGGTGTTGTCCCATCTGCAGGCACCTCTCTGGGCTGAGGGAGGAGGTTGCTCACCTCCAGGCTGAGTTGGCCAGGATTCACGGACCTCCTTTCCCACCAAGGGACCACCACTGCCTCAGAGGTTGCCAAAAAAGAGGTGTGGTTGGACCACAGTGGGCTCAGGGAGGGTGAGGGTGGTGGAACAGGGGTGCATCCCTCCAATTGTACCTCTCTACAATTCATATGCCATTCTGGCAGAGTGTGGTTCCTCTATGGAGGCACCCACAGTGGAGACTAAGGAGAATGCTGGGAACCTCCACAAAGGAGATCTACAGGAGGGTGGAATGGGACCCACAGGGGAAGGAAACAATTCCTGGTGGGGGACTCCATTGTTAGGAGGGTAGAACTGGGGGAGGGAGGGATGAGGTAGGTAAGGTGCCTGCCTGGCACCATTGCTTGGAGGGACAGGGAACAAATTCTCAGGATCGTGGGAGCAGCTGCATGGAAGAGAGATCTGGATGTCATTGTCCACCTAGGGACAAATGGCCTGGCTGGGAGAGGCATCAGAGCAGTGGAGGAGGAGTTTGTGGAGTTGAGGAGGGACCTTAGACAAGTAGCATGCATGGTAACCTTCTCGGAGGTGTTATCTGTCTATGATATGGGTGAGACTAGGGTGTTCTGCACCATGGAATTCAATCAATGGTTGAAAAACTGGTGCAGAGCTCAGGATTTTTTCATTAGGGACTGGGGGTCCACCTAGAGGGATGCAAGCCTATACCGGTATGATGGTCTGCATCTGTCCAGAAGGGGAACCAGGATCCTAGGTGGTAGGTTTAAATGCTTTATTGGCAAGCATTTAAATTAGCCAAGGGGGGAGGCACTGAAAAGGAGAAGGGAAATCCTAGCCCCCCCCAAAAAAAATCAGGGTAGTTTGTGAGGTAAACACCAAGATAGAGAAGTTGATAGGGAGACGGGCAGGGGTAAATGAAGAAAAAGACAAAGGCAGTAAGGACAGGGATGGAGCAAAAAGGGGTAAGACCATCAAAAAATGGAAGAGTAATGAGTACCAATACCTGTAGTCTAGGCAACAAGCGCCCTGAACTTGTGGCTTTGATGGAAGAGGGATGTCGGATATCATGACAGGTACAGAAACATGGTACCCAGAGAACCATGACTGGGATATAAACATACCAGGGTACACAATCTACAGGAGGGACAGGGAGGGTAGAAGAGGAGGAGTAGTAGCTCTGTATGTAAGGGAAGGGATCAAAGCAACAGAACTAAAGAGTAAACAGAGAGGAGAGGAGGCCCTGTGGGTCACCCTGGAGAATGGAAAAGGCACCACAATCCGCACAGGGATTCTATACAGATCCCCATCTCAGGGGGAGGAAATGGACAAGGAAATGATAGAAAGCATCCTTAGGATGGCAGAGAAAGGGGAGATATTGCTGATGGGGGACCTGAATATGCCACATGTTAACTGGAGCACCTTTGCTGCAGCCACACCCAAGATCAGGGCCACTCTCGATGCCCTTCAGGGGGCAAGCCTCATTGGAACCCACTCAGGAGGGAGCAATCTTAGACCTGGTATTCTCAAATGGTGATGGAGAGAGGATCTCAGATCTAGAAGTAGGTAGCCATCTGGGAACAAGTGACCACCAGACAGTGTGGTTCACAATAAACTCAGCTGTAGAGTCAAGCCATACAAAAGTGATGATACTGGACTTCAGGAGGGCTGATTTTGTTAAAATCAGAGAGTGCCTCAGAAAAGCACTAGCAAACAGGCAAGAAGGAGGGGTGGAGCAACAATGGGGAAACATCAAAACTGCCATCACAGAGGCGACAAGCCTTTGTGCGAAGCAAATAAATGAAAATGAAAGAAAAAAACACTATGGTTCTCAAAAGAGGTGAATGGGACGCTTAGGGAGAAAATTATAGCATTCAAGAAGTATAAGGAAACACAGAAGGAGTAGGACAGAGAACTGTACCAGTTATAGCAGAAGGAAGCGGAAAAGGCAGTCAGAATAGCAAAGGCCCAAACTGAGGAAAAGTTAGCCAACTCGGTTAAGAAGGGGGATTAAACCTTTTATAGCTACATTAGGGAGTGAAGAAAGACAAAGGGAGGGATACTGAGGCTGAATAAAGAGGAGGGTGGGTAGGCAGAGAGGGACAGTGAAAAAGCAGGGATACTGAACGATTACTTCTGCTCAGTGTTCACAAAGTCAGAGGAGGGGGAGGTACCTAATCCAGTCAGTAGAAGCACTCTGGATAGGGGAGAAGATATCAGTCCTTCCACAGAAGAAAGGGCTCTGAAAGAACTTAAAACTGAAGGTGGACAAAGCAATGGGACCTGATGGGATTCACCTCAGAATTCTAAAATAACTAAGGGGAGAACTAGTAAAACCACTGACTACCCTTTTTAACAAATCATGGGAGGATGGTGTGATACCTGAGGAATGGAGGAGGGCGGATGTGATTCCCCTTCACAAAAGTGGGAGCAAGACAGAGGCAGGAAACTACAGACCTGTCTGTTTGACCTCAGTGGTAGGGAAAATGATGGAATCACTTCTGAAGGAAAGAACTGTTGAGTAACTAGAGGCCAGTGGGGCACAGGATCGAAGGCAGGATGGATTCACAGGGGGAAGGTCATGTCAGATGAATCTAATCAATTTATTTGACTGGGTGACCAAATAGTAGACCAGGGAGGGGCTGTGTACATGGCCTTCCTAGACTTCAGCAAGGCATTTGATACAGTCCCACAGAAAAGATCAACAAACAAATTAGCCAGCCTGGGAATGGGTCCCGGGGTGGTAGCCTGGGTAAAACATTGACTGGACAACAGGACGCGGAGGGTAATAGTAAACAGAGTCCACAGTGAAGAAAGTGGGGTTACTAGTGGTGTACCACAGGGTTCAGTACTGGGACATGACCTTTTTAATAGAAACATACAATTTGATGGCAGATAAAGACCGCTTGGCCCACTTAATCTGCCCATTTCCCTACCTGATGGATAAGCTGCAGACTCTAGTTAATCAACAGCTTACTTCCTCCTATCCCCCCACTAGAATTGCCTTATGGCTGTCCCATACATTCTTGAATTCTCTAACTGTTCCTGACTCCACAACCTCCTCAGGAAGGCTGTTCCATGCATCCACAACCCACTCTGTGAAGAAATACTTTCTAACATTACCTCTGGGCTGTCCCCCCTCTATCTTCAAATTGTGCCCCTTGATCTTGCACATCTCTTCTTCTGAAAGATGCTACCCTCTTGTACTTTGTTAATTCCCCTGAGATACTTAAAAGGTTTTTTCATGTCCCCTCTCTCCCTCCTTTCCTCAAGGGTATACGTATTAAGCTGCTTTAGTCTCTCCTCGTATGTCTTCTGGTGCAGACCCTGCACCATTTTGGTTGCCCTCCTCTGAACAGCATCCACTCTGTATATGTCTTTGAGGAGATTGGGTCTCCAGAATTGCATGCAGTACTCCAGATGGGGTCTCACTAACTATCTGTACAGAAGGATAACAACTTCCTGTTTTCTACTGTTGATGCCTCTCCCTATGCATCCCAGTATCCCCCAGCCCTCCTTACTGCCTTCTCACATTGCTTGCCCACCTTTAGGTCATCTGATATAATTACTCCTAGGTCTCTTCTGATTTTTCTTGTTATTAACTCAACCCTCATTGTGTACTCTTCCCCTGGTTTTTTGTTTTCCAGATGCATTACCTTGCACTTCTTTGCGTTGAATCTGAGCTGCCACATATTTGACCATTCCTCCAACCTTGCCAAGTCCCTTTTCATCCTTTCCACCCCATCTTGTGTATCAACCCTGTTAAAGATCTTTGTGTCATCTGCAAAGAGTCATACCTTTCCTTCCAGATGCTCTCCAATGTCACTTATAAAGACACTAAAGAGGACCGGTCCCAGTACTGAAACCTGCAGTACCCTGCTAGTTACCCTCCTTTCTTCACTGTGGACTCTGTTTACTATTACCTTTTGCATCCTGTTGCCCAGCCAGTTTTTTATCCAGGCTACCACCTTGGGATCCACTCCAAGGCTGGCTAACTTGCATATTAATCTTTTGTGTGAGACTGTGTCAAATGTCTTTATAAATGACATTGCAGAGGGACTAGGAGGAAAAGTATGTCTCTTTGTAAATGAAGCAAGATCTGCAGCAGGGTTGATACACAAGGTGGGGTGGAAAGGATAAGAAGGGACTTGGCAAGATTGGAGGAATGGATTTAATGCAAAGAAGTGCAAAGTAATGCACCTGGGAAATAAAAACCAGAGGGAAGAGTACACAACGGGGGGTGAGATACTGACAACAACAAAAATTGAAAGGGACCTAGGGGTAGTAATATCAGATGACCTAAGGGTAGGCAAGCAATATGAGAAGGCAGTAAGGAAGGCTGGGGGGATACTGGGATGCATAGGGAGAGGCATCACCAGTAGAAAACAGGAAGTTGTCATCCCTCTGCACAGACAGTAGGTGAGATATCATCTGGAGTATTGCGTGCAGTTCTGGAAACCCCATCTCCATAAGGACATAGACAGGATGGAGGCAGTCCAGAGGAGGGCAAATAAAATTGTGCAGTATTTACACCAGAAGCCATATGAAGAGTGACTAAAGGAGCTTAATATGTGTACCCTCGAGGAAAGGGGGGAGAGGGGAGACATGATAGAAACTTTCAAGTACATCAAGGGAATCAACAAAGTCCAAGAGGGTAGCATCTTTAATTAATTCTAATTGGGTTGTGCTAGTGGGCTGTTGTAGTACAGGGGACAGGAGGTGCACACTAGGGGCATGTGAGGTGGCAGGTGGGGTTTTGAGGCAAAGCTGGCCATCACCAACAGTGGAATGGCACCTGGCGGGGTGCCACTGCAGTATGTGGAGATATTATTATAAATGATGATAGGAGCCACTGTAATGAATGTGCATCCCTTGTAGTCTAGTGACCCCCTTCCCAGTAATCCCCCCAGTGTTATGAAAGTCCTGGTGATATAGTGCCCCCCTTGCACCCCGATCTCCTCTGAGTATGAGTGGAAAATTCCCCGGTCTTATCATGCCCACACACGATCTCTGATCTCACCTGGTACAACCACAAATATTCCCTGATGGTCTGTGGAGCACCCACCCTCCCCACCCCATCTGGCATCTCTTAACCTCACTTCCCCCACACTGATAGGAACATGATCCTGTGACTGGCAGAGCCCTCCACACACACCACAATGGCTAGCCGCAGAATCTATTCTCAAGTACTGTGTAACTACAGGGGAGTGCGGGTGGGGGGGCAGAGTTTCCCGTAACATTACAGCACTGACTTGTGTGCAGTGCAGTACTTTACAGGTTCAACTTTCTAGCAACATTGGGTCATGTCACCCTTTTGGACACTCACCTTCTTGATGGGTACTTTTCTTCCTATGCCCATTTTACCCGCACCTTCTTAATTTTCACCCACTTTACACAGAACCTACCAATATACTCCATTAGGAGGCATTAGAGGCAGTATCTATTTCTTAAAATCAGTGGTTACCAGCAGTGAGTCAGTTGAGACAGATTCTGTTTGGAATTTGGATTGGGGTAACTTATATGACATGACTGACAACAGTGTTGATGATCTGGACATTAATTCAAAACATATTGATTTTTTGCTTGAATTTATCAGAAGGGTATTGGAATATGATGTGTTTACTTTCCAGGGAAAATTTTATCTTCAAAAAAAGACTACTGCTATGGGGCAAGTATTGCTCCAAGCATAGCTAATCTATGGGACATTGAGAGAATCAAGATGTATTTGATCATGACAGATATCCATTCTATGCAAAGATAGGCCTGTCTAAAAGATGTATTGATAATCTGCTGATTGTATGGTGAAGAACTGAATCAGAACTTCAAGAATTCATGGAACATCTACATACCCTGAATAATAATCTGAAGTTCAGTGTTTAGTACATTAAGGATAGTGCAAGCTTTCAGTATCTACAGATTTCCAAAAAACAAGGATTATGGAATTGAAACGGTTCTGTATAGAAAGAAAAAAGACCATAATTCTATCTTGCTTGCCAGTACCTGCCATCTTTGTCATACAGTTAAAAGGATACTTAATTCTTAATGTTTGCATATCAGACATAATTGCAGCACTGTTGAAGCATATTAACATCATCCTAAAGAAATGGAAGATGGGTTCAAAGCTCATGGCTATAGTTCTTTTGCCATTCAGCATGGTATAGAGAGAGGGCAAAACATACTACAAGAGATCAACTTTTATTAAAACATGAGAATATGAGAAGGAATGCTAATCACTTTGATATGAATGTTATCTCTTCTTTTTTCAAAGAATGCAAAGGCATTGGAAAAGGTTATCATAAGTCACTGATTTATTTTGAAAACAGATCACAAATTATCAGGTATTTGTGGTAATGGTCCCTGGATAGTTTACAGATGCACACAAATTTTAAAAGACCATCTGCTTCATAGTTTATACCCTTGTGAGAAGTATTCCAGGTCTGGCAGTAATCAATCATCACCCCTTCCCCAGGGATGTTTTTCCTGTGGAAACTGTAAATATTGTTCATCAGTACAAATTACCAAATATTTTCTGAATCCCTTGACAGGTACTTAAATGGATTCTAGGCAATTTATATATTACAATTCTACCCATGTGGTATACCTAGCCACATATAGTTGCAGGGTATACTATGTAGGTGAGTCTAAGAGGGCCTTCAAACTTCATATAGGTGAACATATGCATGCAGCTGAACAGGGCAACACTGAATATGCCCTTTGCTGAACACATTATGCAATGTAGAAATCGTTCTGAGCATGTTGTCAAATTTATCCTTGTAAATTGTGTTTATGTACACAGTAGACTCGTCAGCAGCATTTATGAATACAGTAGCCACAACATGATGTGTTTATGTACACAGTAGACTCGTCATCAGCATTTATGAATACAGTAGCCACAGCATGATGCGTTTATGTACACGGTAGACTCGTCAGCAGCATTTATGAATACAGTGGCCACAGCAAGATGCGTTTACGTACACAGTAGACTCGTCAGCAGCATTTATGAATACAGTGGCCACAGCACGATGCGTTTACGTACACAGTAGACTCGTCAGCAGCATTTATGAATACAGTCGCCACAGCACGGCGCGCTTACGCACACAGTAGACTCCGTCAGCAGCATTTATGAATACAGCGGCCCACAGCACGATCGTTTCATTGCACAGTAGACTCGTCAGCAGCATTTATGAATACAGTGGCCACAGCACGATGCATTTACGTCCACAGTAGACTCGTCAGCAGCATTTATGAATACAGTGGCCACAGCACGATGCGTTTACGTACACAGTAGACTCGTCAGCAGCATTTATGAATACAGTGGCCACAGCATGATGTGTTTATTTACACAGTAGACTCTTCAGCAACATTTATGAATACAGTGGCCACAGCATGATGTGTTTATGTAGACAGTAGACTCGTCAGCAGCATTTATGAATACAGTAGCCACTGCACGATGTGTTTATGTACACAGTAGACTCGTCAGCAGCATTTATGAATACAGTGGCCACAGCATGATGTGTTTATGTACACAGTAGCCATGTCATCATGACGTGTCTACTCCCCCAACTGGCAGCCAGCACTACTGTTAACTTTTCAGTTCCAGTTTGCATTTGACCACAGCTCCGGTCACTACAATGAATCCTAATTCACTTCATGGACACCCTCACTACCGCTATCTACCCCAGTATCTGGCAGTTCTGACTTATAGTTTCAATATTCAAGAATGCAACTCCCACTAGGTTTTACAAAAGAATATTTTTTCTGTCTACTCATCTCCCAACCCTTAATTTCTAAACTGCGCTAGTGTTTTGTGATTTCTTGCTCTCATTGCCAAATTTGCTTGCCACATATCACCCCTCTTTATTTCTTTCGCTCATAGTCACTTACCTTCCCATAATGCAGCTAAAAACTTTTACTGCTTCATGCTTTTCTTTTTCTGTATTGTACTGCTCCCAGACCATGGCAGTGTACTCCACCCACACTTGCTTGCTCCTCTCACATAAAACCTGGTTCGGACTCTCACTCTTCATTCTTTCAAACACAGTGAAACTGCAGTTGCTTGTTTTGCCATCCCTCACCTGCCCGCATGTTTTGTCCTCCTGGCCTGCCCACACCAGATCTTTCAGGTAAACACTGCCCTCTGAACATGACTTCTCACGAACTTTAAAAAAAGAGATAAAATATATATATATATATATGAGGGATATACAGTGGAGAGCTGTCAGAAAAATGATTTATCTACACAAGTGCTGATTGACCTCGGGTATGCCACTCGTGAGGTGTCTGAGGTCAAACAGCACAAGTGTAGATAAATCATTTATCTGACAGCTCACCATTGTATATTTTATTTGTGCAATAGGAATGATGTCTGTCGGTGCAGGGACATTTGCTTTTGATTGCTTATTTTTGTTGCATATATTTGTTAAAAAATTGAACAAAAAATTGCATTTTCTGCTCTTTTTTGCTAAGTACAAAAAAAAATTTATAAGGTATCTATAAATGAAACACCACTCATTTTGTAGATAATTTTGTGCTGAACGACTTTCATGCTCACAGTACTATGCTATATTTTTTCATTTTAAAGCTATTCACATTTGAATATGGGTAGTACTGCTACTGAGGCTGAACATTCTAAATGAGTTCTGGAGTGATTGTGACATAGCTACTATATGGATTCATTTTATTTATTCAACAGCTGTGCAGATAAATGGATTTATTCAATGAGATTTGTGCCCACTCCCATTACATAAATATATGTATCTATCTATAAATATATATTCATGGCAAAAAAACTGCATTTAATGCATCAGTTAGGGTTAAAGTGACAAAAGTGGGGAAATGGAATGTTAGGGTTGAGCCCCTAATCCTCCCTCACATAACCCACACACCCATCCTCCACAGACTGACAGATGCCAGGGTGTTCCATGGGGTCATCAGGCCAAATGAGGCATAGGTTTTGTTTAGGGTGACCCAAACTCTTTCTAGGTTCCAAATTTCAGACCAAAAGACTACACAGTGTGGTCACAGTGCCATGGGCAAAAAATGCAAAAAAACTGGCGAAAAGTGAATTTTTTGGCTTTTTGCTGCCAGAAACTCTATGTCCAACCAAAATACAACTTGACAAATAAAGAGAGCCACCATACCAGACCCAACATTGCAAATTTTGTGCAAATCTGTTGAACAGTTGCAAAGTTATTAATGCGCAAAATGTGAGATTTAACAATAACGTGCCTACTCAACTTTAACTATGGGGTATGACTGCTCCTATATATATATATATATATATATATATATATATATAATATATATATATATATATAATAAAAACTCCATTTAATGCATCGATTGGGTTGTTCCACATGGCAAAATTATGAGAGAATTTGGTGTTAGGGTTACCACCCTTGCCCTGCATACCTTGCCCCCACCAACAGGCATCGGTATGTGCATTGGGGTCATTGGCCTAACTCTTACCCCATTCCATGTAAATAAGCTGAGGTGGTGTAGTATAGGAGAATGGGGTGCGTGTTAGCCGATGACCCCAACGCACACACAAATGCCTGTTGGTGGGGCAGGGTGGGCGTGGGGGCAAGGGTGGTAACCCAATGCTGAATTTCCTTGTTTTTGTAACTGTGGAACAACCCTAACTGATGCATTAAACAGAGTTTTTTTTTCTCATGAATTTTCCTTCTTTTAGAGAATGTGCAATATAAATAGTGAATGGAATGTGGTGGTGGGCCTCGCACTCCCATGATATTAATTTTTGTCACTTCGCTGTGCTAAAACTGTATGACTGACTGAAATGAACATTTGTAAATGAAGACATTATCATACCACAACATGTATAACAAATGTTATCTGAATCTGTTCGACAGTTGCACAGCTTCACACCATGAAAACTGCACAGGAGTGCTGAAAAAAACATGTTTGCTGCTTCGCTACACAAGAACCATATATCTGATGGAACCAAATTTGTAAAATGAAGACATGTACCATAGCACAGCATGTGCCCATAATTGTGTGTACATCTGTTCAACAGTTGCACAGCACCACGAGCACACAACGTAACATGCACAATTCAGTGACCATAAGTGCCAGCAACCCCAAAATTGTCACAGTAAAAGATGAATTATAAATCTTTGCACATTCCAAATGCCAGGCAAATTGGACACATGGTTCTGAAGTTATTGAAGCATAATGAACCATGAATGAAATATGAATAGATAGGACATTGACAGAGCAGAGGCCAATGGGACATTTATAAGGTAGAAAAAGAAATGGGCAGACTGGATGGGCCTTGCAGTCCTTATCTGCTGTCAACATCTATTTTTCTATGTTTCTATATTTCAAATTTTCATTCATTGGAGTGGCATAATTCTGCACCTGTAAAATGTTTTACACACCAAACCACTGCAAGGCAGCTCTGTACCACTAGGGATACCTACGCTATAAATTTCAAGCCAGTAGCACCATGCAGAACACTATGCACAAAACAATAACTGTGTCATGCAGTATCTCCACAGCAAATTATTTTTCCAACATGTAAACAGCATTATTCACATCCCCAGGACATCCACTCAACACCCTCCAAATTCCATATGAAAAGACCAAACCATTCCAGAGATATTCAATATTTACATTTCTGAACCTTTAAGAAGTCTTCCACCACAAAATGGCAGCAATCGAGGCCAAAAATGTGCTAAAATGGTGGATCTGGTGGCCAAAAAATCTATAACTGTGAGGGGGGCCTATTTCAAATGACAATAACTCTGGAACAGAACAACATTTCTTCACCAAACAAAAACTGGCATGTTTCTTGAACACAGGTCTTTCTACTTGTTAAGTTTCAGATCACTCAGCCACACACTGGCTGCTTGGAAGACAGGGCAAAAAAATAGCAAAAACATAATGTTTTGCACTGCACTGTGCAAACGCAAAAACACAAACGGTAACGTTAATGCAAACGGTGATGGCAACAGTGAGGTAAAAGAAAATAGTAATGCATACGGTGATTCAAACAGAAATGATAATGCAAACGGTAAGAGAAACACAAGCACAAATGTAAATGAAAACAGAAATGGTAATACAAATGGTAACACAAATGCTAACGACAACAGAAATGCAAACCGTTATGAAAACGGTAATGAAAATGCAAATGGTAACAGAAATGCAAACAGAAATGCAAATGGTAACGGCAGCAGTGACACAGAAGGAAACAGTTACTCACTCGACAATGGAAAAGCTTCCAAAAATGCAAATGCTAAGGCCAATGGAAATACAAATGCAAATGGTCAAGAACACGCAAACAGTAATTTTAACGCAAATGGAAACACAAAGGGTTACAGTAACAACAACGATGATGCCAAAGGAAACAGTAGCATGTACGCAAACACAAACGGTAATGCACATGGTGATGCAAAAGTTAACGCAAACAAAAATGGCAACAGAAATGCAAATGGTAACAGTAATGCAAGTGCGAGCACAAACGCAAACGCAAAGGGTAATGCACATGGTGGAGTAAACAGAAATGCTAACACAAAAGGTAATGGAAACACAAGCAGAAATGTTAACGGTAACAGTAACGCAAATGCATACCCTTTTTCCAAAAAGGTGCTTTCAGAAGCACAGTGAATACGAAGAATGTATGCATTATAATAGCCCTCGGAGCAGAAAATGAACACTTGGAATACTAAATTCCTTATATCAAAGGAACCATATGACCTAGAAAAAAATTTAAAATCTCATATTATTTATGACTTTCCAGGCTAATTTTATACTTAGCCCCCTAGTGGGGGACTAAGCATTCTTCCAATGAAAAGTTTGTATCTTGAACCGTTTTTGCGATACGGGCACGTTCCCATTACAGTTTGCATTAGCGTTTCCTTCTGCATCACAGTTTGCATTACCATTTGCGGTTGCGTTTTCATTTACGTTTGCATTTCCATTTGTGTTACTGTTTCCTTTGGTGTAAACATTGCCGTTACCTATAGCGTTTGCTCTTCCATTTGTGTTACCATTGGTGTTTTCATTACCGTTTGCATTACCATTTGCATTTGTGTTTTCATTACCATTAGCATTTATGGTTGCGCTTGCATTTATGTTGTTGCTTGCATTACTGTTTCCTTGTTCTTCGCTGTTGCCATTACCATTTGCATTTGTGTTTCCATTTGTATTACCATTACCGTTTGCATTTCCATTACCATTTGCCTTACCATTATTGTTTGCATTTACATTTGCACTTGTGTTTCCATTACCGTTTGCACAATCGTTTCCATTTGCAAGTGCATTTGCATTACTTTTACCATTAGCATTTGCATTCACGTTTCTGCTTTCGTTCTCATTACAGTTTGCGTTAGCATTTCATTTTGCATCACTGTGTATTTTACCACTTGTGGTTGCATTTTCATTTGCATTTGCATTTGCATTTCCATTTGCGTTACTGTTTCCTTTGGCATCACCATTGCCGTTACTGTTAACCTTTGCGTTGCCATTTGCGTTACCATAACCGTTGGTGTTTTCGTTACCATTTGCATTACCATTGCATTTGTGTTTTTCATTACCATTAGCATTTGCATTTGCGCTTGCATTTATGTTGTCGCTTGTGTTACTGTTTCCTTGTGCCTCGCCGTTGTCATTACCATTTGCATTTGCATGTCCATTTGTATTACCTTTACCGTTGGTGTTTCCATTACCATTTGCATTACAATTACTGTTTGCATTTATGTTTGCACTTGTGTTTCCATTATTGTTTGCATAATCCTTTCCATTTGCATCATCGTGTGCGTTACCATTTGCGCTTATGTTTGCGTTACCATTGCTGTTTCCTTTTGAGTCACCGTTGGCATTACCATTTGTGTTTGCTTTACCGATACCTTTTGTGTTTGTGGTGCTGCTTTCATTATTGTTTTTGTTTACGTCACCGTGTGCGTTTACAGTTTGCGTTTCTATTTGCACTTGCATTTGCGTTTCCATTTGTGTTACCATTACCATTTGAGTTTTCATTGCCATTTGTGTTACCATCTGTGTTTGTGCTTAGCTTTGCACTTGCATTTCTGTTACCATTTATGTTACCATTTTCATTTGCTTTTGCACTTGCATTTGCGTTACTGCTTGTGTTAGTGTTTCCATTCACATCACCATTGGCATTAGCATTTCCACTTGTGTTTGTGTTACCATTTCCATTTCCATTACCGTTTGCGTTTGCGTTACCATTTGCATGTGCGTTTTTGTTACTGTTACTTTTCTCGTTACTGTTACCATTGGTGTTACTGTCAGCGTTAACTTTCCCATTGGGATTACTGTTGCCATTGCTGTTACTGTTAGCACTACCGTTACTGTAAGGGTTATTACACAAAATGGGAAGCATGTGCCTCGTGCTCCCACTATCACATACCATTCACTATTTATAGAGCACATTCTTAAAAAGAAGGGAAATTCATGGCAAAAAAATCCATTTATAGCATCAGTTAGGGTTGTTCCACAATGACAAAAGTGAGGAAATTCAGTGTTAGGGTTCAAAACCCTAACTGCACATTCCCCCCCCCCACCACCACACACACACATACATGCAAGTAGGGGAAGGACCAAGGCAACACAACCTATCACACACAACCAGCAGCAGGTAACAGAAATAACATACAACTATATCAACCATGAAACCACACACCCATGCTCCCATTGAGCTGTGGCATGGGGTCGTCACTCCTAACTCTGAATTGAAACATTCCATGTACTGCAAAACACATATCACTATGGACAACTGGGCATCTTGGGCCAAATGCTGCCACCAACACATAACACAGATGGTATTTTGGGGTGTACAAGACCCAAAACAGGATTTTTCAGATTCACTGAAATACTTTCAAAAATCACTTTTGCAAATGCTACAGTGTTGTGGTATGCATTTGTGACACTTTCATGTTTGCAACAGTATTTTGTGACACTATTTTGCATGCTTTTCAAAACTGTGACACTGTCGTGTGTTCCGTTTATGACACTTTCATGTTTGTGACACTGTTTTGCCAAAGTATGCTCCTGAACACTGCTCATCTTTGCCATCATTCTGCAAGCAAGCGATTGGGTTCTTTGGGCTACAGTTTTCAGGGTGTCAAGCCCTGGTCCCACAGATGTGCCTTTCCCTGCTTTTGTGCTAAAATACTTAAGAATGACAAAGTTAGACTATTCTGAAACTGAGCAATTTCCCATACACTAACATTACAGCACCTATGATGCCTTTCGCCACCCATGTGTTGAAAATGTAACAAAGGTACACAGTTTTTGCTACTGCAACCTTCTTTCACCTTCAGGAGAACTAACCTCATGGAACAAGTTTGGAAATACTGTATGATACCTGCAGTTGGATTTCTTACCTACTTGCAATAGTAAAACAGGAATACACCTCTTGCTGGTTGTGTGTGATTGGTTGTGTTGCCTTGGTCCTTCCCCTACTTGCATGTATGTATGTGTGTGTGTGTGTGTGTGTGTGTGTGGTGGTGGTGGTGGTGGGAATGCGCCAGTTAGGGTTTTCAACCTTAACACCAAATTTTCTCACTTTTGTCACTGTGAAACAACCCTAACTGATGCATTAAAAGGAGCTTTTTGCCATTAATATATATTATGGTGGCATGGTAGTGCCACTATAGTTAAGGTTGAATACCCCATTTAAGGCTAAATCTGAAATTTGGCAGCTTAATAACTTTGAAACTGTATAACGGATTTGCCTAAAATGTGGAATACATAGTCTGGTACCATAGATCTCTAGACATGGGAAGTGTCATTATGGTCGGATGTATGGTTGCGGAGCTACAGAGTGCCAAAAAATGCATAAATTGTGGGGGTTTGCATGTTTTGTTGCTCACACCTACAGGTTGCATGGTTTGTATGATTAGTCCAAAGCCTTCAATGAACATGCAGGTGGGGCCACCGATGTGCCTTTCAAAGAGTTTGTGAAAAAAATATTAAACGGTTAAAAAGTTATTAAAAAAATCTGTTCCCCATTATAGTCTATGGAAAAAGTTAACAAAATATCCCTTTTACTTTCACAAATCGGCCATCTTGTTTTCAGTTGGTGGTCAGAGAAATGCTTGGTGTTTAAATTTGGGACCTTCTAGGGACACCATTCTTGTTGTGTCCACCAGGTCGAGCCCTGAGGATGCTAGTCATGCCTTTTATGGGGGGTAAAACACCCCAGAAATATGTTTTTTTTTATTTTTGTAAGCAGTAGTGTCACAAAGTACTTTAGAATATGCAACACTTTCAAGATTTTATTTGCGAAAGTGTTGTGATTTATGAAAGTAATTTGCTACACTATGCCCAAAACAATAGGAAATCTTTGCCACCATGCTGTAAAATAACAGTTTGGTCTTTTGGGCTGAAATTTGCAGGAAAGAAAGCCAGCATCCCAAAGATGTGCTTTGGATGGTTTGGTGACAAGATATTGCAGGGCTTCAAAGTTATGTCACTCAGAAGCTTGATGATTTTTCCCATGTGATAACATTACGGCTCCAACGCGGCATTCAGGTCCCATATCTCAAAAACGCTTCAAGATATGGACTTTTTGTCACAAAAATTCTTAGCCCCCTGGTGGGGGGCTATGTGCAAAACTAGTCTGGAAAGTCATAAATAATATGAGATTTTAATTTGTTTTCTATGTCGTAAGGCTCCTGAGATATAAGCAGTTTAGTATTCCAAGTGCTCATTTTCTGCTGCAAGGGCCATTATTATGCACACATTCTTTGCATTCACTGTGCTTCTGAATGCACCTTTTTGGAAAAAAAATGTGTGCATTTCTGGTACTGTGACCGTTAGCATTTCTGCTTGCATTTACATTACTGTTTGCGTTTCTGTTTATGTCATCGTGTGCGTTGCCCTTTGCGTTTTCGTTTGCGTTACTATTACCATTTTCATTTCCATTGCTGTTTTCATTAGCATTTACTTTTGCATCACAATGTGCATTACTTGCATTTGCATTTCCGTTTGCAGTACTGTTTCCTTTGGCGTCATCATTGGTGTTACTGTTACAGTTTGCATTTCAAATTGTGTTACTGTTACCGTCTGGGTGTTCATTACTGTTTACATTTCTGTTGACATTAGCATTTGCAATTTTGGTAGCATTTCCGTTGTCGATTGCATTACTGTCTCCTTCTGTGTTGCTGTTACCATTTGCATTTCTGTTTGTGTTTCTATTACCATTTGCGTTTTCGTAACCATTTTCGTTACCGTTTGTGTTTGCGTTTTCATTGCCGTTAGTGTTTGCATTACAATTTCTATTTGCATTTACATTTACACTTCCATTTGTTTTACCATTTGCGTTATCGTTTCCATTAGCGTCACCGTGTCCATTACCGTTTGCGTTTGTGTTCGTGTTACCGTTAGCTTTACTATTTTCTTTTACCTCACTGTTGCCATTACTGTTTATGTTCACATTACCAATTCTGTTTTTGCATTTTTGATACTGTTTGTGTAACCATTTGTGTTTGCATTAATGTTTGCGCTTGTGTTATGTTATCGGCCGCTCAACCATTTTTGTTTGTATTAACACTTGCTTTTTTCATGCATGTCTGTGACATTTGTAATGCTTGATCTACTATGGTACTTCTGTGCATTTACCAATTTTCATTTGACATCTGCATATGTTTTTTGCAGAATGAAGCACCCAAAAATGTATTTTTCACCACTTGAGCCAAGTTTTATGCTCCTGCTCCTCTGCAACTGTTGAAGAGATTTGGATAACATTTGGTATACATGGAGTGGAATGGTGCATCTATTTATTTACCAATTTATATTTCACTGGTACATATGGTTTTTGCATAGTGCAGTACAAAACATTCTGTTTTTGCTATTTTTCTGCACTGTCTTGTGCGACACATAGCGCAGCCATTGTGTAGATGATTGGTCTGACACTTGGCATGTAGAAAGACATTTATTCAGGGAATATGCCAGTTTTTGTTTAGTGAAAACATCTCATCCTGTTCCAGAGTTATAAGCATTTGAATTTGCCCCACTTCGCAGTCAGAAATTTTTTGCCCCTGAATTCCTCCATTTTACTGCATTTTTGGCCACGATTTCTGCCATTTTGTGGTGGAAGACTTCTTAAAGGTGCAGAAACTTAAAAATGTAATGTCTCTAGAACAGTTTGGTCTTTTCACATGAAATTTGGAGGGTGCTGAGTGCATGTCTTGGAGATGTGAATTGTGCCATTTACATGTTGGGAAAATAATCTGCTGCAGAGATACTGCATGACGCACTTATCATTTTGTGCATAGCGTTATGCATGGTGCTAGTGGCTTGAAATTTATAGCATAAGTCGCCCTAATGGTACGCAGATGCCTTTCAGTGGTTTAGTTCACATTAGCATTTGTGCCATCATCTCAGAAATGAAGTGAGATACAGACTTTTCACTACTGTTGTCTTACATCAGCTTGCTGTTACCATTTCCATTTGCATTACCATTTGTGCTTATGTTTGCATTTCACTCACCGTTCACGGTATGGTTTGCATTTCTGCTTCCATTTCCATTACCATTTCTGTTTCTATTTACATTTGCATCACTTTTACTATGACTGTTAGCATTTGTAGTTACATTTACTGTTACGTTTGCGTTTACAATACCGTTTCCATTTCCATTTCTGTTTGTGTTACCATAACAGTTAGAGTTTGTGTTTGCATTCATGTTTCTGCTGGTGTTACACCTACCATTACCATTTGTGTTTCACTCACCGTTACTGTTACTGTTAGTGTTAGCATTACTGTTACAGTTATAATGCAGACATGGGCAGCAGGATCAGGCCCCTCTCTCCCACCACCACATACCATTCATTATTTATAGTGCACATTCTCAAAAAGAAGGGCAAATCATGGCAAAAAACTCAATTTAATGCATCAGTTAGGGTTGTTCCACAGTGACAAAAGTGAGGAAATTTGGTGTTAGGGTTGCCACCCCTTGCACCCCATGCCCACCCTGCACCCACCAACAGGCATTGAGGTTTGCATTGTGGTCATTGGCCCTAACTCTCACCCCATTCTCCTATACTGCACCACCTCAGCTTATTTACACATGGAATGGGGAGAAAGTTAGGGTGACCACCCCAATGCACACCCCAATGCCTGATGGTGGGTGCAGGATGAGTGCGGGGTGCATGGGGTGGCAACCCTAACACTGAATTTCCTTGCTTTGTCACTGTGGAACAACCCTAACTGATGCATTAAATGGAGTTTTTTCCATGAATTTTATATATATATATATATATATATATATATATATATATATATTGTATGCAAAAAAAACTGTGTTAATGCATCACTTAAGGTTAAAGCAAAAAAAGTCAGGAAAATTAGGGTTGAACCCCTAACCCCCCACATATGCCCCACCCTGATCCTCTTCAGACTGACAGATGCTGGGGTGTGTCATTGGGGTTGTGAGGCCCAAATCTCACCCCCATTCCATGTGTGAGCATGTTGACATGATACAGTAAAAGAGAATGGGGTGAGATCTAGGCCTCATGACCCCAATGGCACACCCTGGCATCTGTAAGTCTGTGGAGGATTGGGGTGGGGCAAGTGTGGGGGGGTTAGGGGTTCAACCCTAATGTCTCATTTCCTGGCTTCTTTTGTTTTAAGCCTAAATGATGCATTAATGAAGTTTTTTTGCAAAGAATTTCCTTACTTTTTGGAAAAGTGTAATATAAGTAGTAAAAAACACGTATTGGTGGAAATGCAGAACCCAGCTCCCACCAAGTTACCAATTTTTGCAGAATAATATGCATCTGAGCCCACACTTCCACTTATGGAAAGCTATGGAGCCTTGCAGCAGCACTATAGGGCATCAAACCCTTGTAAGAGTAATTTGTGCATATCTTACGAACCATAAAAGGTAAAAACAATATTCTAGCATCATTGTAATCGTGACAGTGAGTACTTCACACAACATCAAAATGACTACCCCCTGTATCTAACATCATTTCCAAGATATGGGGAACCTAAAAGCACTGGACAGGCACTCTTTGAACTCTTGTGACAGTAATGTCACAATACCTCATGAACTGTGCAATGTACGAAAACAATTACACTGCAGGCTTACTCTACAATTTCAAATCTTTTTCTGGCAGCATAGTTCACCAAAAGGTGATCTAAGCTGCCTGTAGTAAAAAGTCTGTATCTCACCTCATTTACGAGATAATGGCGCTGAAAGTCATAACACAGACTGCAATGTAATCCTATGGGAAAATGTCAATTATGTCATTAAATATCTCTGCAAACAATTAATTCCCCCAACACCTAAACAGCATAATTCACATCTCTAGGACATACCCTCAACACCCTGCAAATTTCAAGTAAAAAGACCAAACTGTGATTGAGATATGGTCATCACAATTTGGGCCATCTGGGCTTTTCTACCGCCATCTGGTCTTTTGCATTAAAATTGTAAAAAATGCATATATATTTTCCAATAGGATATAATGGGAATTTCAAATTGTAATCATTTTTGAACAGATTAATATTTTTCACCAAACAAATGATGGCATGTTCCTTGGTGCAAGCTCTTTCTATGTCTCATGTTTTGGACCAATAGACCACATGGTGGCCGCACAGTGCCATGGACAATAAATGCACAAAAGTGGCAAAAAGTGCATTTTTTGGTGCTTCTCTGTGCAAAAATTGTATGTCCATCTGAAACACAACTTAGAAGATCAAGAGATCTACCATACCAGACCTTGCATGCCAAATTTTGTGTAAATCCATTGAACGGTTGCAAAATTATTAATGCACAAAATTTGAGGTTCAACATTAAAGTGCCTACTCAACCCTAAATATGGGGGCGTGACTGCGCCCCTAATATATATATCTATATATATATATATGATATACAGGGGTTCAGTGTGTGATAATGCATTTATCTTGTACAGTTTCCAGTGACCTCAAGTAGCCTCACAAGTGCCGATGGCACAAGTGAGAGTTACAAGAGGTCACTGGAAACTGTATAAGATAAATGCATCATCACACACTGAACCATTGCATATTCCATTTATGCAACTGGTTTAGATGTTCTGTGAACATTTTGATTTTGGTAGGTGTAAATAATTTGTCAAAAAAGGGAAAAGAAAATTGAATTTTATGCTGTTTTTTTTTGCTAATTATAAAAAAAAAATAAAATGGAATCTTTAAGTGAAACACCACTCATTTTGTAGATATTTTTTTGTTGAACAGTTTTCGTGCTTATAGTATCATGCTGTGATTTTTTTGTTTTAAAGTTATTCACATTTGTTTGTCAAAAAAGTGAAAAAGAAAATACATTTTCTTCTGTTTTCTTGCTAATTATAAAAAATATATAAGGTATCTATAAATGAAACACCACTCATTTTGTAGATAATTTTGTGCTGAACAACTTTTGTGCTCACAGTACCATGCTATCCTTTTTCATTTTAAAGTTATTCTCATTTGAATATGGTTAGTATTGCTTCTGAGGCCGAATATTCTAAATGAATTCTGAAGAGATATGTTTCTTACTAACTGTGCGGATAAATGGATGCTATGGGGATAAATAAATTTATCACCATAGTGTCACACACAAATGTTTTTATTCTACAGTTTTTATCATGATCCCTGTTGCACAAATATATATATATATATACATATATATATATATATATACACACACACACACACACACACACACACACACACACACACAGGTTCTTTGTCTTTTAAACTGTTTTTTTGTTTTAATAGGGTTCACCAGAACATAACCCAGATCGGCCATATTAGGGTAGCTGGTTCATTCCACTGGGGTGTCAAACAGATGAGGCATGCTGATGACTCCTGGTAGGACGAAACACGTGTCTATGTCTTCTGTTGGTACCCTTTGCAAACTGTGTGAGAGGCATTTTGTCACCATGCACTTCTGCTTAAAGTTGAACCAGCATAATATTCTGTGGTGATTTGCATATGCAGCCCATGATGCTTTGCATTGTGGGGGCATGTGTGATTTTGTATTTCTTTGAAACTTGGCTTCCCAGCCAAATGCCCTTTGGGGTAACCATTGCTTTAGTGCTTGCACACAGAGGTTCTTTGTCTTTTAAACTGTTTTTTGTTTTAATTGGGTTCACCACAACATAAACCAGATTGACCATCTTAGGGTAGCTCGTTCATTCCACTGGGGTGTCAAACAGACAAGACATACTGATGAGTCCAGGTAGGATGAAACATGTGTCTATGTTTTCTGTTGGCACCCTTTGCAAACTGTGTGAGAGGCCTTTTGGCACCTTGCATTTCTGCTTAAAGTTGAACCAGCATAATATTCTGTGGTGATTTGCATATGCAGCCCATGATGCTTTGCATTGTGGGGGCAAGTGTGATTTTGTATTTCATATATATATATATGTATATATATATATATAAAATAAAACACAAGCTTTTGGTATAGCATGTTCTATGGACAGATGAGTCCAAAGTGGAACTTTTGGATGACATGGATCCCATAATGTCTCGCATAAGCAAATACAGCATTCCACAGTAAGAACACCATACCAACAGTCAAACATGGTGGTGGTAGTGTGATGGTGTGGGGATGCTTGCTATACCTAAGGACCTGGATGACTTGCCATAATTAAAGAAACCATGAATTCTGCTCTGTACCAGAAAATTCTTAAGGAGAATGTCCGGTCATCCTTCCATCAGCTTGAAGCTGAAGCGTAATTGGGTCATGCAGCAAGACAATGATCCAAAACACAAAAGCAAGTCCACATCAGAATGGCTAAAAAGAAGTAAAATTAAAGTTTTGGAGTGGCTTAGTCAAAGTCCAGACTTAAACCCAATAGAGATGCTGTGGCAGGACCTGAAATGAGCAGTTCATGCTCTAAAACCTACCAAATGTTACTGAATTAAAGCAGTTCTATGAGGAAGATGGGTTAAAATTCCTCCACAGTAATGTGAAAGACTGATATTGAATTATAGGAAGTGTTTGGTTGCAGTCATTGCAGCTAAATGTATTGAATCCAGTTATTAAGGTGGGCAATTACTTTTTCACAAGTGCCAGTTGGTGTTGGTTAACTTTTTTTATTAAATAAGTGAAATTAAAAACAAGTGTTATTTGTTCACTCAGGTTCCTTTATCTAATATTACATTTCTCTAAAGACCTGAAAACATCCAGTGTGACAAATATGCAATAATAGAGAAAATCAGGAAGGGGGCAAACATTTTTCAATGCCACTGTAGATGTAGTCTGATTAAGGTGGGTTTCATTCAGTTTATGCACTCAATTCACTGTACACGGATTTGAAACGTACTCCCTACAAGCACTACTAAACATTTATATGTAAATGGAAGATACTTTATACTAGGCAGGTTGCTTCTCGATCCCGATCGTAATTACTGCACGATACCCGGAGAACACACAGCAGATTCTAGTTCCTGACGGACCGAGCGTATTCAGCAATTTCTCCAGTCTTCTACAGGGTGAGCCTGGTTTCTACTCTTCATATCTCTTTGATTCTCTTCACAGGTCGGATTCAGTCCGAACAGGCACTTGCATAAGCTGCAGACTGAAACTTAGGGTCTTACATGTGATTCCCGTACAAAACTACATACAATCAAGAAGCATACAGTTCCCTGTCTCTTCACTGCCTAAACTGATCTAATCTTTCCAGTAGACAGAGCTGGCATTTTTTTGAGTTCCTTCCAGTTCAGTTGGCTGGTTTGTTTGTCACCACAGTAAACTCCCCTGTTGGTGGAAAATGCAAAGTCCAAACTACAATTCCCAGAAGCATTGGCCATACAGTACATAGGTGGCTGGCTCCACAATGAGAGTCCAAGTTCTGATTTACCAGCAGCAGGCTCCATTTCAAAGGTCCCCCCAGACTGATTGGTCAAGTTCAGCAGTTCAACCAGAATGGGGGACTAGGCAAACACAGTTCTGACTGCAAAAAAGAGCAGGTTAGACAAACTGTATTTTTGTTATTACTCTAAATGATTTCTGGCAAACAGTTACTTCTCTGTAAAGTGCTCACCCTGCCCACTTAATGACGGCAGAAATGGAGTGATTTAGCAGCTCAGAGTGAGACTCAAGCAGAGAAACACACAGAACCCCATCCAATTAATTATGTCTGCAGGCAGACAGCTCTTAAAGAGATAGTACCAGAGGCTGTAAAAGCACTTACATATAAACGGCTTAGATGCTCAACACCATCCAGGCTTGGAGCATTCAAGTAAGCTCCTGGAAGACTTTTTGGGAACCTCTAATTTGCAGGGGGTTACAACCTTCCTGGCTTTGGAAAAAGCTTACGTCCACGCCAAGCAAGACTTTACAAGTTTCAATTGCAACCATATACATTTGCAACAGGATCACATTAGCTCACATGTAATCATCAGTCAATATATCACTTTACCAGAAACACATTTCTGAAACTTTGCAGTATGTCACTTTACACAGTATTACACACACATTGTACCATAACTCAGGTTATTACCTCTTGTACATGAAACCTGAAGAGAGGGGGCCCTTCCCTAGCAGCTACCTTGGGGTTGGATGCGGCAGGGGCACAATACCTAGAGGGCAACGCATGTAACTTGGAGTTAGCACTGATGTTCAGTTTGGGCAATGAGCTCTGTGACACATACACTCGTTTATGGACAACATTAAGAGGCAAGTCCACAGGCCTCCCAGGGGAATCATAACTGAGGTGCACCACAGGCTTTACAGCACGACCAGTCTTTCTAGGGGGAACTGTTACAGTCTCTGCACTCTGAGCCTCATTTTCAGTATTGTCCTCACTTGTCAGGGGAGTCTTCATTGGAGTAGAGAGGCCAGAACTTGGGGCACTTTCAGCTCCAGAAGTTACAATCTCTGAGTCCACAACACTTGGCTCACATGGAGAGCTTTCTGACACTGACAGTTAATTATCACGGCACTCAACACACTCTTCTTGTTCTGGTATGTCACCAGTCTGTTCCAGTCCATCCTTTTCCTCCCTGAAAGCTCAAACAATTTAACCATACACGATGATTCCATATCATCTGACTTGATGCTTTGCACTTCACTTTCTGGGAGCATTGGCTCCAGGGACAAAGCTGGGGTCTTAGACAGTCCAAAAGACCCAGTTTCATCTCCAGTACTGACTAGGGAATTGCCCCGAAACAATTGACTCAGTTCGTAAGGAGGGTAGTATTCAAAACCACACTCACTTTCCTCTGACATGGACTGACAGTCATGTTCAACTGGGACTTGTGGAGGGGAACACTTTAACTCAGCTTTTGTAGGTGCAGACTTTCTTGATTTTTTCTTAGCAGCAGCTCTAGTCACTGGTCCAGAGGTGGCATTTTTGGGGGGCTCAGACTTAATCAAGATTTGTCCAATGGGCAGTAAATGATTTCTATGCATTGTTTTAACATCTTTTGAATTATTCGCAGGCCTTACTTTGTACACTGGCAGATCATCTAGTTTGCCCACTACAATGTGAGGGAGATGGTGCCATCTTTCAGCGATCTTGTGTTTGCTATGCAGTCCCAGATTTCTTGTAATACCCGATTCCACCTAGAGTTCCTGTGCTTTCATCTTTTTATCATGCTCTTCTTTGTTGGCCATATGGACTTTTGGCAGCCATGGTTTGAGCTAGTTGGTACACATGGATTTAGCTGGGCCTTTAACTTTTGCACATACTGAAATAGTTGTCAGCTCGAGCCCGATCTGAGAGACCCCAAACACACATCTACTGGCAATCAAGCTTCTTCCAAACATCAGGTGGAGGGGAGAACCCAGTGGCATCACTTTTGTGCAGTTGTAGGCATGTACCAGGGGTGCTAATTTGTTGGCTCCATCTAGGCTTGTCCTTTGGTGGAGGGTGCCCAGCATATCTAGCAAGGTGCTGCTGGCTGCCTAGGCAGTGGGTCCCTCTGGGGTGGTAAGGTGTGGTTCTGGACTTTCGGACTTCTACAGAGAAAGCATCTATCTGATTAGATGACTATCAAAGTCTCTCCCTTGATGTAGAATGGATTCTTTGTGAGCCCCATAGTGAACAAAAAGTTTTCTATAAGTACTTTTGCCACAGTGGATGCCTTCTGATCCTTGTGGGGAAAGCTTGGGCATATCTCAGAAATGGTCAGCAACCACTAGCACATTACTAATATTTCTTTGATCTGACTCCAAACTCAGAAAATCAATACAGACCATCTCCATGGGTGCACTGGTGGTGATGTTAACAAGGGGGGCAGCCCTCTGGGGCAGAGCTTTCCTCTGTAAGCAGCGACTACAAGTTCGAATGTGTTGCTCCACATCAGCCCAAATCTTAGGCCAGTAGAATCTGGCTCTCACCAAGTCAAATGTTCTGTCTATACCAAGGTGCCTCAAGTGGTTGTGTAAGGACCTCAGCACTGAGTCTCGAAAAGCAGTGGGCAGCACTAGTTGTTGTTTGTTTACTTGTCCCCCTCTGTCTACTGTTCCTCTGTATAACAGTCTATTGATCCGTTTCATCTTAGGACCTTCTTTGTATAACAATGCAGTTCTCAAATCAGTGGAACGTAATTTGGACACATCTTTCCCTGCATATAGGGCTTCTAAAGCTGATTTGATCACGGGATCTCTGGATTGAGCCTGCCAAATACTGTAATTGTCCAGCTAAGGCAGTGCACCAATGTCTATTGCAGAAAAGTGGCAATAAGCAGCAGGTATGCAATTCTAAGATGGTCCCAAACAATCCATCATACAGTCCAGTGCGTCCGTGGACATTTGTTCCTCCCTGTCAAACTTCTGGGAGAGTGCTTGAATATCAGGGTTCTGACAGTCTGACCCAGTCATTCTGGGGAACAGGCCTCAGGAGACAGCATCAGCATCTATGTGGTTCAGGCCTGCTCTGTATTCAACTGCATAGTCATAGGTAGATAAGGCAGAGAGTCACCTATGGCCAGTGGCATCCAACTTGGCTGAAGTCCGCACATAGGTCAAAGGATTATTGTCAGTTTTTACTAGTATCTTAGCCCCATACAAGAACTCATGGAATTGATCAACAATGGCCCACTTCAAAGCCAGAAAGTCTAACTTGTGTACAGGATAGTTCTTTTTGGAAGGGGTCAGGCTTCTGCTGGCAAAGGCCACTGGTCTCAGGCCATTCTCATGCTCCTGATACAACACAGCCCCCAACTCTTGCAAGCTAGCATCAGTGTGCAGGACATAGGGTTTTGTTGGATCAGCACAGGCCAACACTGGAGCATGGGTAAGTTGATATATGATCTCATGAAAAGCAGTCTCACAATCAGGAGTCCAGCAGGCCCCAAATACTTCACTTGGATGAAAATACACTCTTTTAGTCTCATGGAACGCTGATTTTTTTTTGTATTTTTTGTGGGTTGGGGGATACCCTTGAGTCAGGTTAAGTAAAGGGTGGATCACTCTTGAATAGTCCTTGATGAAACGCCGATAATAACCACAGAATCCCAGGAATCTTTGCAGTTCTTTTAGATGTTTGGGCTGTGGCCAGGTGGTCAAGGCTCAGCTTTACTTGGGTTGGTCTCTATTCCCCTCGGTGGATACTATGTGTCCCACATACTTTACTGATGTTTGAAAGAATTGACACTTATTAATGGACAGTTTAAGGCCAAAGTCTTCCAGTAGGTCCAACACCTTGAATAATCTGCTCTCATGTTCCTCCAGTGAGCTGCCAAACACAATAACCTCATCTAGGTATACCAGGCACTCTAGTAAGTTCATGTCCCCCCACTGTACGCTCCATCAATCGTTGAAAAGTGTCTGGGGTGCCTGAAATCCCTTGAGGCATCCTCATGAATTCATAGAAGCTAAGTGGACAGATAAAGGCTGTCTTCTTATGGTTCTCTGGGGCCATCGGGATCTGGTAGTACCCACTGCGGAGATCCAGCACAGAGAACCACTTGCTCCCATTTAGGCAGTCCAAAGCATCCTGAATGCAGGTCATTGTGTACTGAACAGGGATAGTCCGCCAGTTTAAAGTGCAATAATCCATGCACATCCTTACTGTCCCATTCTTTTTTCTCAGTACCACAATGGGGAAGCATAGGGGCATCTGGATTCTTGTATTACATCAGCAGCTATCATCTCTTGCAGATGCCGTCTCACATCATCTATATCAGCAGGTGCCAGGCATCGACACCTCTCTCGAAATGGCCTTTCACTATGCATCCGGATATGGTGCTCAGCTCCTTTGCACACATCCTACATCCCATTCCTTCAAAGAAAACACCTGGTCTCTCTGGGCAAGCTTCTCACTGATCCTCACTTTCCATTCAGCTGGCAACGGGGAGTCACTGAAATCAAACAAGTCAGATGTTACTATGTCATTCTTCCCCGAACTCTTGCTACTGGGTAGCACTGCAGTGTTGCACAATGCACATTAGCCAAGGTGCAGCCTCTATTTACTCAAATCTCTCTGTCAGACACATTATGAATTTGAACCATTACCCTTCTGGCATAAGCATGGGCTCTAGCAGGCAAAATACTAGGCTTGACCAGCAGTCCCTCCAGCAATTTTCCATCGCCTGGTGCATCCAACATTAATATTTCATTCTTGACATCCTTTCTGATATGGGCCTCTCCCTGTAAGGTACACTGGGCATTTGGCACCAGGATCAGATACTCAGGATCCTTTTTCCAGACAACTCCAACCGGTTCCTCTGCTTCCACTTTGTTAGCATCTCTCTGTACCTCATAGGCCTTCTTGATCAAGGCCAGAATTCTTAAAGCTCTACTAGTCCTTGACCCCTGTTTTTCATAACACAACTGTGACAGCCATCCAAACATTTGTGCATTAGTCCCAATTAGTAAAGGAACCCCATCATACACTCCAGTAGGGGGACACACTAAGGCCAGAATCTCTACTAGCTCTGCCGGGGTGGCCATGGAGGTGGGAAAATACAGCCAAATTTGGATATATCCCAAGTAGGGGTAGGCTTTCTCACTTAACCCCCAGACATGCTGCCCCTCCAATGGTTGTAAGGGTACATCAGACAAATGCTTCTGATACCAGTCTTGGAACATAATTGTCACTTGGGAGCCACTGTCTAATACAGCTCTTGTAGACACTCCATTCACCTTTACAGTGGTCTCCATGGAGGGACCCACTATCCTGGACCAGTCTGGAGAGGTGGTAGCGGGGGCCTGTGCAAATGACCTTGCCACAAAGGGACGTGAGTTAACATTTTTGGGACCGTCACTGTGGTCATTTCATGCACCTCTTAACCACTGTTTAGTGCTCCAAAGCTCTCCTTGTAGCCGGTTCACCACTCTCTCCAAGTCTTTCCGAGACTCGCATTCCCTCTTCATGTGCCCATCCTTCCCACAATTATGGCAAAATATGTTAGTTGAAGTTTGGGGCGACCGAAGCATCACATTGGGGGCTGCGGCATTGGTACTGTCAATAGAAAACCTTGGTGCCACCTCAGCCGGGGGTGGGGTGGACATTTGGAGACATCTCTTCAGTTCCCTCACTTCCATGGTCAAGGCATCAAGTTTCGAACTGTTGTCAACATGAGGTGCCTGGGTGGGCACCCCACCCCATAGCAGAAGCAGTCCAAGGTCAGTGCCCGTATTTGTAGGAGCAGCCTTCATGATGAGACTGTCTGTTGCTTTCCTAATCTCCCTGAGCAGTTCACCCATGGTGGCACATCCTTTTCCTTCTCAGAATACTCTTTAACTGCCAACTCTTACCCCAGAACTTCACTTGATGGGTCACCCTCAGTCATTCGGATCGTAGCAGCTATTGGTGCAAGTCCCTCCTGGTCGCTTTTTCTCAACTCCTCAAATTCTCTATTAGCTCCATCATAGGAGGGTCGGTATTCCAGTCAATTGACCAGGCATAACTGAAGCAACAGCAGTTCTGAGAAGGGGGCAGACTTAAGGATCCTGTCCAGTCTGGTTCAGTCCATTTCAATCGCTGGCAAACTACCCTTTTTGAGGCATTCTTGGAACAATTTTTCCAGCTGTGATACATACACAGACAACAACTCCCCTTGATACTGTTGTGCATTTCTTACTCTCCACCACAGGTCCGCATCGGAATCTGGGCTCCCATACACATTCTCCAAGGCCTCAAGATAGTCCTGTGCAGTTGCTTCAGGGTTACTGGCCCATTTGGCACTGATGGTAGCCAGAGCAGGACCTCGGAGGCTCTCACTTACCCTCTTTCACTTTTTTGCTTCTGAGCATTGCCATTCTAGCACTTGAGGGGCAACATAGTCTATCCAGGTCTCCTAGTCGTCCTCCCCTTGTGGGGTGGGGAGCGTGCTGGAGAAAATTTTCAACCTGTGGTAAGAGTCATGACTATTGGCAGGTACAGACATAGGGGCAATAATGGGTGCTGGAGGGGGAGAGGGTGTTGGTGGAGGAACGTTCTTAGGTGGTAAGAAAAGTTTCTTTAAATCCTCCACAGTTTTCCCTTCCTCCAGCAAAAATGTAGCAAATTTCTCCTCAAAAGTTGCAGATAGTAGGGGGGACTCATTCTCCCCGGGGTCTTTACTGTCTTTAGTTATCATTTTCCAGGCAGTGAGGGCTTCTTCTGGGGTAATGGTCTGTGGCACTTTAGAACTGTCTATAGGGACCTTACACTCTATTAGAGCCATGAAAGTTTGGGCTAGCAGATCAGCCAGCCGCCCCACCACCACAGGGTTTTGTAAACATTCGACCTTGGAAAGTATTCCCTCTACAATGTCCGTACTGGTACCCAGCGGGATATCCAAGACAAGTACAGCATTTTGAGGGTCGATCTCCTGCCCAGTACACTACTTCACCAACTGGTGTACAGACACTTCTGTTGGGGTACCCATTTATTTTTAACAGTAATTCGTAAATGTGGCCACTAGAGGACACTAATCAACAGTGAGCCTCCAAGATGTAACCCCCAGGTGACGTATCCCAAGGGCTACTACCCCTGCCTGCATAACTGCTAACAGGTTAAGGGGCCTAGGTCCAATGGCGGGTGCCTCCACCCAGAGGTCGGGGTTAAGACAGTCTGGTATGACTTGGTCACAGCCCTCTGGGTCACTGCAACCCCCCCTTTCTTCCCACTAGTGGCCCACACAATATATTAGAAGTACCTTGACAGTATACATTTACCCCCAGGACTGGTTCAATCAGCTTGACTCTGGAGACCACCTGTAAAACAAGATGATACAATGCAAAAGCCACAGTGCAACACTTTAACATAAATGAATACCTCAGACAGTGTAACTTTGCTGAAACAAACAGATCTGATTTATTTAGGGGAACATAATAAGGGCAGAGGAAAATCAGGTTAATTAGTTTAGACACCTTAATAATCACAGTACTGTGCACATGTTCAGAGTCCCAAATTGTCACTTTCACTGGGTACTCAGGATGGGGGAGGGCTAGCCAGGATTGGTGCAGCTGGATGGGGCCCTGTGATGGAAAAAACATTTGCAAAATACCCAATTGTTATCCGGAGCCAGATGGCTCAGTTCGAGAAGAAATGAAACAGCAACAAATAGATGAAACACTTGAAATTTGATAAACAGATGGCAGGGAGTTACCCTGCTTTGTACTCACAGACTCAGTGTTGGGAACTGGATGGAAAGCAGATTGTCCTGGATTGCCAGGAGGAGAAGAACAAGTGGAAAAGGTCCTTGTGCTGGACCCCACTGCAGTTTAGAGCAAATAGATGCAGTCTGGATTAAGCTGGGGTTTGCTTCCAGCTTCATGCACTCAATTCACTGTACAGGGATTTGAAATGCAATTCTCCACAGGCACTACACATTTATTTGTAAAGGAAGGTACTATACCAGGTAGGCTGCTTCTGATCCTGATCACAATTACTGCACGATACCTGGGAGAACACAGAAGCAGTTTCAGTTCCTGACAGACTGAGCGCATTCAGCAACTTCTCCAGTCTTCTACAGGGTGAGTCTGGTTTCTACTCTTCAGATCTCCTGATTCTCTTCACAGGTTGGATTCAGTCCGAACAGGCACTTGCACAAAGTGCAGACCAAAACTTAGTGCCTTACACATGATTCCCATGCTAAAACTACACACTGAAGACCCACACGGTTCCCTGTCTCTTCACTGCCCAGACTGATCTGATATATCTAGTAGACAGAACCGGGCATTTGCTTTGAGTTCCTTCCAGTTCAGTTGGCTGGTTTGGCTGTCACTCACAGTAAACTCCCCCTGTTGGTGGAAAAAGGCGCTGAAGTCCATACTACAATTCCCAGAAGCATTGGCCATACAGTACATAGGTGGCTGGCTCCACAATGAGAGTCCAAGTTCTGATTTACCAGCAGCAGGCTCCATTTCAAAGGTCCCCCACACTGATTGGTCCAGTTCAGCAGTTCAACCAGAATGGGGACTAGGCAAACACAGTTCTGACTGCAAAGAAAAGCAGGTTAGACAAACTGTATTTTGTTATTACTCTAAATGATTTCTGGCAAACAGTTACATCTTTGAAAAGTGCTCACTCTGCCCACTTAGTGATGGCAGAAATGGAGCGATGGCAGCTGAGTGGGACTCAAGCAGGAAACACACAGACCGCCATTCAAATTATTATGTCTGCAGGCAGACAACACTTAAAGAGACAGTACCAGAGGTTCAAAAAGCACTCACATATAAACTGCTTAGATGCCGAACATCATCCAGGCTTGGGGCATTCAAGCAAGCTCCTGGAAGACTTTTGGGAACCCCCATTTGCAGGGGGGTTACACAAGCATTAGAATTGCAGAGAAGTGCAGTGCTATACAGAGCCAAACATAGTTCTCCTACTGTTAAGTGCAGCCAATGGGTCACAGCAGGAATAGATGCAGGACTTAAACAAAGAAACAACTGTCCTCATGTAAAAAGAAAAATCAATGTAATAGGGCTGTGCTAATCGGGCCTGCCTCACACTGAGGTGTGACCCGTTTTACGTGGATGTTTTCCTTTAATAAACATTTAATGTTCTTGTTAATAATATTTATGCTCATAATAATATTACAATTATCAATTGATACAAATTATGATTAAAAAATATGGCACTCTAAGGGGTACATTGTTGTGGGATAGTTGCATGCCTCAGGTGGGTTGAAGCATTGGGCTGAAGGCTGTGTGCTTTTTCCACCTAAGAAGTGCTGTTATCCCTCCACAACACATTCCCAGATGTGCCTTATTGCAACTATATAATAGATCATTCTAAACCCAAGTAATTCACTTAAATAGATTCAAGATAAGAAGTTTAGGCTGTTTATTATATTATAGATAATGCATTTCGAAAAGAAATAAAAACATGAAATCAAAAAATAGTGTTTGTCGTGTGCTATAATAATTAAGTTAGCACACTAGGTGGCATCAATGGGGAAGTATTATCTGAATAAGGGCATTAGGGATGGAGACTTAGCTTCTGTGTGTCAACCTGTCAGGTGGAACCATAGTTTACTAGCACAAATTGTGATGCAGGGCTGCCAGAGGAGCACTGTGGAGTTAGCCTGAGTGTGCAGTGAAAGTATATTACTGGAGGAGCATCTGAATGTGTAGCGTGGCATACAGAGGAGGATGGATACGAGTCTCTGAATATATAGTGGAACAGATATGAATAAGAAAGATGATAGCATGTGGCCTCATCACTAAAATTTGAATTTGTAGCATGGCTGGTGGGAACTGTGTGACAGGAATGGGTGACTCTGCATTTTGAGATTCAGTATTTATTGTAGTCTTGCAACTGGGAGTAAGACCTTTAGCAATGGTGTGAGGAGCACAGCAAGAACCAGTAATTGTTTTACAGCATTTGATGAGTAACAGCCACAGCAGGACAACGGTTTAAACATGGCAGTTGCAATGCCTTTTCAGAGGTTCCCCTGTGGGGACTTGACGACAGGTCAACCATGATGGATGTTGTCATTTTTTTCTGCAGCATTCTGTACAGAAGGATAATGTGGGTGCTGAGTCCTGTTTGCATGGCATTACTTTCATCTGGGCTGGTGTTCTGGGATAACAGTTGAGCTGAAAGCACCTCACAACCAATCATAATTCAGGATTGTTGCTATCCATTTCATAACTAATGTTAACCTATATGTTAAAGGCACCTCATAATGATTACAGGAATATCTATTTTTTTTTATCTCCACAAAAAAGGTGTTAATCCATGCATACCAGCATCAGTATATGAGTCACACATCTACTGCTATGTAAGATCCACACTCCAATTTCTCATTATTCAGTGTTATATGTTGCACACCAGGACATTTACAAAGCAAGAATGACATTCACAATGAAAATTCACATTTTTCATTCTTTCTAAAATAATTCTTATTGGATATAGTGAAATATTCACACTTTTCTCCAAGAAGCTAGAATAACAAAGATGCCTAGCAGTGACATGAAAAGCAGCAGTACGTTATAGTGACATTTTGTACCCATACATTTTTGTTTTAGATTGCTATTTTTCTCCTGTCTTGTAATATTCCTTTTTCCCTAATTCTGAGTCTGTGTTGTCATTGTTTTTAGATTTAAAATAAATTGGTATTTCTTTAAATAGGGTTATTCCAAGGCTTGTAACAGTATTTTCTTTCCTTATTGAACAACCAGGTTGACATTTGTAAAAAGGTCAATGTGGTATGGTGGGATCCTACCCATTTTTTTATTATCCCCCCAAGGCAACAACAAGAAGAGAAGTACTAGCTAGTAACTAATTAAACTGGCAACCATACTTACATTACCTTCTTTTCTATGCAGTGCACGTCATCTGCCTTTCTTGCTAGTCTTGCTTTTTGTCTTTGCTACCTGTGGCCTGTGGTATGCCTTGTCTCATTCATTCTTTTTTATTTCTGCATTTAAATTGCACTTTGCTGTTAATAATAAGATTTAGTAACAGCCAATACAGCTGCAAAATAATGCTATTGTGGGTGGAGAGAAATCTGTAAACAAGAAATGTTGCACTAACCACTGAGCCACCTAATGGCACTTTCTAATTGTTGTGATACACACACACACACCGACTAATACATATATACATGTATTTACATGTTACCTAGCTGAGATGCAGGATCACATTTCCAGTGGGGTCCTGCATTACAATTTATTTACACAAGGTAGCCCAGCTGAGATGCAGCATTTTGTTTCCAGTGGGATTCTACACTACAATTTATTTACCAAGGATAGTCCGGCTGAGATGCAGCATCTCATTTACAGTGGTGCCCTGTTTTACAATTTATTTACACAGGCTAGCCCAGCTGAGATATAGCATCTCATTTCAAGTAGGGTCCTGCATTACAATTTATTTACCCAGGATTGCCCAGCTGAGAAATGGCATCTCATTTCCAGGGGGGGTGCTGAATTACAATCTATTTACCCAGGATAGCCACGCTGAGATGCATCTCGTTTCCAGTGGGGTCCCACATTACAATTTATTTTCCCAGGATAGCTAAGCTGAGCTGCAGCATCTTATTTCCAGTGGGATCCTCCACTACAATTTATTAACCCTGGATAGCCCAGCTCAGATGAAGCATCTCATTTCTGGTGGGGTCCTGCATTACAATTGATTTACAAAGGATAGCCCAGCTGAGAAGCAGCATCTTGTTTTCAGTGGGAAGCTGCATTATAATTTATTTGCCCAGGATACCCCTGCTGAGATGCAGCAACTCGGTACAATTGGGGTTCTTTATTACAATTTATTACCTAGGACAGGTCAGCTGAGATGCAACATCTTATTTCCGGTGGGGTCCTGCATCACCATTTATTTTCCCAGGATATCCCAGCTGAGATACGGCATCTCATTTCCAGTGAGGTCCTGCATTACAATTGATTTACAAAGGATAGCCCAGCTGAGATACAGCATCTCATTTCCAGTGGGGTGCTACATTACACTTTATGTACCAGTGGGGTATTGCATTACAATTTATTTGCCCAGGAGAGCCAGCTGAGATGCAGCATCTTGTTTCCAGTTGGGTCCTGCACTGCAATTTATTTACCAGTGGGGTTCTGCACTGTAATTTATTTGCCGAGGATACTACAAATGAGATGCAGCATCTCATTACCAGTGGGTCCTACATTACAAATAATTTACCCAGGACAGGACAGCTGAGATTCAGCATCTCATTTTCCCTGTGGTCCTGCATTACAATTTATTTACTCAGGATAGCCCAGTTGAAATACAGCATCTTGTTTCCAGTGGAGTCCTGCATTACAGTTTATTTGCCCAGGATAACTCAGCTGAGCTGCAACATCTCGGTTACATTGGGGCCCTGTTTTAAAACTTTATTATCCAGGATAGACTAGCTGAGATGCAACACCTTTTTTTCCAGTGAGGTCCTGCATCACCATTTATTTACCCAGGATAGCCCATCTGAGATGCAGCTTCTCGTTTCCACTGGAGACCTGCATAACAATTTATTTGCCCAGGATGCCCATCTGAGATGCAGCAACTCTGTTCCAGTGTTGTCCTGTATTTAATCAATAAGCCATGACAGGGTGTGTGTTATTGTGCAATAACGTCATGACTCAAATGGTTGGTGCACGAGGCTGCAGGTCGAGTGTGTTCAACACTACAGAAGTGATGTTATTATAGAATAACACACATCCCTGGAGTGCCTTATTGCTATTATAAAATGGTTTATTCATTAAGAAAGAAAAACAGTTTAAAAAATATTTTAAATTGTATTTTTATCTCAATTTTATGATGTGCAAATACACCTTTAAAGAAAATAGTCCACAATTGCTGATTCCCCCAGTAGGTGTTGCTGCTTCTACTTGCTTCCTCAGCTCACAGTCTCCACATCTCTCATGGTGTGTGCTGTCTAACTTTCCCAAGCTTTCTCTTTGTCATGGTGTTTTTCCCCCATCAATGCGTTCTTGTTAGAGGTCTCCCATTACATGCAGAGACGCTGTATTTTTGGTCATTTCTGTGGCTTTAACAGCATGTCTTTTTCTGTTCAGACAGTGGTGTCTTGTCAGGTGTTTTGAGCAAGTGCATACATTGCATGGTCACGGGCTGGGGGTGCGAGGATGAAGGACATAATCAGCCAGTCAGGTTGTGTTTAATGTTTAAGCAACAATAAGCAAATATATTTAAATACTGTGCCTGTGTTAAACAACTGTGTCAACAGTAAAGAGTGCCATGTTTAACCATCATCACTCTGGCACTATTGCTGTTTGGCTTGGGGGACTAAAACTCGCCACTTAGGCTTTCTACTATTTTAAACAGAAACTGAGCAATGAGAAGAAAATAAAGAAAGCTACTACAAATGCTGACAACTTGTGCCATTTTGTGTGTTTTGGTGGGGGGGGGGGTCAGCTGTGATGCACTGAAGTCCAGAGCGGGAGAGTGGGGGTGCTGGCGCTGAAGCCGTTTGTGGCGTGCCATGATTTTTGAGTCTATTATATGGTCATGTGTGTTCATGGACTTCATACACATGGTTCCAGGCACACACTGACCAATCAGAAGGCAGAACTTTTCCTTGCCATTGTTTAATGCAATTTCTTACACAGGACAGAACAGCTGAGATGCAACATCTTATTTCCAGTGGGGTCCTGCATCACCATTTATCTACCCAGGACAACCCAGATGAAATGCAGCATTTCATTTCCAGTGGGATCCAGAATTACAATTTATTTAAACAGAATAACCCAGCTGAGATGCAGCATCTCATTTCCAGTGTGGTCCTGTATCACCATTTATTTACCCAGGATAGCCTAGATGAGAAGCAGCATCTCATTTCCAGTGAGGTCCTGCATTACAATTTATTTGCCCATGATAGCCCAGCTGAGATGCAGCATCACATTTCCAGTGGGATCCTGCATTATAATATAGTTACTAGTAGGATCCTCCATTACAATTTATTTACCCAGGATAGCATCATAGCATCATCATTACCCATAGGATGCAGCATCTTGTTTCCAGTGGGGTCCTGCATTACAAATTATTTAACCGGGACAGCCCAGATAAGCTGCAGCAGCTCATTCCCCCTAGGGTCCTGCATTACAATTTATTTACCCAGGATAACCCAGCTGATATACAGCATCTCATTTCCAGTGGGGTCTTGCATTATTATTTATTTATCCTGGACAACCAAACTGAGATGAAGCATCTTTTTTTCAATGGGGTGCTGCATTACAATTTATTTATCCAGGCTAGCCCAGCTGAGATACACCATGTTGTTTCCAGTAGAGACTTACATTACTGTTTGTAGCATGGCACTACATATGACAGTGAAATGGAGCAAGGACACTGGTGCAAAGGCATCAGCTGGCCTGCAGCAATCGGGTATTAATGCAGCAGTAGAACCCACTGTAGCAATTCTAAAACTGGACACAACAGAAGCGCTGAGTGAGAAAGTCAAATACCAAAAAGTAGTAGACAGATAGTTAAGGCGCTAGGTGCACAGAAAGAGAAATAACAGAAACTGCAGTAGACTTAGGACAGCCCGTATCAGGGCAGTGAAGAAACAACCCGTTTCAACTCCAGCACTTGACCAGCAATCGGCTGGCGATTTTTGGTTACTGTAGAGAAGAACAGCAAGGGAACCACGGCACAGACAGAGTTGCCAGCGACTAGGAGAGCAGAGATAAGTAGCAAAATATGTGTTTGGCACACCACAATTGATAGTATGCAAATCAGAGAGTTCTCGATCAGAAGCGAGTCAGCATAGAGGGAGTCGACACCAGGAAATGTTATTTTGTACTGTTTTGTACCCGTACATATTAATAACAATGTAGTCATTACACCAATGAATGTGCCTGCAGTACATATAGATGACGTTCTGTTTCTGACAAAAAAAAAGCACGATAGTAACAAATATTGTTGTGCAAACCCAACAAAGTCCAACCATTTATTCCACTACACAGCCAGTGTGTACCATTATTATCACAGCACACTTTTCAGTATAGTAACATGTTGTAACATATTGACCATGTTACAAGAGGCATTAATCCCTCCAGGGTCGGAGCTCTACTGGTGGGATTTATCAGTCGCGGGAGGTTGGTGCCACTCTGCTCATGCCCCACACCAACCACCCCAACCGGGCATTAATCCACACGTAGAGCCCTCCTCCGTAGGGGATTAATGCTTACTTGTTTACCAGTGGAGTCCTGTACTATAATTTATTTGCCCAGGATAGTTTAGCTGAGATGCAGCATCTCTTTTCCAGTGGGATACTGCATTAAAATGTATATACCAAGAATAGCCCAGCTGAGATGTTGTAGCATCTCATTTCCAGTGGGGTCCTGCATTACCTTTGATTTGCCCAGGATAGCCCAGCTGAGATGCAGCATCTCGTTTCCCATGAGATCCTGCACTGCAATTTATTTGCCCAGGATAGCCTAGCTGAGATGCAGCATCTCTTTTCCACTGGGATACTGCATTAAAATGTATATACCAAGAATATCTCAGGTGAGATGTTGCAGCATCTTGTTTCCAGTGGGGTCCTGCATTACATTTGATTTGCCCAGGATAGCCCAGCTGAGATGCATCATCTCAGTTCCACTGGGGTCCTGCATTGCAATTTATTTACCCGGGATAGCCAAGTTTATATTCAGCATCTCATTTAAACTCCAGGATCCTGCATTATAGTTTATTTACCCATGACAGCCCAGTTGAGATGCAGCATCTCATTTCCCCAGGAGTCCTGCATTACAATTTATTTACCCAGAATAGCCCAGCTGAGATGCAGGATCTTGTTTCCAGTGGGGTTCTGCATTACAATTTATTTACACAGGAGAGTCCAGCTGAGATGCAGCATCTCGTCTCCAGTGGGGTCCTGCATTACAATTTATTTACACATAATAGACCAGCTGAGATGCAGCATCTCATCTCCAGTGGGGTCCTGCATTACAATTTATTTACACAGGAGAGTCCAGCTGAGATGCAGCATCTTGTCTCCAGTGGAGTCCTGCATTACAATTTATTTACACAGGATAGACCAGCTGAGATGCAGCATCTCATCTCCAGTGGGGTCCTGCATTACAATTTATTTACACGGGGTATTCCGCTGAGATGCAGGCATCTTGTTTCTGGGTGGGTCCTGCATTACAATTTATTTACCCAAGACAACCTAGCTGAGATTCAGTATCTTGTTTCTGGTGGGGTCCTCCTTTACAATTTATTTAGCCAATATAACATAGCTGAGCTGTAGCATCTTGTTTCTTGTGGGGTCTTGTATTACATTTTATTTGCCCAGGATAGTCTAACTGAGATGCAGCATCTCATTTCCAGTGGGGTCCTGCATTATAATTTATTTACCCAGGATATCCCAGCTGAGATGCAGCATTTCATTTCCTGTGAGGTCCTGGATTAGAAGTTATTTACTCAGGATAGCCCAACTGAGATGCAACATCTCGTTTTCATTGGGGTCCTTCATGACAACTTTTTTTACTCAGGATAGCCCAGCTGAGCTGCAACATCTCATTTTCATTGGGGTCCTGCTCATACCCCTTTCTACAGTTGGTTAATCTGCAGCACAGAGAACTTAACTGACTTGGTCATACAGCAAATGTCTGGTTCTATAGCAGGGCTAAAACCTACAGTGTCTAGTCCCCTAAACCAATGCTCTAACCACTAATATGCCACACTGACTCTGTCATAATCAGTAGGTGCAGAGCATAGTAGGCTTTCATCCCATGTTCTGGGTCTTCTGGCTTCATCCTTGCAGGATCTTGAGTGCATAAAATAACACTAACATGATAAATATTCAGCATTCACAAACAAATGCTTGTTTCTAATTACTGATCCATTGTGGAACACAGTAAGATAATTTGAGTGGAAGCTCACAATGCCAGTTCAGTCCTGTGACTCCACTCAGCTCATGTCTTCAGATCAAGAACAGTTTTAGATATTCACGGTGCCTCAAGCTGAAACACTTTGGTTCCCTCTTCATTGCAGCACCCACCACCACCCTTTCCTCTCTCCTGCCCCACACCACATCCACATTCTCTGAACACAAGGGTAGCAACAGCAGTTTTGTTTGTTTATATTAACTTTTGTACATGTCTTTTAGTAATGAAAGATAACAGTTCTTTAAATGTCTTAGGGGTTAAAGAAACAGATGTCTCTGCTTTAGTAAACTATGTCTGAAACAGTGCTACTCAGATAGTATCTTATGAGGTTAAATCTTTTAAGGAGATTCCTTGCTGGGAAAGGATGACTAAGATGATATATTTACAAGCTATTAAACTTTCTTAAAAGCGAATTCCTTCCCACATTGAACTAAATAGTGCTTTCATATGAACATACAAATTTGCCAGCAGATAAAGGCCTTGTGGTCTATCGAGCCTGCTCGAGTGTGCAGCTAGCAACCTTTACACTGCAGCTGCCCCTCCCTCCCGTCCGCTGACCCTCCCTCTTACCCTATCCCATCCCCTTTTGAAGCAGTCCACTGTTCTACAGGATACCACTTTCGCAGGCAATGCATTCCACCCAGACACCACTCTCTCCATAAAAAAGTGTCTTCTCATTTCCCTCCTGATCCTTCCCGCTCCAATTTGAGATCGTGACCTCGAGTATCCCTACCCCCCCTTATTTTGAATAGACCCTCCATGCTTGTCTTGTTTATTCCCTTCATGTACTTGAAGGTTTCAATCATATCCCCCTGTCTCTCCTCTTCTCCCGTAAGTACATGTTAAATTCCCTCAGCCTGCTCACATGGGGAATGTTTCCTATTCCCTGGATCATCTTTGCTGCCCTAGCTGCACCCCTCCAGTAACTTAATGTCCCTCTTCCATATGGGTGCCAGTACTCATGCAGAACTCCAGATGTGGCCTGACCAGTGACCTTTACAATGGCAGGAGATATACGTTGGCAATACAACTCAGCATTTTGTTGTCCTTTTCAGCTGCCTTCCTGCATTGTGCTGAGTTGTTCATTGAGCCCATTACAATCACACCCAGATCCTTCTCTCCTCCTCTGTCATGGCTAACTGAACCCCACCCAGCTGGTAGTTCCTTCTTGTTTTTTTTGCCACGAAATATAGCACCTTGCACTTTTTGGCATTGAACCCCAACTGCCAGGTGTTTGACCAGGTCTCCAATTTTGACAGAACATCCTGCAACCCATGCCACCCTCCAAGATCATGCACTACTGCTCCCATCTTGCTGTCATCTGCAGACAAACTGATCTTGCTCTTGATGCCCATTGAGATGTCTGACATGAGCAACCCAAACAACACCAGTCCCAGCACTGAGCCCTGCTGTACTCTGCTTGTCACTGCCCTTGGAGATGAGAGCTCCCCTCCCACTACCACCCTCTGCTGCCTTCCCTGTAACTAGTTTACTACCCATCCCACTCCTGCACCTGTACCTGCCAGCTTACTACCCAGCCTCCCATGCAGCACTGAGTTGAATACCTTACTGAAGTCCAGAAACAGGACATCCACTCCATGGCCCTTGTCCAACTGTCTAGTTACTCAGTCATTGTAATCCAGAAGCAAGGCAGAAGCAGGAAACTACAGACCTGTTTGTTTAATGTCAGTGATAGGGAAAATGATGGAATCACTTCTGAAGGAAAGAATTGTTGAGTACCTAGAGGCCAGAGGGGCACAGGACCCAAGGCAGCATGGATTCATAGCAGGAAGGTCATGCCAGATGAATCTAATAGATTTCTTTGACTGGGTGACCAAGGTAGTAGATCAGGAGGGAGGGCTGTGGACATGGCCTACCTAGACTTTAGCAAGGCATTTGGCTCAGTCCCACCAAAAGATTAATATACAAGTTAGCCAGCCTGGGAGTGGGTCCCAAGATGATAGCCTGGGTAAGAATTGGCTGGAGAATAGGACACAGAGGGTAATAGTAAATGGAGTCCACCTCTGAAGAAAGGGGGGTTACTAGTGGGGTGCCGCAGGGTTCAGTATTAGGACCGGTCCTCTTCAATGTCTTTATAAGTGACATTGCAGAGAGACTGGAAGGAAAAGTATGTCTCTTTGCAGATGACACAAAGATCTGCAACAGAGTTGATGCACAAGTTTGGGTGGAAAGGATGAGAAGGGATTTGGCAAGGTTAGAGGAATGGTCAAATGTATGGCAGCTTAGATTTAATGCTAAGAAGTGCAAAGGTAATGCACCTGGGAAACAAAAACCCAGGGGAAGAGTACACAATGGGGGGTGAGATACTAACAACGACAAAAATGGAAAGGGACCTGGGGGTAGTCATATCAGATGACTAAAGGTGGGCAAGCAATGTGAGAGGGCAGTAAGGAGGGCTGGGTGGATACTGGGATGCATAGGGAGAGGCATCACCAGTGGAAAACAGAAAGTTGTTATCCCTCTGTACAGACAGCTGGTGAGACCCCATCTGGAGTACTGTGTACAGTTCTGGAGACCCAATCTCAGCAAGGACATAGACAAGATGGAAGACAGGTAGGACGTTGTGGGCACTTGGCAATGATGTGCGTCAGCATGTTATCTGCCTGGACGTCAGTCGTCCTAGACATCCTGAGGGATAGTGGGACTTAAGAGGGAGCAAAGTGAAAAAACACCCCGCTCAACTCCAAGATGACGACTGACCTAATCTCCTGGATCACCTACCACGGGCAGACCCCAATGTGCAGGCACTCCAGAAGGATAGTAAGAGGGGGATATAGGAGTATACCTGACACTCTAGGGGCAGACTCTGTGGGAGGATCGCTGGGGAAAAATGATCAAGTCTGAAGGAGTGGGGGTGAGTGGGTAGTAAGGTGGGATAAAAATAAAGTATATAAAAAAAAGAAAATGGGTAAGGAGGAAGTACAAACAGGTACAAGAATGTTGGACTTCAGGAAGGCCAACTTCGGGAGGATGGGGGAGGTAGTTAAAGGGTATCTAGCCAGAATCCAAACTAATATGGACACTAACCAGAGGCGGGAGGTCATAAAACTGGTAACTGAAGAGGCAACCAAAACCTGTATCAGGGTCCAGAGTAAGAGAGCTAGGGCCATGAAACCCAGCTGGTTGAGCAAGAGGGTTATGGAGAAAGTAAGAAATAAAATAGCCACCTTTAGGAGGTTCAAAAAAACAGGGAAAGGGGAGGACAGACAGGATTACCTGAAGGAATCGAAGGAGGTGATAAAGGCAGTAAGGGCAGACAAGGCATCTAAGAAGCTCAGGCTGGTGCAAGGCATCAAGAAGGGGAAGAAGGAATTCTTCAGGTACATCAGGAGAAAAAGGAGTTGTAGGGACAAAATAGTAGAATTAAGAGGGATGGAAGATTAGAATTGAAACAGGGCAGAGCAGGCAGAAGCACTTAATGAATACTTCTGCTCGTGTTTACTAAGAAGAAAGGAGGGGCACTACCATGGGGGGGTGGGAGGTCAGGCTCGGGGGGGAGGAGGTGACAGATGGGGGAATCACAGAGGGCAGGGTACTGGAGGGCCTGAGGGAACTAAGGGTGGACAAGGCACCAGGCTAGATGGCATTCACCCCAGGGTACTGAGAGAGCTGGCAGAAATCCTGGCAGGGCCCTTGGCAGACCTGTTCAATGCCTCCCTGGTCTCAGGAAGTGTACCTCAGGACTGGAGCATGGCTCACGTGGTACCCCTACATAAGACCAGTTCCAAAGATGAACCATGAAATGGTTCTATGTAATAATATCACATCAAAATAAGTGAGCGTCATAACAAAGAATCAGATATAGTGAAGATGAAAACAGCACATGCACATAATAGCAGGAACATAATAGCTACAGCAGCTCACACTTGCAGCTGAAAATTGTACACAAACCCACACAATAATTGTACCAACTCTGGATATCGTACTCACACACAGTCACCTGAATTCACTCTGTTAAATCACGGTACTGCCGGTGCACAATGTGGGTCTCAGAAGCAGACAGTATCTGCTCCAGATGTATCTCTGACAGCCACTGCTCCTCCTGCACACATTCAAGAAAATGCCTAATAGAGGGGTGGCATGCACTGTGTCATGTACCAAAACCCCTATGCCACCCCTCCACAGCATTATTTTTGTGAGCTTCGCCCATCCGTGCAGTCTCATAACAGTTCCAATATTTGTGGGTGAACTTAGGTCAACGTTGACCTGAACAACTCAATGGTCGTCCAATCCAAGGAATCAGTGAAGGGCTGCAGTTTCTCATCATTTTTAACAAAGAATTCCCAGTCACACAATTCCTCAAATGTAGACACAACTTCATCCACACTCATGAATACAATTGCCAACAACATTCTCACATGTAATGAGAATTCAGCATCTGCTAGATACCGTGCATGCACAGCAGTACACTTCTGCACCCTGCACCCACAGCCTTCCCAAATGGAAAAACAACCCCTCCTGTACAGAGGAAATACAGTGGATACAGCCTTCAGTGCAGCAAGCTCATAATCCATCATAATGCTCTCTGGACATAGCGTGGCTCCCCATAACTTCAACTGCTTCAACACCCACTCATACATCGGCGCAGTATGTGACATCATCAGGATGTACACAAATGGAATAATACTGCCGTTACTCAACCCATGGATAGTATAGAGCTGGGAGAGCAGTGTGGGACACGTCAAAGGTCCCATCCATGAACCATTGCTTGCACTGACACAAGTAAGCCAAATTCCGCTCAGTCGCATAGATCAGAAAATGCTCACACTAGCACCACTATTGAAGTACAGGAATCGATCACCAGATATAGTCACTGTATACTCCGAGGTATTTCTAATAGCTCCACTGTAGAGCATTGCAGGAACAACATGAGCAACCTGTCGCACACACTGAATGGTACGCTTCCACAACCAAACAGACAGTAGCCTCCCAGCAACCACATTACTTCCACCAGTGGCACTCTGCAGCACAACCTGAACAGTTGTTTCCACACTCGTATGGGCCTTCTCCCGAATGTCATTCACCACCCTCCGAGCACCCACGTCAGACGCATCTGCAACAGGATTGTGGGGTGCCCCCACCAGAACGACACTATCCGCCACTGTGTGAATCCGTGCAGGACACCGATAATGGTGATAATCGGCACACCACCAATACACCTTCTCTCAAACCTTCTTATCCCATCTAAATATGTAGCCACCATATATCACGAGTGGCAAACCTTTCTGACTCAACATGAACTCTACTGCCAGCTGTTTGTATTTGCTTTTAATGCGGGCACTATGCCCCCGACTTCCATCTCTAAGATTCTTACTCCATGCCACTCATTGATGGTGGGGTATCAACCATCTCCAATCGCTCTATTTTGCAGTCTCTATTGTATTATTTCAACTGCTATTGTGCCACTCCTTGTTTCTAAAACTACGCTATAATTGCATTCGCTATTGTTGAGTATCTATATTGTTCGCTATTTAATACTCACTGTTATGACGTGCTACCTCACGAAATCACAGGCTGGTTAGCCTCACATCCATCATGAGAAAACTGATGGGGACAATCCTGAAGGAGAGGCTGGTGTTCCTTCTAGAGACCAATGGGCTGCAGGATATTAGGCAGCATGGGTTTGTCATGGGAAAATCCTGTTAGACCAACCTGGTGAAACATAGAAACAGAGAATTTGACAGCAGATAAGGACCGCTTGGCCCACCAAGTCTGCCCATTTCCCTACCCTAATGGATAAGCTACAGATCCTAGTTAACCAGCAGCCTACTTGTTCTACCCCACCCCTAGAATTGCCTTATGGCTGTCCCATGCATGCTTGAATTCAACCACTGTTTTGACTCACAACCTCCTCCAGAAGGCTGTTCCATGCATCCACAACCCTCTCCGTGAAAAATACTTCTTTACATTATCTCTGAGCCACCCTCCCATCTTCAAATTGTGCCCCCTTGTTCTTGCACATCTCTTTTTCTGAAAGATGCTACCCTCTTGGACTTTGTTGATTCCTTGAGGTACTTGAAAGTTTCTATCATCCCCCTCTCCCTCCTTTCCTCAGGCTATACATATTAAGCTCCTTTAGTCTCTCTTCATCAGCTTCTCTTGCAGACCCTGCACCATTTTAGTTGCCCTCCTCTGGACTGCCTCTATCCTGTCTATGTCCTTGTGGAGATGGGGTCTCAGAACTGGACACAGTACTCCAGATGGGTCTCACCAACTGTCTGTACAGAGGGATAACAACTTCCTGTTTTCTGTTGCTGATGCCTCTCTATGTATCCCAGTATACCCCCAGCCCTCCCTAATGCCTTCTCACATTGCTTGCTAACCTTAAGGTCATCTGATATGATAACCACCAGGTATCTTTCCTTTTTGTTGCTGTTACTACCTCTCCCCCATTGTGTATTCTTCCCTGGGTTCTTGTTTCCCAGGTGCATTATTTACACTTCTTTGCATTGAATCCTAGCTGCCATACTTGACCATTTTCTCCAACCTTGTCAAGTCCCTTCTCATCCTTTCCATGCCTCCTTGTGTATCAACCCTGTTGCAGATCTTGTGTCATCTGCAAAGAGGCATACTTTTCCTCCAGTCCCTCTGCAATGTCACTTATGAAGATATTAAAAGGACTGGACCCAATACTGAACCCTGTGGTACCCACTAGTAACCCTCCTCTTTCTTCAGAGTGGACTCCATTTACAATTACCTTCTGTGTCTCTGTTGTCCAGCCAATGTTTTATCCAGGCTACCACCCTGGGACCCACTCCAAGGCTGGTTAATTTGACTATTAATCTTTTGTGTGGGACTGTGTCAAATGCCTTGCTAAAGTCTAGGTAGGCCATGTCCACAGCCCCTCCCTGGTCTACTTTGGTCACCCAGTCAAAATCTACAAGCCAGATTCGTCTGACATGACCTTCCCTGTAGACCCAAGCTGCCTTGGGTCCTGTGCCCCACTGGCCTCTAGGTACTCAACTATTCTTTCCTTCAGAAGTGACTCCATCACTTTTCCTACCACAGAGGTCAGACTGACAGGTCTGTAGTTTCCTGCCTCTGTCTTGGTCCCACTTTGTGAAGGGAATCACATCCCTCTTCCTCCAGTCCTCAGGTACCACACCATCCTCCCATGATTTATTAAAAGAGTTGCCAGTGGTTTCACTAGTTCCCCCCTTAATTCTTTTAAAATTCTGGGGTGAATTCCATCAGGCCCCATTGCTTTGTCCACCTTCAGTTTTAGGAGTTCTTGCAGAACCCTTTCTTCTGTGAAAGGACTGGGATCGACCCCCTATCAAGAGTGCTTCTGTTAATTGGATTAGTCACTTCCCCTCCTCTTTTTGAATACTGAGCAGAAATATTCATTCAGTATCTCTGCTTTTCACTGTCCCCTCTGCCCACCCACCGTTCATTCTATTCAGCCTCACTATCCCTCCCTTTGTCTTTCTCACGGTTGCTGATGTACAGTACCTATAAAAGTTTATCCCCTTCTTAACCGAGTTGGCTATCTTTTCCTCAGTTTGAGCCTTTGCTATTCTGACTTCCCTCCTGCTTCCTTCTGCCTTAACTGGTACAGCTGTCTGTCCTGCTCCTTCTGTGTTTCCTTATACTTCTGGAATGCTATCTTTTCTTCCTGACTTTCACAGCCACCTCTTTTGAGAACCATAGTGGCTTTTTCTTTCATTTTGATTTGTTTATTTGCTTCAGACAAAGGCTTGTTGCCTCTGTGATAGCAGTTTTGATGATTCCCCATTGTTGCTCCACACCTCCTTCTAGCCTGTTTGCTAGTGCTTTTCTGAGGCACTCTCCCATCTTGCCAAAGTCAGCCCTCCTGAAGTCCAGTACCCTCACTTTTGTATGGCTTGACTCTGTAGCTGAGTTTAGCATGAATCACACTGTTTGATGGTCACTCATTCCCAGATGGAAACCCACTTCTAGATCTGAGATCCTCTCACTGGCCCCGTTTCAGAGTACGAGGTCTAAGATTGCTCCCTCATGAGTGGGTTCTGAAACTAGCTGTCTGAGGCCTGCCACCTGTAGGGCATCAAGAATGGCCCTGCTCTTGGATGTGGCTGCAGCAAATGTGCTCCAGTTAACATCTGGCATATTCAGGTCTCCCATCAACAGTATCTCCCCTTTCTCTGCCATTCTACGAATGCCTTCTAACATATCCTTGTCCATTCCCTCCCCTCTGACATGGGGGTCTGTACACAACCCCTGTGCAGATTGTGGTGCCCTTTCCAGTCTCCAAGGTGACCCACAGTGCCTCCTCTCCTCCCTGTTTACTCTTTTGTTCAGTTGTTTTTATCCTTTCATTTGCATAGAGAGCTACTCCTCCTCCCCCTCTTCTCCCCTGCCTGTCTCTCCTATAGGTTATGTACCCTGGTATGTTAACATCCCAGTCATGGTTCTCTGTGTACCATGTTTCTGTGACTGCTACGATATCCAGGCATCCCTCTTCCTTCAAGGCCACCAGCTCAGGGGAGCTTGCTGCCCAGATTACGGGCATTGGTACTCATTACCCTCCATTCCTGATGGCCTTACTCCTTTTGCCCCATCCCTGTCCTTCTTGCCTTTGTCACTTTCTCCATTTCCCCTGCCTGTCTCCTTATCGACACCTCTATGTTGGTGTTTACGCACTTACTACCATGATTTTTGGGGGCTAGGATTTCCTGCTCCTTTCCAGTGCCTCCCCTTGGCTAGTTTAAATGCTTGCCAATGAAGCATTTAAACCTATCACCTAGGATCCTGGTTCCCTCCTGGACAGATGCAACCCATCATGCCAGTATAGGCTTGCATCACTCAGGTGGACCCCAGTCCCCAATGAAGCAAAATCCTCAGCTCCACCAGTTTTCAACCACTGATTGAATCCCATGGTGCATAACACCCTAGCCTCTCCTCGCCATGATGAGCAGCACCTCCGAGAAGGTTACTGTGCGTGCTACTTGTCAAGGCCCCTCCCAATACCACAAACTCTTCCTGCGCCTCTAATCCCTTTCTTAGCCAGGTCATTTGTCCCTAGGTGGACATTGACATCCCGCTCCTCCCTGTGCAGCAGCTGCCCGGCAATCCTGAAAGTGGCTCCCTGTCCCTCCAAGCCATGGTGCCAGGCAGGCACCTTACCTCCCTTTCCCCTTCCTCTCTCAGTTCTACCTTCCTAACAATGGAGTCCCCCATCAGGAGTTGTTTCCTTCCCCTGTGGGGTCCCATGCCACCCTCCTGTGGGTCTCCTTTGTGGAGGTTCCCAGCATCCTTCTTGGTCTCCACTCCTGGTGCCTCCATAGAGGAACCACACTTTGCCAGAATGGCATAGGAATTGTGGAGAGGTACAGCTGGAGGGATGCCTCTGTTCCACCACCCTCACCCTCCCTGAGCCCACTGTGGTCCAACCTCCTCTTCTTGGCAACCTCTGAGGCAACAGCAGTTGCACTGGTGGTCCCTGGATGGAAGAGGAGGTCCCACAAATCCTGGCCAACTCAGCCTGGAGATGAGCAACCTCCTCCCTCAGCCCAGAGAGGTGCCTGCAGATGGGACAACACCTCATCCTCCAGAATATTTCCCAGAAGACTACTGCTCCGCCTACTGCACTGCACCACTCCCATCATGTCTTATTTCTGGCCCTTAACTGTTTGCAATCCTTACTCTTGCCTGTTTTTTGTTTTCTCTCTCTCCTTACTTTCTGCCTGTGTGCTCTTTAAGCTCCTGATTGTCCTGTTCTGAGACAAGAATATCCTATATTGCTCAGTAGACCCCTTACTTGCTCAGAGGCAGACCTCCAGCAGCTAGAGGGGGCTGGAGAGCTACTCTTGCCCTTCTAGGATGGTGGGTCTTTGGTGGCTCTGTGATCACTCACTTCCTGCTCCCAAACAGGAAGTTCCTATTGTTAGTCAAATCCTGTGCCTATAAAAGTAGAACTAGCTTTGGGTGGGAGGGTGAAGGGAAGGGGAGGGAAGAAGGGCAATATAGTCCCAGTAGAGAAGTCCAGTAACACAGCAGTCCTTTCTCCTGGTGTCTTCTGCCAAGCTACTAGCAAAATCTTTTTAAGGCAGTCTTTAAATGTAGCTTTCTTCTAGCTAAGCCACTCCCCCTACTTACTAGATCTTTCTACAAGTAATTTAAACGTCACAGCTATCAAGTCCTTTCAATCACCTGAGATTTACTCCTAGATAACTGTTCAGATAACCATTCAGTTCAGTTAACTCAAACACACACTTTTTTTTGTTTTGTTTTTCACTTGTTTTTTTTACCCTAAATTAAAGTTCCAAGTACAAGAGTTCTACTTCTTTAGTCCCAGCAGAGAAGTACAGTCACACAGCAGTCCTTTCTTCTGGTGTCTTCTGCCAAGCTACTGTGTCCCCCTGTCTCAGTTCCCTATCCACCACCATTTTCCCGTTCCTTCCCCCTATTGATTCTATTTGTCCTTCCTCCTCAGTTCCCCATCTACTTACTCCACCATTTGGGTTGTTATCCACTGCAGCCCTCCGTTCCCTCCTTAGCTACTCCTGTAGACCTCTCATCTCATTTTAAGCTGCATTACTTGCCTACACACCAAAACAACCCCCCACTATCCATGAAATTCTAAGAAAGATTGGCTCTCCACAGTTGTTACAGCCTACCATGATACCAGTATCCCCTCATTCACCTACCAGCACCCCTACACTCTACAGAAGGAAGTCTAACACATCCCCATGCATCTTCTCCTTCATCTATTTGTAGTTTCATATTCCACCAGTACAATGAATACTGTAACTAAAATGATGCATATACTATCTATCTGTTAAGCTATACTGTAATTAAAAAGTTACTAATATTTTCTTAAATCCAAGATTATCATGCATTTTTCATATCCATCTGACTTTTTTCTCACAAACATTTATGCCAAGCCAAACACAATTATGCAATGTAATATTTACAGAATATAATTTAGATCCTAAAAACAGTCCCTTATAGCTTTAAATATTTTTTGAATTTACAAGGACCACCTATAGTGGTACCTAATTGCTCCACCCCTTTTAGTTGAGTATTTAATATGTGTGGTGGAGCAAGTAACAAACAGTCCATCAAGACTGCTCAGCTCAAATGAATACAGGACTCTGCTTCCTTCAATGAGTGCAGTAGTTCTACAAAACCTCTAATTTCATCTAGTCCATGGCAGCTCCCTCTCTCTGCTGTCATAGCAAAACATCTGCAGGGCTCAGCCCACTGCAGCCATAAAAAAATGTGGGCTGGAGGCTAACTTCATATAGCTAGCTGCTATAATTTGTAGGTTAGTTTGACCCCTGTGAGAGTGAATGCAAAGCTGCATGGTGGAGTTTTTTTTAATTTATTTATTTATTTATTTATTTATTTATTTATTGCAACTTTCAGAGAATACCTTTGAGCATAAGTGCTTTTTTACAAAGGCTCCACATCAATGACAGAGATTACAGGGTAATATAATACATACAAAAAGCTAATTTCAGAGAAATATAGTCAAACAAGTACATTATAAGAGGCTATTCAATGTATATTGTATATAATTTTACTTTAAGGCAGGTAAACTCAAACAGAGTAAAACAAACATAGAAATTGTACATAGCCTGAGAGCCAGAGTCTGACACAGATGAAAGTGTATACTGAGAGGGACATTGTTAGAATAATTAGCAGTTACAGTGGCATTGAACAGTTAAGGTTGCCCACAGTGATCATTTAAATTGGTGAAACCTGCATAGATTAAGCAGGGTTTTAGGCAGTTCCTTTAATCATCCAGTGTTCCTACCTGCAAATGAATGCTTGCCCAGCTGAGTATAAGAAAAAGGCAGTTCAAGGCATTCTAAGCTATGCTCCTGGTGTTGTAAAGATAGTCAACAGGCCAGAAGCAGTACGTTAGGGCTACAGCGGTTAGCCCAGTCGTGCCTTCTTGGCAGACAGACATGTCTGGAACTTAATTTCTGCAATGTTAACACTCATTCTATTGGTTTGGTAGTATAATAACAGAAGCAGCTGAAGATATCTACAGTACACGGAAAAGAAACCTAGATTTATGAAAGGATAAATTGTTATCTTGTTTATCTTTTCTCCTAATTTTGTTTGCTTGCTGCAGCCATTTCTTCTGTTTACTGTAACCTTTGGAGTTCTTTCTGGCAATTAGTATGGTTGCCTGTGCAGTTATTTTGCACCTCACAACCAGACAAACCATCGGTAAATACCGTCATAAACATCCAGGTGCAGAAAGATAATCTGAGTAGCTAAGACCTACAGTTATTAAACAGAAAACTATACTACTAGTTACCAGTAGAGGTGTGCAATGAGTAGACAAGCACTGAAGCAAGTAAACTAAAAAAAACAAGATATGAAACACTTCTCTGGATATTGCAGGGTTTCCTCCTGTCTACAGGAAGGCTATCCAAGGAAGGAGTCCTTCCCTATGTGAGAAATACATTGCTGAGTGTATTTAAAATAGTTTGTCTTACTTTTGCTTCTTAGTGTTTGGGCTCTGAGCTTGCTGTAGTCATGCTGTTTCCTGAATTCCTAAGGAGAAGCTGGGCCTCAGTTCTGCTGCTTTCATGGGAAGGTCCAGCAAGACCATTAGATGGGGATGGTCATACCCAGGAAGTGGGACTTCCTATTGTGGGTTTTGCCTATCTTTCCCATATTTTCATTTGTCCTTTATTTATGTATGTATGGATGGATGGATTTATTGATTTAGTTGTTTAGTATTTAGTTCTTGGTAACCAGATAAGTACACTAGACAAGTGAATGCCTATTTTCAGGCACACCACTGGATGGTACAAGACAAGTAATCTACAATCACCAGTATTGAGCAAACCAAAGTACCCAAGGGATATGAAGTGGGAGGAGCATTCAAACTACAGATACAATAAAGGCAAATAAAAAAGATAAAAAATAAACATGAACACTGCAGTGTGACAGCAAGTAACAAACAGTGCATCAATTCAACCACAGGGGATTATAAGTAGTGTAATCAATTAGCTATAAGCACATAATAATATTACAAAAGGGGATTAGTCTTATAATAATGTCTCATGTTATGTCTATAAAACTTCTTTATTTTAGAATGTTATACTTGCAATAAACTGGAAATTCTAATGTTATTGACTAGTCACCTGGCCATCTTTTGGTATAAATGCAGCTGCTGACAGCTTGGAGTCATGTCACCTTGAGCTAAGGAGTAAGGATGAGTGCCTGCCGAGTGCAATGTCAAACCTGCAATGTGGGAGCCAGTGGATAGTGGGTAGCAGAGAGCAGAGTTTTCAAGGAGAGCCCTAAGGTGAGAACTGCACAAACCAGTTAAGATACACAAGTTTTTAAACCCCATGAAAGAGTGGAGGGATGACAGTAGCTCTGAGCAGGGACTTTGACTCCAGAGGTGTAGACTAAGGTTACCTGAGTGTCTTGGTATGTTGCTTTTGGCAGATGCTACATGGGTCACGCTTTGTAGACACCTTTTGGCAGCAGTACCTGATGGAAAGTGTGTGAGGCTGGAAGCAAGGTACATGGTAAAGAGAGGCTGTTCTACCTGGAATAGTTGGCTTATGCCCTTATTGGTTAGTGAGGTGGTACTGGCACCCTAGATCTTACCACAGAGGTGAGAAAAATAAGCTTCCTGCAAGACTGCTCAAAGCTTGTATTTTACTTTCATTACTTTGTCATCCTGACAATAACATAAGTACATTATTGTAAATTGCCACTAATAAAACAACACCCAGTTGGGTGCTTTGCACCATATTACTATATGTCCAATCCTTCTCCTAAACCTCCCCTTCCACAGCCAGATGCAGGCAATATGTCTCTGTCCCTCAGCACTCAATTAACTCATTGGTTTGTTTACAAAGGAAAAACACAGAAACATACAATGATGGCACAAAAAGACTGATGGTCAATTTAGTATCTCTGTAACACCCTGTCATAGCCTAAGATCTTTTGTCAATACAGGGTCTTTGTCTACACTATCTACCCACTTGATCCTGGTTTTACTACTTCCCTGTTAGTAACTACTAAGCTCTTAACTCTGTCCCAACAGTATTTGAAGCCAGTAATTGTCTCAGGGGCCCACCACTCCACTGGCAGACTGTTGCATGACTCAACCACCCTCTCTGTAAGGTAGAACTTTCTCACAGGTTCTGATTTCAAAATAGCATCTGATTTGTGACAGTTAGACATGGTTTCCAGCAGTGCATATTCCAGTATTGAGGCATCTGACAACAGAGGCTATGACAGACTAGACCACAAAAATCAGATTTTGTTAACCTGTAGTGGCCCCTGTCCACCCATATCCACATAGGGATGTGAGAGCTGTGTAGTGGACATGCTATGCCTGCCTGAATCCAGGGACAAGTGGCCAAAGCAGACCTTTTAAAAAAATTGACCTGGACACATTTCAGACATTGGACCTTTGGAAGTTCAGCCCCATTATTTAACATCACTTACCCTGTGACTATTGTGAACTACCTTGCAGCAAATACTTCTCCTTTACCTTATGGGTTACTGGAAGCATCATGACAACCTCTGGACCACAAAACTAAACTTATCCTTTTATTATTTTCAGTCCAAGAAACATGTTCTAAAGTGGATCCAAATTGGGGGAAAAGGGCATCTTACACATCACCCCTGAAATGTGCAGCAGGCAGGCCAAAACTAAACAAATGTGTGCTGACATACATGTGCAAGGACCAAAATGACATTTTGGTGTGATGCCTCAATTTTGTCAGAGTGTGACATCACACCAAAATGTTTGTTCTGGTTGGTTCAGGGGTGTAGTGCTGTGAATTGCAATGACTTTTTGTTTATAGGGTCATAGGCTTTTTTTTATAAGCAGTTATACTGTGGAAAATAGACCTTCTTAGGTGTTACCTGTCTTGCAAAATGACTTTTTAAGGTAAGAGCTTTGTTTGCACTGTTTTATTTTAAGTATAATAATTTTTAGCAGCATCAATCAGTATACTGATCATCTCATTGCATTGTCTGTATATGGAGCTGTCTGCACCAGCTGACATCTCAATAATTTTGTCTGAGCATGGGTGTTGTGCAATATTTTACTTGAAGAATCAACCTTACACCCCTCTGTTGATAATACAAGTTTCAGAATACATCCCACACATTTGTTTTGTTTCTGATGTACAACGCTTTCTTATATTTTACCCACTTCTGTGACTGCTAAGACTCATGTAAATGGATTTACTAGCCAAGAAAACATGTTCACAAGTCACAAAATCTGTCCCTGTTTCTGTGAATCTTAGCAACCTAATTTGATCAATACATAGTTTAAAATCTTTTTTTTAATAAAGCCAAATTTGAAGAATGCACTGACACTCTACTCTGTTACCCACACAAGTTTCAAACTGTGGTTCAAGCCTATTTTTTATGTACAAGGCTACCATTTTTTACCTACTTTCATGACCAGTAACGCTTACACAAATGGACATCTTATCTCATAAAAGTGGATTTAATCTTTTGAAAACTGAAACTACTGTTGTCAAGAAAAACACATTATGAAACATCTGTGAAAAACTGAATGCACAAAAACATAAATCAGTTTTATTAATAATTTAAAATCTTCAAAGTTGCCTATTAAGCCACATAGCAAAGAATGGTGAATGGGGCAAACTCTAACTAACTTTCAAAATTCTGTTTGGAACCCACAACCATTTCTGTGCTATTGCTGAGCAAATGAAAAGTCTTACAAATATAATTGTTCATGTTTTCAACCTTACAGAACTTTAAACTGCTGAACCAATCATGACCACACTTTTGTGGATCCAGAAAACCTGGTTCTAAGAATAGAGTTGCCATTATGTCAGTTTATTCTTTCCAAAGATTGCTGTGGTATTAGGTGCAGAAATTGGGATTTAACATAGGAAAGCATTTGTAACCAAACCTACAGGGGCACAACCACACCCGTATAATCTAAGTACTACAGTATGCCAACAATCAGAGGTGGATGTAGAATGACATTCCGTATATGAATAGTCCTGCAAATTTCATGGCATTTGTGAAGTGCAAATTTGCCAAATTCATCAAGTGCTGCTTTCAAAATTGCTGTTTTTGGTAAATAGAAGATGATATTTGCTTGTGAAGTGGCCACTTTGACCCTCAAAAAAAATACTTCATGGTGAAAACTTCTCAAATGAAGTCAAGTCAACATTGTTGAGGTCAGTGGAAACTTCGGAAAGCTCCACAAAGGTGAATTCTGGCCACTTTGCAGCTACTTTGACAGGAAAGTTTAAATTCACAATGCATCTATTGACAATACCTAAATAGAGTACTACATAGTATAACTATCTCTCTCCCCCACCCCATCCCCCTAACTGGAAACCTCAATTTTTTTGTGGGCTGAAGGTATTCCAGCACACCTGTGTCACATAGGGTCAGGAAGCAGCATCTGTCACCTGTTAGTCTAATCCATTGATGAAAGTATGATGCCAACAATTGGCATTATAAAACAAAATAAGATCCTTTTGAAAGCCTGAGACTAGAGATGCAGCAAAGTTTTAATTCACTTGAAAAAGTTGATGCAAAGTCAGAAATTTGCTTCTGCACATAATTTTGTGAATCTGTCTTACTGCACCCGAAATTCATCATATCGACTTTGCTTGTTGATTTTGCCTTATATCTTGGCCAATAACTATGCATTGTGTTTTCACAGTGAAGTTAGCCAAAACAAGGCCTTATCACATGTCTGCCTTTCATCAGGTCACATGATGGGCAGGAAGTAATTGAATGAGACATGAAGTGAGTGTCTCACTTTCAGTTTCACAGCAGCAGTGATTGCATTAGCTGATTGTGTGTCCTTGTCTCTGTGAGGATTACAAAAACACCTTTAGCCATAGATATTTTCCAAACTTAGTTGCTTTACCATTAATTCTATACTTTTATAAACCAGAAAGCTGTATTTCATCAACCTAATTTTTGTAAGGTTTTGTTATTCCCTGTTGTTCAGTTTGTAACTTGAGTTACACTTTTTTCTTCTAACTTTTGCTTTTCTTTCCTGTCCTTTTTTTTGTTTGTTTTCTAGTTAATCTTAAGTTTTAATGGATAGAGACAGAGGTCAAACCAATGAGCAACAAGGACCAAGGATGCAGTGTGGGAGAGCCATAAGGCATGACCGCTGTCCTTTTTTTCCTTTTGGTCAGGCACCAGAAGTAGCAGCAGCAGTAGATGCTCCATCTTGTAGTGGTGACACTGCCGATGTGGTTACTGAATAAAGCCAGCAGCAGGAGCAGTTAGAACAGCAGCAGCAGCTGCCTGTTGCACCTGCCCCTCCTAGTTGTACTGGCATCACAACTAGCACCCAGGCACCACCAGAGCAGCCAAAAACATCTGTGGCCCTCCACTCTTCCAGGTCCACCAAAGAGCTCTACTGTATGGGATTTTTTCACCACACCCGTGAAGGATCCAAGTGTAGTGAAATGTAAACTGTGTGTAATACATGTCCAGTGAGGAAAAATGGGAAGCCACTTGGGCACGGTTGGGCAAAGATCCCACCTTCTTATACACCACTGTGCAGAGTGGGAGGCCAGGCTGCCAGAGGGAAGAAGAATGCCTGTTCCTGCAGAAGGGGGTGGAGCAGAACACGACAGTGCCAGCTGGAAAAAGAGTACCAGGAAGAGGAAGAGGAGGACTGTGAGTACTCCTACAGGTGGAATGGTGGACAAATCTGTGACACCTTCTGCAGCAGCCACCTCATCTGCCTAATCAGTACTCACACCAGGAGAAGCAATCACTCAGGCTGACCTAACAATTGTTTGGACTGAGGTAGAGGATCTCTACAAGGAGTTAAAAGAAGGATGGCAAGACATCCAGTGGGTTCTTGAAATGAGGAGACAATAATTAGTCTTCTGAGAAAGATCCATGATCAGCTGTAGTTAGTAGACAAATTTATTCTATGATGCACTTGTTGTTGCTGTATATGTAGTTGTAGTTTATATTTTTTTTGTTTTCACTTCCCTTCCCTCTTCCCAACTCCCCCCAAAAAATAAAAAATAAAAACGAGGGGAAAAAAAGAAAAACACATTTACAGTCTTAAGAGTTAATTTCTCAAACTTCTTTTCACTGCTTCCTTCCTTCCTTTTCTATCTTCCTTAACCTTCTGAAGTCTCCTTTTCTCTACTGTTGTTGAGTGTTGTAGTTGACCCCACACCTCAATAAAAAAATCAAAACATCAGACCATTAATGTGGTGAAAATGTTGACTTACACTTTCTATGCTATTTTAGATTGCCACTTATCTCCTGATTTGTATTTCTCTATTTTGAGTCTACTTTGTATTTTCTTTTCACATTTGAAATAATAAAAAAATGTTCCTTTTGATATGGCTTTGACAAGATTTTCATCAGTATTCTCAGTTGTTTGTGAACACGTACTGTCCCATAAGGTCAGGGAACAGTGTCTGCAGTTCATTTTAGTCACAAGAAAAGAAATTTTAAACAATTGGTGTACAAAAACAGATGAGAATACCACTGAAAACTTGGTCAAAGCCATATTAGAATGAGCGCTGCTTTCATTATTTTAGATGTGAAAACAAGTACTAAAGCAGACTCAAATTGTTGAAATAAATGGTATCACACAAGTCAGTAGATAAATGGCAATTTAAAAAGGAATAAAAAAGTATAGGTCAAAATGTTCAGCACATTAATGAACAGCTGCTTTATCCAAAATAAATAAATAAATAAATGTTCCTATCCTATCTTAAGTAGGCATGCCACCACATCATGTTGCATGCTGTACTACAGTTGTGTAACAGGAAATGACAAACACTAATAGTAGCGTAGTGTATAAGAAACTCTTAACTACAAATAATTTAGTTTTCACTTCTGGTCATGAAAATTTCTGCTGATATAGATTAATGTCAATTGCTGTCCCAAATTGGTCATAAACTGCAGACACAATGCATGGAGATGCTGTTGCAGTGGTCACTCTGCAGCTGGGCACTGGGCAGTAGGGAAGAACCACAATGATGTGAAACCTTGCTAATAAATGAAATATAATTATTTGTTTAGTCATGAATCTTGTCAAGTAGTTGCCTAAGTCCCAAAAAAGCTTTCCTTCTGCTATGTGCTTCCTGTTACTGTGCAGTGCAAATGTCCAGAGAAGTCGAGAAGATCCACATGAGAAACTATCTGAATAATTGAAACATAATCCGGGATTTTGACAGCAAGATTTTCCCTGCTAGCCACAAAAGTGAAGAGGTTGCCCAAGTCCTAAAAATGCTTTCCTTCTGCTACATGCCACCTGTTGCTATGCTGTGTAACTGTCCAGAAAAGTTGAGAAGACCCACGTGAGAAGCTATCAGAATAACTGAAACATAATTCAGGATTTTGACTGCAAGATTTCAACTGCTAGTCACAAAAGTCAAGTAGTTGTTCTAGTAGTAGTAATAGTAGTAGCAGTAAAAACCTTTATTTTTATACAGAAAAAGTTGATGACATTATACATCATTAGGATATAGTCCTATTTTCAAGATGCTCTTGTTATATAGAATTTAAAACAATTAAGACCTAGTACAATAACAACATCAAGACAACAAAATATACTAGACAAACCATTCATTATAACAGTACAGATAAATTAATCAGAGAATCGTATAACAATAATACATTTAATCACTAACACTAATTATACATATATTGCACTTCTCTTTGCTAGGCATAATTTAGAAGTTCTCTAATTCCTAGCCATAACATTCACACCTTACTCTTAATTCTAACTTCAAACTTGTTGAGAATTATTTCACATATTTGAATTGTTTATTTGTTACTGATATAAGAGCATTCCATGTCCTGTCTACAATCACTGGGAAACTCAAATTACTGTATGTATTTTTAAGTTTTGGGAAAACAGAATTTCTTAAATTTACATCTCGTCGATAATGAGCTTACATTTTCACTTCCAATTTGTCACAAAGGTACTTAGGCTGTTTCTGATTTGACACTCTATAGATCTGGATTGCCCAGGCAATCCACCTTTTACTCTCCTGTGGAGCCATCCTAGTTCCTCAAATAACTGACAATGATGAACATTATAATCCTTTCTTGTTATAAATCTGGCCAATCTATTGTACATTCTCTAGTCCAAAAATGCTTTCCTTCTGCTATGAGCCTCCTGTTGCTGTGTCGTGCAACTGTCCAGAGAAGTCGAGAACACCCACATGAGAAGTTGACCAAATAACTGAAAAATAATGTTTGATATTGACTGAAAGATTCCCCCTGCTAGCCACAACAGTCAAGTGGTTGCCCTAATCTAAAAATGCTTTCCTTCTGCTACAAGCCACCAGTTGTTGTGCTGTGTAACTGTTCAGAGAAGTCGAGAAGACACACAAGGGAAACTGTCTGAATAACTGAAACATAATTCAGGATTTTGTCTGCAAGAAGGTGCTATAAAAAGTTCTAAAGAAACAGTACTTCACTATAATTCTGGTCTCTGAAAATGATGCCCAAATGACAAGTTGCTGTGCTGCTACTGCTGCTGCTGCTTGGTGCTTGCTGCCTGCTTGCTGTAGCCTGTTATGCCTCTAATCACAGGCTATGACAGAGAAATATTTTGGAAATCTTTCCATTTTAAAGCAGCATGGGCATAGCCATGCTGTCTTATTGCTATGAAGTAGAAGAGAAAGGGGCAGGAATGCTATCATGTGTTCCTCCACAGTGCTACAGTCATGTTCCCAGCATTGGTTTTCCACTGGCCCTCCCATGCACAGACCTGAAAACTCCTCTCCTCCCTTTCCTGATGAGTCACTGAAGAAAGAGTTCACTACAGTTTTAAAAACACAGGATATGATCACCCTTTCCAAGCATATTCTGTTGTCAGTTTCTTATCAGGCTGGCACTAGGACATTGAGGAATGTGAGTCTCACAGGCTGAAAGGCCTTGTGGTTCCAAGTCAGAGTGCAGAAAGCTAAATGGAACTTAGCAGGAAGTAAACAGAACTGCAGGATTTTTAAAGCCACAGCTAGGTAAGCAAGCTGCTAGTTCTTTGTGGGTACATAGCACCGGGACTGAGAGACAGTAAATGCTTCTTCTTTGAATCCCTTACTAAGCAGCTGTGACATTATATATTCCAGAAGCCTGATTAACAAACAATGTAATGTTTAATATACAGATCTGTACTGGTACTGGAAGAGTGGTCCTGTTGCGGGGGCTGGGATGTGGTTTTCCTTCTCAGCAGGGTGCTCAGTGGAAGGCTTCACATTTTAGCTTCCAGACACAACCCTGTAGGACTGTAGCTGCAAGTTCTTTCTGAGTACATGATACCAGGACTGAGAGTTAAGGAGGAGATAATTATAGGGGACAGTGAAGAAGAGCTAGACTGTATGGTGAGTTATGGTTCATATGTACAAAGCAGCAATCAGTTCTATGTTCTGGAAAACTTGATAGAAGCATGCTGACAAAGAAAAACAAATGAAATCTCCCCACAGGAAAACTTAAAAATATTGTGTTGAAATATTACAGGTACAGTGAGGAAATTTAGAGATATAGGTTGTGTTAAATGTTTGAACAAATATTTGGTAATAATGTTACAGGAAACTTGGTCATGTTCAGTGGATGAATATATTAGAGGGTTACCAATGCTGGGCCACTGAGGCAAGAAAACACAGTAAATATGGGAGATCATCAGGAGGAGTTTGTACCTTAATATGTACAGGACAGGAATTGAAAGGGACATGTATTATTAGAGATCCTACCCATTACATCATAGGATTGCTATTTCAACATAGGGATGTAATTATATGTATTTTGCCGAATATACATATATACATATATATATATTAGAGGCAAAAAACTCTGTTTAATGCATTAGTTAGGGTTGTTCCACAGCGACAAAAGTGAGGAAATTCAGTGTTAGGGTTGAAAGCCTCACTTGGACCCCCCCACACCCCAACCCGGCATCAGGGTGCGCATTGAGATCATCTAACTCTCACCCCATGAGATGTGTGAAGAAGCAGAAGTATAGGAGAATGGAGGTGAGAGTTGGGCAGAAGCCCAACACGCACTCTGATGCTGGCTGGGGATGTGGGCAGGGGTCCAAGGGGCTTCAACCTAACACCAAATTCCGCTTTTGTCGCTGTGGAACAACCCTAACTAATGCATTAAACAGAGTTTTTTTGCTTCTAATTTCCTTCTTTGAGAAGTATAATGAGAAATAGCAAATGTAATGCAGCTGCAGGAGCACGGGGCCCTTTTGGCCCCACACTCCTCACATGATGTGTTTTCACATAGTAACACGGTGTCCGTAAACGCAAATGGTAATGCGATGTTGATGCAAAGTGAAACAGAAAGATAAACAGTACTATAGACAGAAATGGTTAAAATAACACAAATGCAAGCACAAAGGAAAGCGAGAATGGTAACACACATGGTGCCATAGACGGCAACAGTAAGTGAAATGGCTATGGAACCACAAGCATAACTAGGGTGTAACAGTAATGTAAGTGCACAGGCTGTTTTCCCAAAAAGCTGCACAGAGAAAGACAGTGAGTACAAAGAATGTAAGCATAATAATGGGTCCCAGAGCAGAAAATGAGGAGTTGGAATAGTAACTTGCTTATAACTCGGGAACTACAGGACGTAGAAAAAAAACTTGAAAAGTCATATGATTTCTGACTTTCTGGCCAGTTTTTTACTTAGCCCCAATTAGGGGGCCAAGCATTTTTCTGGCAAAAAGTCTGTATCTCGAACCGTTTCCAAGATATGGGCCCTGAAAGCCGTGGCGAATGCCGTAATATTATCCTATGGTAAAAAAAGAGAAGTTTGGAGTGCCATAACTTTCGCTCCCTGTAATATTTTTTCACTAAACCAGTAAAAGGCACATCTGTGGGATATTGGCTGTCTTCTCTCCAAATTTCAGCCCAAAAGACCAAACCATTATTTTGCAGCAGGGCAGCAAAGAATTCCTGTAATGAGGTGGATGTCGTAATGTTATCCTATGGGAAAAAGTGTCAACTTTGGAGTGCCGTAACTTTGCCGGACTGTAATATTTTTTCACTGAAATACTGAAAGTCACGTCTGTGAGATGTTGGCTGCGTTCCTTCCAAATTTCAGCCCAAAAGACCAAACCATTTTTTTTGCAGCAGGGTGGCAAAAAATTGCTGTCATTTTCACACAGCCTAGAAAAGTACTGTCGAACTTTGTGAAAGCTTTTGCAAATTCATTTGACACTGTTGCAAGTGTGAACGTTACTTTTTCAGAAAGCTGAAAAACATATTTCTGGGGTGTTTTACTCCAAAATAAAGACATGCCTAGCATCCTCAGGGTCCAACTAGCGAATACAAAAGATTTAGGTTGCTAGAGGGTCCCAAATTAAAATGCCAAGCATGTTTCTGATGATCAACTGAAAGCAAAATGGCAGATTGCGACAGTAAAGAGAGCTACTTGAGAAAGTAGAAAACTGCATTTGCGACACTGTCAAACTTTTGTTAACTTTCCCATTGATATATAATGGAATTTGTTTTTGAATAACTTTTGAACCGTTTAATATTTTTCATGAAATCTTCATAAGGCACATCAGGAACCCAGCCCACATTCCCTGAAGATTTCAGGCGAAGTCCATAAACCGTGCAACCTCTAGAGACGACCAAAGAATTCCAAAAGCATAGATGCACGTGCAGATCACGCTTAGTAACTCTGCAGCAGTATATCCGAACAGTATGAAGGCTGGCAGATCCCAAGATCTATGGTTCTTGATCGTGTATAGCCAAATTTAAGGCAAATCCGTTGAGCAGTTACAAAGTTATTATTGTGCAAAGTTTAGGTTTAACATGTAAATGGCTCCTCAACCCCAACTATGGTAGCACTACCGTGCTACCATAATATATATATATATATTATATATATATATATTTATACAACACATGTTTGGGGATAAATGTACAGATAAATACTTGTATCTCAGGCACCCAGTGAAGATATCATTGATATCTCCATGTTCCTATACATCATGGAGATATCTCTATGTTCCTATACGTCATCCAAACAAAAGTGAAACTACACTTTCCATTGCAGTCCTACCTCTCTACAGCCTAGTGCTGTTTCCCCCACACACGCGTATACACCCCTGGCATTTACTTGACCCAACAAATATTTTTTAACAAATAACTCTGTAACGTATCTGGTTGATCCTGCCACTCCGTGTTTCAGTAATTGAAAATAACACTTTCACTTTCCCTCTTAAAATGTGGCGTGACCGGAGTATAAAGTAGAAATAGAATGAACTCCCAGTGATTTACACAACACCAGTCAGTCTTCAAACATACTCAAAATTGTTTTTCTCTATCATTTTCTTCAATTTTATGCAGAAGCTGCCGACAGTACTGTGGCGCAGAGGTGAAGCGGTCGGCAGCTTCAGCACAACAGAAGAAAGCGAGTGCGAGGCGTTACTATATGCGCTCTCACTCTCATTTCTTTCTGCTGTTCTAGCTTCTTTCCACTCTGCGCTCCCTGTCGACAGCAAAATGAAAAATCGACAGAAAAAAACAATTGGATGTTGAAGAACAACTGTGTTAATATCACTGGATCATTCTATTCTTACTTTATAAACTCGACCACCTTCATTCAGAAGGAAAGTGAAAATATTTTCAATTCATAACACTGAGTGGCGGGATCAACTCAGAATATTTTAAAATTTATTTATTTAAAAATAATGGCAAGATCAACAACCTAAAAATTAAGATATACACAAAACTTTAAACTGGCAGGATCAACCACAGTTTTTTTCAAGTAACATCTCATCTGTTAGGCATATACCATACATAGGACTTTCTATTGTATGTGGCCCCAAACATTTGTTTGTATAAACCGAATATGACATGGCCCGACTGAAGATATCATATTTATCTTCACTCGAGGCCAATGAAATCATGATATCTCACTCGTGGCTTCGCCACTCGTGAGATATCATGATATCATTGGCCTCTCATGAAGATAAATATGATATCTTCAGTCAAGCATATCATATCTATATATATATATATATATATATATATATATATATGTATATTAGAGCAAAAAACTCTGTTTAATGCATTAGTTAGGGTTGTTCCACAGTGACAAAGTGAGGAAATTCGGTGTTGGGTTGAAAGCCCCCTGGACCCCGCCCACACCCCAACCAGTATCAGGGTGCACATTGGGGTTGCGGACCTACCTCTCACCCCATCAGATGTGTGAAGAAGCAGAGGTATAGGAGAATGGGGTGAGAGTTAGGACTGACAACCCCAATGTGCCTCTGATGCCGATTGAGGGTGTGGCAAAATCAAAGCTAACGCCAAACTTCCTCACTTTTGTCGCTGTGGAACAACCCTAACTAATGCATTAAACAGAGTTTATTTGCCTATAATTTTCCTTCTTTTTGAGAAGTATAATGAAAAATAGTGAATGTTATGCGGCGGCGGGCCCCATGCTCCCGCCATGTGATGTCTTTTCGCATAGTAACACGGTGCCCACAAATGCAAATGGTAATGCACATGGTGATGCAAAGTGAAACAGAAAGATAAACAGTACTGTAGACACAAATGGTTAAAATAATGCAAACTCAAGCATAAATGGAAATGCGAAGGGTAACGCACATGGTGCAGCAGACGGTAACAGTAAGTGAAACGGTTATGGAACTGCAAGCAGAAGCAGTAAGGGTAACAGTAATGTAAGTGCACAGGCTAGTTTTCCTCAAAAGCTGCACAGAGAAAGACAGTGAGTACAAAGAATGTATGCATAATAATGGGTCTCGGAGCAGAAAATGAGGAGTTGGAATAGTAAATTGCTTATATCTCAGGAACCGTACGATGTAGAAAAAAAATTTAGAAGTCATATGATTTATGACTTTCCTGGCTAGTTTGTACTTAGCCTCTGCTGAGGGCTAAGCATTTTTCCAAAAAAAAGTCTGTATCTCGCACCGTTTCCGAGATACGGGCTCTGAAAGGCACGGCGACTGCCGTAATGTTATCCTATGGGAAAAAAAGAGACGTTTGGAGTGCCATAACTTCAGCTCCTTGTAATATTTTTTCACCAAACCAGTAAAAAGCAATCTGTTGGATGTTAGCTTTCTTCTCAACAAATTTCAGCCCAAAAGACCAAACCGTTATTTTGCAGCAGGGCGGCAAAGGATTCCTGTAATGCGGCAGACGCCGTAATGTTATCCTATGTGAAAAAAGCATCAACTCTGGAATGCTGCAACTTTACTGCCCTGTAATATTTTTTCACTGAAACACTGAAAGTACATCTGTGAGATATTGGCTGCATTCCTTCCAAATTTGTTTTTTTGCAGCAGGGTGCCAAAAAATTGTTGTCATTTTCACACAGCCTGGAAAAGTACTGTCGAACTTTACGAAAGCTTTTGCAAATTTATTCAACACTGTCGCAAGTGTGAAAGTACTTTGCGAAAGTACTTTTTCCAGAAATCTGAAAAACATATTTCTGGGGTGTTTTACCCCAAAATAAATACATGCCTAGCATCCTCAGGGTCCGACTAGGTGAATACAAAAATAATTAAGTTGCTAAAGGGTCCTACATTTAAATGCCAAGCATTCTTTTGATGAGCAACTGAAAACAAAATGGCGGATTTGTGACAGTAAAAGGGCCATTTGCGAAAGTAAAAACTGCATTCGACACTGTCAAAACTTTTTGTTAACTTTTCCCATTGACTTATAATGGGAATTTGTTTTTTGAATAACTTTTGAACCGTTTAATATTTTTCATGAAATCTTCAAAAGGCACATTGGGGACCCTGTCCGTACTTTCCCTGAAGATTTCAGACCAGTCATGCAAACTGTGCACCTCTAGAGACGACCAAAGAATTCCAAAAAAGCATAAATAAGCATGCAGATCACTCTTAATAACTCTGCAGCTGTATATCTGAACAGTACGAATGTTGGCAGATCCCAAGATCTATGTTTCTTGATCATGTATTCTAAATTTCAGGCCAATCTGTTGAATGGTTGCAAAGTTATTAAGGTGCAAAATCTTAGGTTTAACATGTAAATGGCTTCTCAACCCTAACTATGGTAGCACTACCGTGCTACCATAATATATATATATCCTCTCCCATTTACATCTCCTATTACGATATCCTCTTTGGAGGTGTTAACACAGATAATATTACAATTACAAGTATCCTATCCAGTTACAATGATAATATTAGCAGGTGATTTTAATGCCCGCACAGGGGGAGCATTTGGAAGAAAAGACCAGAAATTGGAACTTGGATGATATTATGTCAATACCATTGAGGAATTCATTAGACAAGAAAACTAATTAACAAGGAGAGTTATTATTAGAGTATTTGAATTCATTAAATATGTAAATACTAAATGGGAGATGTAATGGCGATGGGGGGGATGACACATAATAACCGTTATGGTGGAAGCACCTTGGATCATGCTATTGTGGATGTGTTCTCATATAAGAATGTGTTGTCTAAATGCACTGGATAAAAGGGACAGTGATCATAGACCAAATAATGTGTTGATCAAGTGGAATAGGAAAGAAAAAGGAAAATCGAGAAACAACAGAATGGATAGAGAACAATATGGTGTTGTATAATAAGAAAGAGTTAAATGGACATCTCTAAATATATCAAGGTTATTGAATCTATTGGAAGAACCAGGAACTCTGGGGAAAAAAAAGCAAATTGAAGAGAATTGTTGCCAGAACTGAAAAGAGCAAGATTCAAAAAGTGTACAACAGCTGTATGGTTTGATGAGGAATTCAACAGGAAATGGAAAATAATTAAACAAATAGGGAAAAGGATAACAAAAAAATGAAATAAATGATAGGGTGGCATTTAACCATTTGAAAAAGGAATACAAAAATCTCCATAAGAATAAAAAACAAATATTTAATAATGAGCAGTGGAATATGATGCAACAGTCAATAGAAAATAGAGATAGTACAATGTTTTGGCATTTGGTGGCATATGGTACAGAGAAAATGAGGTTTGCTATAGAACCTGTAATTGCTCCAGAAGTTTGGAAACAGTATTTTGAAAAAATCTTTAATAAAACAGCTATAACATCAGAAGTTAGAAACAAACTGAAAGAAAAAAGAGGTAATGCAAGGAATCTGAATATTTCTAAAGCGGAAGTAATAATATCAATTAAATTACAAAAGAAAAACAAAGCCCCAGGTATCAACAGAATATATGCAGATATGTACCGGATATGTCCAGAATGGTGGGCCGAGAATTTGATCCCCTTTTTTGAAAATATAATACAATGTAACAAAATACCAGCTAAATGGAATATAGGAATGGTGGTTCCACTCCACAAGAGAGGATCTATGCTGCACCCAGAAAATTATAGGCCAATAGCCTTATTAAATATAAATGGCAAAATATTTTCTAGGTTACTGTTAAATAGATTACAATTTTGGGTAGATGAAAATAAAATATTGTCTAAAAATCAGGCAGGATTCTGTAAAGGAAGATCTACAATAGAATGAATTTTTATTTTCCTCTATATTCTGGAAAAATATGTAGTTGGAAAGAAAATTAAGATCTATGCAGCATTCATAGATATAAAAGCTGCATTTGATTCAGTAAATAGACAAATTCTGTGGACTATATTATCAAAAAAGGGGATAGATAAGGCTCTCTTAGAGGTAATAAAATTAATGCATGAGAACAATAGAACAGTAGTAAGATATAGTAAACAGGGGGCGATAACAGAACAAATAAATGTAAACACAGGAGTTAACCAGAGTTGCTTACTAGCCCCACTATTATTTAACATGTTTATTAATAAAGTAGTAGAGGCGTTGGAAGGTATTGCTATCTTTCCACCAAAAGTAAACTCTATGGTAGTTAAAACAGTATTATTTGTGGATGACACAGTACTTCTTTTTCAGACTCCAGTGGGGTTAAGAAGGGCATTATCTATAGTCAAAGAGACCCCTATAAAACTGGACTTTCAATTAAACACTGAAAACTAAAATCATGGTGTCTGTGTGTGTGTGTGGGGAGTCCTGAAAAGTGGAAGTTGGATGGGGATTATATTGAAGAGATTACAGAATTTCAATATTTAGGACTTATAATAAACAGGAACTTTGGATGCAAGGCCCATATGAATAGAATTAAAATTAATGCTACAAAAACAATGTCAGGAATTATAAGATTTGCAAATACGTTTGCAAATAATTCCTATGTTGCCCAGAAAAGATGTTATGAAGCAGAAGTAAATTCCCAAATGTTATACGGATCTGAGATATGGGGTTTAGGTACTGATATCAAGGAATTAGAAATTATGTCAAATCAGCAGTTAAAAAAGTATTGGGTGTTCCAAAATCAACGTTAAATGCCACTGTATGGGCAGAAACTGCAACCCTTACATTAGCTACAAAAATAAGACAAAAATGTGTATTAACTTTTATAAAAAAATAAAGACTGCCCCGGTAGACAGCATATTACATCAGTGCTGGAATTATGCTAAGCAGAGAAAGTCAATGAATAAGAATAACTGGTTTAAAACCTTGAATAATGAATTGAACAGAATGGGAGATTCATATGATTATATCTTCAAAGATCAAATAGATCCAGAAAAATTTAGGGATATGGCATGTCAGAGACTTGTAGATATAGCCATGCAGCAAGATATTGGTAACATTAGGGATGCATGGAATATTCAACATAGAAGAAAATAAAACACAGTTTTGAGACAGAAAGCTATTTATTGGTTTGTGAAAATATAAAACAGAGAAGGGCCATGACGAGATTAAGATTAGGAATTTTTACTAATGGAAGGGTAATCAACCCGGAAATATCATATCAACTATGTGGTTGTACAGAAATGATAAAACTTACAAGTAAACACATTCTGTTAGAGTGCCCAATGTTTGGGGCAGAGAGGTAACAATTATTATATCCAATCTTTAATGGCATAATTCTCCCGGAAATGTTGAGAAAACTGAAAAATTGTTAAATCCGGTCTGGACAGTGGAAATTTTTTTCTGTAGCAAGTTTTGCACAATGAGTTTTTTTATATAAATTAAGATAAATTGTGCCTAGAATATAAAGTAGAATTACAGTATTTCAGTATTAATGGAATGGAAATGGATATTTTAGTATTTATGTATAAATATATGTGAAGAGTATTTATTTTTAGGTGCTGTGTGTAACAAACAATGTTTTATGCATACTTTTTCAATAAATGAACTGAACTGAATTGACTGCAAAATTGTAAATGCTTCTTCTTTGAATTCTTTACTTAAGCAGCTGGAAATTATACATTCTGGAACCCTGTTTAATAAGCAATGTAAAGTTTTCTATACAGAGCTGCACTGGTACTGGAAGAATATTGGGGTGGACTGGGATGTGGGTTTTCCTACTCCTAGTAGGGTGCTCAGCTTTCGGGCTGGTCACTGGGCAGGAATGTCTAGAGGGCCATCTTGTGGATGGTATGGCCCATTCTAGGGCTCTAAATTAAGTTTTGCAACCACTAGCTAGCAGGTATAATGACTGGGAAAATTTACTAGCCCCACAGACTCTTCCACTAGCCCAGCCAATGTACTTTTTGGTTACATTCTACAGTCCAAACCTACAGGGCTAGTTCAAGAAAACTCTTACTAGCCCAACACAAAATCTAGCAGAATGTGGCTAGTTGGCTTGTACAAGTTTCGATCCCTGCATTCTCTGTGATGAGTTGCCAGTACTTAAACAACTTTATTTTAAGATTTAATGACTGGAGTGTGGTCAGCTCTGGGACTGCCAGTGGCTGGTAGTCAGTGCTGTGACTGTCGGGTGCATTGCCATAAGGGGGCAGGTAAGTCCTATGACTGTTGAGGGAGGCTCAGAGGCAGTGTTGTGTTAATGATGGGGTCAGTACTGTGATTGGCTGTGAAATTATGCATTCCATAAGCCTTTTAACAAGCAATGTAAAGTTTAATATACAGAGCTGCAATGGTACTGGAAGAGTGATCCTGTTGGGGGCTGGGATGTGGGTTTTCCTACTCCCAACAGGGTGCTTAGCTTTAGGACTGGTCAGTGGGCAGGGAATGTCTAGAGGCCATCTTGTGGATGGTATGGCCCACTCCAGGGCCCTAAATTAAGTTTTGCAGTGACTAGCCAGCAACTCTAGTGACTGGGAAAATTTACTTGCCTCACATACTCTTCCACTAGTCCAGCTGATGTACTTTTAGGTTACATTCTACAGTACAAACCTACAGGGCTAGTTAAAGGAAAATCTTACTAGCCTAACACATAATCTACCAGAATTTGACTAGCTGGCCTGCACCAGTTTTGACCCCTGCACTCTCTGCGATGGGTTGCCAGTATTTAAATAACTTTATTTTAAGATTTAATGACTGGGATGCGGTCAACTCTGGGACTGCCAGTGGCTGATTGTCAGTGCTGTGACTGTTGGGTGCATTACTATAAGGGGGCAGGTAAGTCCTATGACTGTTGAGGGGGTTCAGAGGCAGTGTTGTGTTAATGGTGGAGGTCAGTACTGTGATTGTTGTGGTTAGGGGTGTCAGTGCTTTAATGGTTGAGAGTGGGGAGCCAGTGTATATATTGTTAAGGAGTGGGTGGCCAGTGCCGTAACTGCCAGGTGGGGGGCAGGGCTTTAACTTTTGGGAGTGGGGGGGAAGTGTTGTAACTGTGGAGGTGGGGATTACTGCTGTGTCTGTCTGTAGAGGGTATCAGCCCTGTGACTGTAGTGGATGTGGGGGACAGTGCTTTGACTGTGGTGGTGGGTAGTGCTGTGACTCTTGGGGGTAGAGGAAAGTGCTGTCACTGTTGGGGGATGAGGATCAGCACTCTGACTGTTGGATAGGTGGCCAGTAGGGATGGGTGGACCTGTCTGCATGAAATCAGAATCCCCCAGGATCTCACAGGATCCAATGAATCTGGGTAGATCAGGACACTGCTGCTTAGTGTACCGGGTCCGCCTTGTTATATTTTTAGTTTTAAAATAGATGTATTTTTTTAACGTGGATCCTCTCTCCTCTGTCTAAAAAACAAATTGCAACTGGGCAGAAAAAAAACAGTCTGTCATGCGATGCTGTTGCTTATACACCTGCGTGAAAGGGAATCCTGCATGCATGCTTGTGAAGCAAAATTGTGGAGGGAGTGAGAGACAGTTTCAGAGAGAGCAGGAACAGTCAGCAGCAATGTAGGCAGCATGGGTAATGGCCGAAGAGAGAAAGTCACACCTTTTTTTTGTAAATGTTTGTATGCTATGCTCCAGCAATAAAATCCTTGAATCAGGTTTGAGTGGCAAGAACAGCAGTGACAGCAGCAACAGTGGCCAAGGTAGGAAATTAAATGTATTTAAGAGAACTTAGAATGATGCAGTAGGGATTCGGGAATTGCTTGTATGCGGCGCTGGTAAATTGGCCAGAAGTTATGGCCCAAGAGAGTGAAATGCTGAGTTACAGAACTGCTTAGCACCACCCTGTTGTCTTAAATATAAGAGACTGAGTCAGTCCTCAATATGTAAAAATATGTTGGTTGGGAATATGAAATATGGAGAGACTTGGAAAAATATTGCAGAAGTTTGGTGCTGCTGCTATTTGTGATTTATTTTTTGTCAGAGTGCAATATAAACTTTTGTTAAATGTCTGAGCTAATGTCAGTCCTGCCTCTCCTTGTTCATGCAGGATGGATGTGACAGTTTGAGTGATTAAATGAGAGTTGTGACCTTCATAATGCAGGACAGTTGAGAGGCATGTTAATGTGGTCTTCACTGGTTTAAGTCTGCTGCATTGTGTTTTATTCAACATCTTTGTGACTGCTTTGTCCAAGTGTATACCTTTTATTTGCTTGTATGTGTTCATCTGAGCTGTGCTCGGATCTCTTGAGAGCTGTACTTGGTGTGCCAACGAGAATGCCTCCCTAAGAGTGGTCTGCTTTGTTCTGGAATAGGTGGGGGGAAGGGGACTGGGTGTGTGCACTGTATGAATTGAGGTAGGATGGGTGCCAGGCAACATATGGGAGAATGTATCTTTATTTATTTAGTTTTTGTTGACTGGGAAGGAGGACTGGACCACAGTTCTGCCTATTTTCAGACTTGTTCTGGGGCAGGAGGATACAGATGGATGCCATGCCAACTGACATTGAACCAGATTAAGCTGTTGGTGGTATTTTTCATTGAATGGGGAAATGTGCGTCTGTATGCGGTTGTGGGACAGCAGGGGCAGGGGTTTATGATGAGTCATGTGGGAGGGAAGAAGTGTTAAAACTGAACAGAGTGGATGCTAGCAAATGAGTGGAAGGAGGGAGTCTTCTAAGGAAGTGTTAATGCTAGCAGACAGATGGGCCAGGGTGTCCATGGTGGGGCAGGATGGCAGGGCTGACATTAGAATAGTCAATGCAAGCAGAGGGTGTAGAGATATACATACTGGGACAGAGTTGGTGCCTGCTATTGTAAGGGGGCAGCAGTTCACATATTTGGACAGGGTGGGTGTCAGCAGATGGGGGAACAGTAGTGTGTAATGAATTGGGGGCAGGGTGGGAATTTGAGGAGCAGGGATGTGAAATTACTGGAGTTGAGTGGATGTCAACAGATGGGATGAGGATCAATGGAATCAACATACAGAAGTGAGGAGACTGTCAGCAGATAGGAGGGGCTGGGGATCTGTATACTGAGAGGAGCCATGGTGATGCTATACAAAAGATGGTAAGGGACAAGAGCATTTCTGTAACCAAAAAAATGGGAAACTGGGAAGAAAGATCTACAGAATGGAGTCAGAAATGCAGACAGACACACTCAGACTAGACACTATTTTATTTTCAACTTTCTTACTCAGTTGTTGGTGGTTTTCTGGTATTAACATTAATTTTGTAAAGGTTCTTATTTGAATCAGAATCAATAAGAACTAATCAGAACTCTGGCATGGATCCTGATCCTGATAATAAGAGTCAGGACCTTTTAGGGTCTGCCCATCCCTACTGGACAGTGTGACTCACACTGGAAAGTGCTAGTTCTCTGACTATTGAAGGGGTGGTACAGTTCTGAGACTGTCGGGGTTGGGGGTGGCAGTCCTGTGACCATTGTGGGTGATGAGGCAGTGCTGTGGCTATTATGGATGGGGTCAGTGTGGTGATCATTAGGAGTAGTGGGTCAATGCTGTCATTGTCAGGGATGGGAATTAGTGATGTGACTGATGCTATCGGTTCTGTGACTTTTGAGGTTAAGTGGCTGTGCTGTGACTGTTGAAGATTGATAATCAGTGTTGTAAAATGGGATGGGGTGCAGTGCTGACTAGTGCTGTTACTATGAAGAAGGGATCAGTGCTGTGACTCTCAGGGATGTATGATTATTGCTGTGACTGCCAGGTTGGGGGGTAGGAGAGTAGTTCTGTGACTGTTGGGAATACTGAGAAAGTGTTGTGACTTTCAGGGGTGTGTATTTGTGCTGTGGCTGCCAGATGTGGGTAGTTATTGTCAAGACTGTCAGTGGAGGTGTCAGTCCTGTGATTGTCAGTGGGGTGATACAGTCCTTTGACTGGGAGGGGTACATTCCTGTGACTGTGGGGGTAGTACAGTCCTGTTTCTGGGGGACAGTCCTGTGACTGTGGGGGGTAGTACAGTCCTGTTTCTGGGGGGACAGTCTTGTGACTGTGGGTGTGGATGATCCAATCCTATGACTGTTGGGGGGAGGTGGTCATTGCTGTGACATGAGGGTGAAAGGTGTTTATACTATAACTGTTGGAGCAGTGTTACAGTCCTGTGATTGTCAGGAGGAGGGTCAGTTATGTAACCGTCAGGGATAGGGTGCCATTTATCTGACTATCAGGGTGAGGGTCATTCCTCTGACTTTTGGGAGGTCTGCTTCTGTGCAGTTCTACAACTTTGAGGAATGGAAGCATTTGCAGGAAGTTGTACATGCGGCAGGAAGGCTGTATAAGGTGGCAAACTAAGTGACTGTTCGGGGGGGTTGCGGTCCTGACTGTGTGGGGTGGACATCAGTGCTGTGATGTACAGTGTTGTAACTAGTAGGGGTGGGGATTCCTGCTGTGACTATCTGTGGAGAGTGTCATCCATGTGACTGTTGGGGATATGGGGGCAGTGCTGTCATGGTGGTGGGGTGTACAGTAGTGCTGTAATTGTTGAGAATGGGGATCAGTTCTGTGACTGTCAGGCACGGGTGCCCGGTGCTGTGACTGACAGTGGAGGGAGTCAGTCCTGTGACTGACAGTAGAGGGTGTCAGTCCTGTGACTGTCAGGGGTGGGAGGGTCAGTCCTGTGATGGTCAGGGGTCAGTGCTGTGGCTATTGTGTAAGTAGTGTAGAGTGGTGCACAAGCAAAGGAAAAGACGGTGCATAAGCAAAGCAATCAGCTTGTAATAACAAAAGAAAAAAATGCTCTGCACTCCTAGATTCAGTTTTAAATGCAAAGTGCAAGATTTATTTTCTGGCAAGATGCCTGGCATGCACCCACTTGGGCCAGCACTTCAAGCCTTCAGTGGGCTTTCCTCAGGTGGCAGGTCTGAGGAATACAAACGTGCATCTCATTTATACAGAAACTGTCAAAGTGATATACACCACACACTAAAAACAACATGCAAGTCAAGGTGAAAACACAGGAACAGCTTTTCCAATCGTAACACACATTTTATTATTCTGTTTTTTTGTGTTTTGTTTTTGACACTCATGGTAAACAGTTACTGATATTAGCATAATACTTAAATAATGTAAGGTAGAACGTTGTTATGCATAAAAATCCATACCAGCTAAAAAGTTGTTATGCTGCAGTAGCTTGTTGTTATGCTACACCAGGTACGTAGCTACTGCAGCATAACAGATTAGAATCTTGTCAGAAATGCTCGCGGTGCGAGCTGCTCATCCTTCAAATTGTAAACAGTCAAGCGAGTGTTTTTTAAAACATACACACACAATGTCAGCCGCTATTTTCTCCCATGAGTTAAGCGATCGCGAAAAATTAATTGAAGAGCAAGCAAACTAGCGAACCATCAGAAAAACAGCGAGATATTTGTCTGCAGAAATCAACAATTACCACAGCCTTCTACATCTGCATCCACCAGCTGCAGTGAAGCACAGTTCCAGAAGAGAGTGAAAATCAGCACTGCCAACCCACTCTCCGACCTGTCCAACTTTAAACTGTTCGGTGACAACTGTATTTTTCAGGAAGGTGCTGTAGCGTTAAAATAATTAATTACCTCGTGAGGCGGGCATCAGAAAAACTGTAATGAGGACACCAACTAATTCTAACATAAGTACCACGAACTCCGTGACCCCTGCCTAACAAAATCACTTCCTTTGAACTTTGACTCAACTGTCCCTCTCACTTGTCTCCTAGCAGGTGGCGTCTTCAGCTCAGAGGTCATGGCAGCACGTCGGATCATCCGCACCGCAATAGACTAATTTAAGAATAAAATGTCTAAGTAAAAAAAACAGTAAAAATACTGTATTGTTTTTTTTTTTTCAATTTGTCATTAGCGATGTAGATTCTGGCTGTTCACACCAAACGTAAGTAAACATTTTATTAACCAACTGTACCGGCTGATTGTTTCTGTCTAGTGCCTAAGGGTAACTGCACATGTAACGAGATTTCAAACTTGAAATACATTAGATAGGTGACCATACACTATAAAAGACAATGTATGGTCCTCTATCCATAACAAGTTTGAAAACTCTTCTCGAGGTCGTCATGGCGACTAAACCTCTCGAGCTTTGCTCTCAGGTTCAAAGCGTCTATGATGACCTCTCGAAGAGTTTACTAACTTGTTGCGGATAGAGGACCATACATTATCCTCTATATTATGCATGTCTCTGTATTTTTTACTTCATTTAATTGTATACCTTTCCCTCCACAGCTATATTTTTAACTCTTACACTGTACTATACCCATTCATCTCTCTCCTCTCTAGTGTTCCCACTACTATATTTACTCCATATTAACCTTCTTTTTATTTTCGCAGGTCTCACAGGATGTGAACTCATTCCCCATCAGATAAGTATTACAGTATGCCTAACCTGTCTTATCCTTCCTAATAACCCTCTAAGAACTGAGGATCATTTTTGACTCCTTTCCTCTATTTTATTCTACAGGTCTAAGAAATGTCATACCTTTATGACTCCTACCTCTGCGCCATAGTACCTTGGTAAGAGACCCTGTACATATTATCTATACATGATAGGTTTACTGTAAGAGTGTAGCTGCACCCATTATGGGAGGGTTGTGTATACTGTATGTTTTAAGGTCATACATACTGCAAAATTTTTACCCCTCCATGAAACTTTTTGCCTTGCCAATTCACTCAGGCAGGCTGTCAGCCCTGTCTCCACCTCCCCTGTCCATCACTCACCTGTCCCAAACCACAGAGCCCAAAGTTCCCATGGATTGCCTCCTTCTCCCATGATAGGGTGGCCAGAAAGGGGAGAGACATCCTTACCCCCCACCCAGTCACTTACATCTACAACTGAATCAGTCATCCAGTTACATCCACAACTGAGCCAGTCATCCAGGTGGTCGTGTGGGACAGAAGTAGCTGGGTAGGGCTTTATGGAGCCTGCGCTAGCCATTTCTGCATTTTCCCCTCTTGAGTTCCTGCCTTCACCTGGGGAAAGCCAAAGGTCAAGTCAACATGCCTCCCCACCCAGGGACAGGACAGTTATGTGATGAACGTTCAGTCTGCTTTCCGACCCCTGGCAACCTGGCATGTTCCTGAACTCAGGTCACTTATGTAGCTGGAGATAAGGCACATAGTGCCTCATCCCTTCATACCACTGGACCAGACTGGCCTTATACTGCAGCAAAAGAATTGCTACTACTGGGACAGGTGATTGGACAACAATGGTGCCACTGCGCACCAGGGAATTATTTTTTTATTAATGGGCCCAGTGTTAAGAGGGTGGGTTATACCCGTGGACACCAGAGAATGTGTTAATTTTAACAGGGCCAGCAATCACAAGTGGATACTGTTATTGTCTGCCAGTTTTAAACAAAATATTGAGCTGCTCGAGGTCATATATATATATATATATATATATATATATATATATATATATATAGGGTAAAAACTCCATTTAATGCATCAGTTAGGGTTATTCCACAGCGACAAAAGTGGGGAAATTCAGTGTTAGGGTTTAAAACTCCCTTGGGCCCCCAGCCATCCCCCCAACCATGCAGTCGTGTGCCATGGAGTCATTGGCGTAACTCACACCCCATCACATGTGTAAAAATCTGAGGTGTAGGAAAATGGGGTGAGAGTTAGGACCGATGACCCATGGCGCACCATGATGCTGGTTGGGGTGGGCTGGAATCAAGGGGGTTTTCAACCCTAACACCAAATTTTCACTTTTGTCGCTGGAACAACCCTAACTGATGCATTAAATGGTGTTTTTATCTCTAATTCCTTCTTTTAGAATGATGATGAGAAATAGTGAATGTAATGCAGCGGCAGGAGGCGGGGCCGAACATGTAATGTCTTGTAACATAGTAACAGGAACAGCAACGAAACAGAAGTGCCAACAGTGGCGCATATAGTAATGCAAACGTAAATGGTAAAGGAAATGTTAATAGAAACGCAAGTGTAAAGTGACGCTGAGGAACAGTGATGCAAACGGACATTAAAGCATGTACGTGAAAATGCAACTGGTAAAGCGAACAGTGATGGCAGCTGTATTAAAATGGAAATGTTAAGTGTCACAGCAAAAGAGAGAACAGAAACAGAAACACAAACACAAGTGTACATGTAAATGCAAACCGTAATGTGCACAGACACGGTACAGAATTATAAATGAAAATGGTAAAGATAACAGGAAGAATAATGCAAAGGAAACAGAAGCGGAAACAGGAACAGAAGCACGTATGGAAGCATAGGCCGAACACATACAGGCACAGTACCGCAAATTGTAAATGTAAATGGTAATGGTAACAGCAACAATAACAGCAAAGCAAACAGAAACACAAAAGGAAACACAACGTATGTAAACGCAAACCGCAATGTGCACGGGCACAGTAAAGAAATTGCAAATGCAAATGGTAACAGTAACAGCAAGGAAGATGCAAAACGAAAGAGAAACGAAAATGCAAATGAAAGGGCTGCCATAAATAGAAATGGCAATGAGCACGGTGCTGCAAACAAAAACGCAAAGATAAACAGTAGTGTAAATGCAAATGGTAACAGTCATGAAAACGCAAGCGCATGGCGTACATGGGAACGTAAACACAAACAGGGACAGAAATGCGAGTTGAAACAGTAACTGCAACAGTAATGGAAGCACGTACCCTGTTTTTGCCGAACAAGTGCATAGAGAAACACAGTGTGTACAAAGAATATATGCATTGTAATGGGCATCGAAGCTGAAAACGAGCATTGGAAGTACCTAATTGCTAATATCTCAGCAACCGCATGACGTAGAAAAAAAATGTAAATTTCACAAAAATCATGATTTTCCTGGCTAGGATTTTGTCTTGCAACAAAAAATCTGTATCTCTCATTGTTTTCAAGATACAAGCCCCGAAAGGCACGGCGTACGTCACCATGTTAGTCTATGGGAAAAAACACCAACTTTGGAGTACTGTAACTTTGCAACCAAGCAAAAGGCACATCTGGGAGCGTTGGCTGCATTCCCTCCAAATTTCAGATCTAAAAGACCTAACCCGTTCTTTGCAGCAAGAAAGTATTAAAGAACTCCTGTCATTTAGCCCGTAGTGTTGCAAAGTACTTTCGTGATTTGCAGAAAGCTTTCACACAGATTTGCAAAGTGTCATGAGTACGAAAGTACTTTCTTGAAAATACTTTTTCCAGAACTTTGAAAAACATATTTCTGGGGTGTTTAACCCCAAAATAAAGACACGGCTAGCATCCTCAGGCTCCGACTAGCTGAACGCAAAAAGAATTGTGTCCCTAGATGGTCCCAATTTTTATGCCAAGCATTTTTCTGATCACCAACTGAAAACAAAATGGCGGATTTGCAAAAGTACTAGGGCCATTTGCGACAGTAAAAAGTGCATTTGCAAAAGTGTCAAACTTTTTGTTAACTTTTCCCTTTGACTTATAATGGGAACTTGTGTTTTGAATAACTTTTTAACCATTAATATTTTTTCACAAAATCTTCAAAAGGCACACTGGGCACCCCAGCCACACGTTCCCTGAATTTTTCGGACCGTTCGTGCAAACCATGTGACCTGTAGGCACGAGCAAAGAATTCACCATATAGCATAAATGTGTGCACAGATCATGCTTAATAACTCCACAGCCGTATATCCAACCATTGCAAAACTTGGCAGATCCCATGATGTATGGTTCTTAATCATGCTTTCCAAATTTCAGACAAATCCGTTGAACAGTCGCAAAGTTATTAAGGTGTAAAGTTTGACCCTTTAACCTTAAAAGGGCTCCTCATCCCTAACTATGGAAGCACTACCGTACCATAATATATATATATATATATATATATATATATATATATATATATATATATATATATATAAAACATGTCCCTGTAGATCGCTCCTAACCCCTGTAAAATTTATTTATTGAATATTGTTGACCAGGTAGACCCACTGAAACTAGAAGTCCCTTTTTCAGGGGTGACCTGAGGCAAGTACAAGTTGGTAACTAACTGAAACTGAACCTGATGAAGCTGTTGGTTGGTGGTATTTTAGTGAATGGGGAAGTTGGTCAGGACACCAGAGAAATGCCCCTACTCTGTCAGCAGGGGGCTTGATTTCCTGTGGGTGGAATGGAGGAGCCCATTCCTGGAGACACTGATGAGGAGACAGGAGGTGTTTCTGCTGTGCTGAAGGGGGAATCCTGAAGCTAACGGTGTGGAGGAGGACAAGGAGGTCAAGGAACAGTTCTTCTTCCCTGCCCCAAATGTACTGGAGACCAGAGTAGTGATGAATGACTTCAAACATGGCTGCTACGGGAACGTCTATGGATTATTGAATCAACCTAAGGCCTCTACGATTGAAGCAAATGATACATACTCCGAAGGAGAATCTACAGAAAAAGAAAATGACAAACATACAGGTATGGGTGTGGTTAATGGACCTTCATCTTTTAATATGGCTTTTGAAAAAATTTGCAACAGCTAGAAACAGAAGAAAATTTATGATTAAAAAATGACTTTGTGAAAACAATTGAGACAACTACAGCATGACAGTCAGTGCCAGCTTGACAGCCCGGTGCTGCTGATTGCTAACGCAGGAACATCAAAGGAAAAGCGGCAAGACTGGGTGGAGGCTGTTGCAGACACTGAAATACAACAAACTGTCAACTCACAAAACAGCACATCACACAGCACTCCAAGCCCTGCAAATCCTCAAAATGAGTGAGGGGTAATGTCTGGAATGGCACAAACTGGCCCCCTTAATCCTGCCTAAGATGACTCGATTCTACAGCTGGTCAACAACTTCACTCAGAATCCTGGTTTCTTGAGTCGGCATTACAGGCTGCAGGATGGGAACAAAATCAGTCGATGCGGGAATGGGTTTCAGGATCCTCCCCAATACACACCCCGAATACTGAAGCCCCCCATAGCCTGCCAAGGAGACTGGCTACATCTGCTTCAAATCATATACCTGTAATAGACTCACTTGAGGTACCTGATGAACTTTCCCTTTCACAAAATCCCACCCTTAAGCTACCACCTGCATAAACAATAGCTTTGAACACTATTATAGCTATGGTCACTGATGATCAACAACTTGGCCAGTCTAGGCCACAGACTGAGGCCCCCTTGAATTTACCTAGGAAAACAACAGACTGACCTTATGCATCTTTATTCAAACTCCCAATCTTGCCTACTAAATGACACAACACTGTTCATCTTACCTACTGCACTTAGGAGGCATGCCTGAACAACCGGATAGACTGTTTGTAGCACGTACCCTCCTAAAGGACTCAAACTTTTTTGAAAATGAAATTTATGCACTGATCCATGTTTCAGGTGAGACAACCTTCGACATAAGTTTTAAATCAACAATGGGCCTAGAACTTTTTTGTGCTAAGTACAATATGTTGAAGAAAAATGCACTATGGACACCTTTCCTAGCTATACCCTTAACCAAACCTGCTCATAAAAATGTCACTGTTTTATTTAGGAATGAGGGTGTAAGCGTGCATGATTTGACATACTGGTTAAAACAATGGTGCACAGTACTGGAGGACTCTAGCGCAATTCTCAGTTCAGAGAATATATGGATGGGGAAGGTGGAAGGTAGAAGTCCTATTATGAAGTTCTGAGGCTGGGTGAATCATCTCCTAATTCTTTTTCCTGGGTAGAGATAGAGGGTCTTATTTTACAGAACAGCCTAAAGCATGTTATAGATATGGATCTGTTACCCATTTGAGTAGTGCATGCGATAAAATTAAATGTATTGTGTGTGGGAAATGGGACATTCTGGCAATGATTGTTTGAACGAAAGTAAGTGTAACCTTTGCAATGAAACAGGTCACTCCTTTCAAAACTGCACATGGGCAGCTCACAACCACCAGAGCATGCAGATGGAATGGAACAAGGCATACATCACTCTAGCCCAAAAACTAAATTGGGACTGACAACTAAGGATCGGTCTAGTGAGGCTTATGCTAACACCCCCTCAGGTTGCACGAGGCACCTATAATGCAACCCCTTCCCACTACCCTTGAAGGAGTGATAGAATCCCCTACCAGGAAAGCAATCTCAGGCTCCTCCACCCAGTACTCTCCAGGCAGAACTTAGTGAGGATGCAGGGACATCAATGACTCCCCCCCATTCCTAGTTCAGAAAAGGAAAAGAGGGTTACCAGACAAGGAACCACACTAAACACTCCTCTATCCAAGATACCTAGGAAAGACAGTCTTCCCCTTTCTTTCTTTTTTTAAATTTGCACTTTTTCCTGCCTACGACCATTGGTGCATCTGCCCGGTCATGGACCTTGGGATCCCACTTCCATATCAGCCTCTGCTCCCCCAACACCCCTGGCTTACCCCCCAGGGTGGGGTTGCAGCACCAGGGCATAGTCCTGCAATCCTGGGACTGGATTTAGGGATCTGGCCTGAAGCTAATCAAAATCAAGGGCAGGCTTCATCCTTGGGCTGCGGTGGCCATAAGCATTATTTTCTAGTTGTTTTTTTTACTCCCGGGGCGGGGAAGTGCAATGACATCCTGCATCTACCCCACCCCTCCTAGCTCCAGGTGCTGATCATCTGAGGTTCTCCTTGTTTCTGCCAGGAGTTCCTGAAGCACCAGGCACTCATCCCACTCTCCCTTCTGGAGAAGGACAGCCATCCATGGGATGCTCAATCCTTCTCCCCAGTCCGTCCCTCTGGTTTCCCAAGTCCATTTCCAAAACTTGGGCCATTGGCATTACAAGCAGAAATCCAACCACTGTGCTGGTAGGCTGGCTCAAGTCTTCCCCTTTCTAACAAGTATGATATTCAGGTGGACCACTCTGATGACTCAGAGGAAGACTCAAACTCATATTCAGTGGTATCGTCCCTCCCAGAAGCCATGACAGACACAGAGGGGAACTGCAACAAAAAGGGAAGCTAGAACCAAACTAAAAAATAATGAAAAGGGGCTTAGGAAAAGCATAAAGAAGTGAGGCTTATACATTCCTCTCATATGATTACCGACTGCACCTTTTACACTATTAATATGAATAGTGTGAAATGTTTACCAAGAAACAACTAGTTTTTCCTTTCTGAAATATCTACTTTTGGGAATTATTTTTTTACAAGATGTGTGGTTTCACTCTTTACAAGAACTTCACTGGGCTAAAGTGGATTGGCTTGTGAGGCCCTCCTGCTGGTCCACAGGCCCAGAACCATGCTAAGGGGTGGGTATTCTAATTTGTATGCGGAGGTTAAATTCCTGAAATTGTATGACTTAGTCCCTGCTAGAGCTATAATTTTGGATGTCCAACTACAACAGAATAGATAAAGGTTAATCAATATCTATGCCCTCAAATTAAAACATCCAGGATTGACCTGTTCAAACAAATACAGCCCTATCTGTATACCTCATACCATGTTATCTGGGGTGGGGACTTTAACTGTAGTCTATCTACCCTAGACAGGAGTCAACAAACTAAAACACAGAAAATATATTGTGATGCCCAGTTTCTAACACAACTACTGAAAACAGCTAAACTTAGAGACACATATCTAGAAGTCAGCAAGCACATACCTAGAGAGAACATCAAGAGGAAGGAAGTGCTATTAGAAGTTTACTACTCTACTGGGACTAAAGAAGTAGAACTCTACTATTGGGACCTTCAACTGGGGTAACAACAAACAAAAAAAAAGAGTTAGTGGGTTTGAATTGGGTGAAGGAGTTGTTATCTGTGCAGTTAGGTTGGTGAAGAAGGAAACTGTGAATTAGGAAGTGACTTAGGCAACAGGAAGCCAGGTGTTTGGATTTAAACTGCCTTAGCTAGCTTTTTGGTAGAGAACAGCAAGAGGAAGGAGGTGCTGTTAGAACTTTACTAGTCTACTGGGACTAAAAAGTAAAACTCTACTATTGGGACTTCAATTTAGGGTAAAAACAAACAAAACAAACAAACAAAAAGAGTTACTGTGTTTGAGCTGGGTGAAGGAACTGTTATCTGTGCAGTTAACTAGGTGAAGAAGGAAACTGTGACTTGGGGGAGTGGCTTAGGCAGCAGGAAGCCAGGTGTTTGGATTTAAAAACTGCCCTAGATAGCTTTTGGCAGAGAACAGCAAGAGGAAGGAGGTGCTGTTAGAATTTTACTACTCCACTGGGACTATATTGCCCTCCTTCCCTAACCTCCACCCCTCCACGCTTAGCCAGTTCTACTTTTATGGGCACAGGATTTGACTGACAACAGAAAATTCCTGTTTGGGAGCAGGAAAGGAGTGATCACAGAGGCACAAAAGACTCACCATCCTAGAAGGAAAAGAGAAGCTTTCCATTCCCCCCAGCTGCTGGAGATCTGACTCTGAGCAAGTAAGAAGGAGACTACGGAGGAATATAGGAACTTCCTGTACCAGAACAGGAAGATCAGGAGCTTTAAGGGCACAGAAGCAGTAGGAAAGCAGGGAGAAAAAAAAATTATATAAAATAAAAATATAAATAAACAGAGAGAGGAAAGAGTAAGCATACAAAATAACAATTAAGGGGCCACAAATAAGACATGATGGGAGTGGTGCAGTGCAGTGGCTGTGGAGCAGCAGTCTTCCAGGAGATGTTCTGAAGGATGCCATGTTGTCCCATCTGCAGACACCTCTCTGGGCTGAGGGAAGAGGTTGATCATCTCCAGGCTGAGTTGGCCAGGATTTGGGGAACCTCCTTTCCCACCCAGGGACCACCAGGGCCACCACCACTGCTTCAGAGGTTACCAAGAAAGAGGAGCAGATGGGCCACAGTGGGCTCAGGGAGGGTGAGGGTGGTGGAACAGAGGTGCATCTCTCCAGTTGTACCTCTCCACAATTCATACGCTATTCTTGCAGAGTGTGGTTCCTCTATGGAGGCACCCCAGTGAAGACCAAGAAGGATGCTGGGAACCTCCATAAGGAGACCCACAAGGAGTGACATGGGACCCAACAAGGGAAGAAAATAACTCCAGGTGGGGACTCCATTGTTAGGAGGGTAGAACTGGGGAGGAAGGAGAGAGGAGGTAAGGTGCCTGCCTGGTGCCATGGCTTGGAGGTACAGGGATTGAATCCTCAGGATCATAGGAAAAGCTGCAAGGGGAAGGGAGCTGGATGTCATTGTCCATCTAGGGACAAATGACCTGGCTAGGAAAGGGATCAGAGCAGTGCAGGAGGAGTTTGTGGAGTTGCGGAGGAGCCTTAGACAGGTAGCATGCATGGTAACCTTCTCAGAGATGCTGCCTGTCTATGGCATAGAGATGCTAAGGTGCTCTGCACCATGGGATTCAATCAGTGGTTGAAAACTGATGCAGAGCCCAGGGTTTTGGCTTTATTGGGGATTGGGGTCCACCTGGAGGAATGCAGGCCTATACTGGCATGATGGTCTGAATCTGTCCAGGAGGGAACCAGGATCCTAGTTGATAGGTGTAAATTTGTTTGAGCATTTAAACTGGCCAAGGGAAGAGCAATGAAAGGGCAGGAAATCCCTAGCCCTCCTAAATATTAGGGTAGTTAGTGAGGTAAACACCAAGATAGATACATCAATAGGGAGGAGGGCAGGGGTAAATGGAGAAAAAGGCAAAGGAAGTAAGGACAGGGATGGGCAAAAAGGGGTAAGGCCATCAAAAAATGGAGGGCAATGAGTACCAATGCCCATAGTCTAGGTAACAAGCTCCCTGAACTGATGGCCTTGATGGAAGAGGGATGCCTAGATATTGTAGCAGTCACAGAAACATGGTACACAGAGAACCATGACTGGGATGTCCACATACCAGGGTACACAATCTATAGGAGGGACAGGGAGGGTAGAAAAAGAGGAGGAGTAACTATCTATGTAAGGGCAGGGATCAAAGCAATGGAACAAAAGGGTAAACAGGGAGGAGAGGAGGCACTGTGGGTCACCCTGGAGACTGGAAAAGGCACCACAATCCACACAGAGGTTGTATACAGACCCCCATCACAGGGGGAAGAAATGGACAAGGAAATGATAGAAGGCATCCTTAGGATGGCAGAGAAAGGGAGATATTGTTGATGGGGACCTGAATGTGCCAGATGTTAACTGGCACCTTTGCTATAGCCACATTCAGAGCAGGGTCATTCTCGATGCCCTAGGTGAGCATGCTTCAGGCAGCTGTGTTGGAACCCACTTGGGAGGGAGCAGTCTTAAACTTGGTACTCTGAAACAGGGACAGAGAGAGGATCTCAGATCTAGAAGTGGGTAGCCATCTGGGAACAAGTGACCACCAAACAGTGTGGTTCACAATAAACTGAGCTGCAGAGTCAAGCCATACAAAAGTGAGGGCACTGGACTTTTGGAGTGCTGACCATCAAAATGGAAGAGTGCCTCAAAAAAGCACTAGCAAATAGGCAAGAAGGATGGGTGGAGTAACAATGACGAAACATCAAAACTGCCATCACAGAGTCAACAAGCCTTTTTGTGAAGCAAATAAACAAATCAAAAGGAAAGAAAAAAACATTATGGTTCTCAAAAGAGGTGGTGGAGAAGGTTACAGAGAAAAAGATAGCATTCAGGAAGTATAAGGAAACACAGAAGGAACAGGACAGAGAACTGTACTAGTTAAAGCAGAAGGAAGAGGGGAAGGCAGTCAGAACATCAAAGGCCCAAACTGAGAAAAAGATAGCCAACTCAGTTAAGAAGGGGATAAAACCTTTTATAGGTACATAAGGGAGCAAAGAAAGACAAAGGGAGGGATAGTGAGGCTTAATAAAGGGAAAGGTGGGTGGGCAGAGATTGACAGTGAAAAAGCAAGGATACTGAACAAATACTTCTGCTCAGCATTCACAAAAATAAGAGGAGGGGGAGGTACCTAATCCAATCAATAGAAGCACTTTGGATATGGGGGTCGATATCAGTAGTCTGACAGAAGAAAGATTTCGAAAGAACTCCTAAAACTGAAGGTGGACAAAGCAATGGGGCCTGATGGGATTCACCTCAGAATTCTAAAAAGAACTAAGGGAGAACTAGCGACACCACTGACTACCCTTTTAACAAATACATGGGAGGATGGTGTGGTACCTGATGACTGGAGGAGGGTGGATGTGATTCTCCTTCACAAAAGTGGGAGCAAGACAGAGGCAGGAAACTACAGACCTGTCAGTATGACCTCAGTGGTAGGGAAAATTATGGAATCACTTCTGAAGGAAAGAACTGTTGAGTACCTAGAGGCCAGCGGAGCACAGAACCCAAGGCAGCATGGATTCACAGTGGGAAGGTCATGTCAGACTAATCTAATTGATTTATTTGACTGGGTGACCAAAGTAGTAGACCAGGGAGGGGCTGTGGATATGACCTACCTAGACTTTAGCAAGGCATTTGACACAGTCCCACACAAAAGATTAATAAACACATTAGCCAACCTGGGAGTGATCCCAGGGAGGTAACCTGGGTAAAACATTAGCTGGATAACAGGGCATAGAGGGTAATAGTAAACGGAGTCCACTCCAAAGAAAGGGGGGTTACTAGTGTGGCACCGCAGGGTTCAGTACTGGGTCCGGTCCTTTTTAATGTTTTTATAAGTGACATTGCAGAGGGACTGGAAGGAAAAGTATGCCTCTTTGCAGATGACACAAAGCTTTGCAACAGGACTGATACACAAGGGGGGTTGAAAGGATGAGAAGGGACTAGGCAAGGTTGGAGGAATGGTCAGTATGGCAGCTTAGATTCAATGCAAAGAAGTTCAAAGTAATGCACCTGGGAAACAAAACCCAGGGAAGAGTACACGGGGGTAGTAACAACAACAAAAATTGAAAGGGACCTGGGGGTAGTCATACCAGATGACCTAAAGGTTAGCAAGCAATGTGAGAAGGCAGTAGGGGTGGCTGGGATGTATAGGGAAAGGCATCGCCAGCAGAAAATAAGAAGTTGTTATCCCTCTGTACAGACAGTTGGTGAGACCCCATCTGAAGTACTGTGTGTAGTTCTGGAGACCCTGTCTACACAAGGACATAGACAGGATGGAGGTAGTCCAGAGGAGGGCAACTAAAATGGTGCAGGGTCTGCAGAAGCCATACAAAGAGAGACTAAAGGAGCTTAATATGTGTACTCTTGAAGAAAGAAAGGGGGGACGTGATAGAAACTTTTAAGTACCTCAAGGGAATCAACAAAGTCCAAGAGGGTAGCATCTTTCAGAAAAAAAGATGTGGAAGAACAAGGGGACACAATTTGAAGATAGAGGGGGGACAGCACAGGGGCAATGTGAGGAAATATGATTTCACAGAGAGGGTGGCAGATGCATGGAACAGACTTCCTGATGTGGTTGTGGGGTCAAAAACAATGGGAGAATTCAAGAATCCATGGGACAGACATAAGGCAATTCTTGTGGGGGGGTAGGAAGAAGTAGGCTGTTGGTTAACTATGATCTGCAGCTTATTCAATTGGTAGGGAAATGGGCAGACTAGATGGGCCAAGCGGTCCTTATGTAGTAGTAGTAGTAAAAATTTTACTTTTATACAGGGGAAGCATGTCTTTAGGTCAGAGGACCTCGTTTTCAAGACAGTCCTGTTTCCACAAATTGCACATACATATAGGATACAATAACCAGCAATGTTTGACAAACATTTACATAAAAGTACAAATATTAGATGCAGTAAGTCTCATCCCAGCCCATCAACGCACTAATCAATGTAAACAAGACAATGCATTAAGTTACAATAGCAAACATTATTAGTCACATCATTTCCCCCTACAGTTTTCCTCTCATACCTTATTATTTAAAGCATGTACAATTAAAATAATTTGATTTTATTAGTTCCTGTAGGACCAAACTGTAAGCTGGAAATATTCGTTCTGAGGGAGGTTAAGTATTCTAACGTTTTACAGCCTGATACCAAAGTGTTTTTTCACCTTTTTTATTTTTAACAACTGGGATAGGAATTTTGTTAATTTGGCTGAGTATCTTGGGTCTTAATTTCACTCGATCACCTCTGCCAAATAAATTTATATTGATATAATGCTCTTGACTATTTATGTGATATTTGGAAATAGTTTTTTTTTGCCAGTTCATAGCACATTTTAAGTCTAGTGGCAACCAGTGTGAGAAATTAATAAATCACAGTTCAAAACATATCTTGCAATTCTGTCATAAGTCTTGTCTAGTTTATTTAATAATGTTTTATTAGCAACACGATAGAGTAAATCCCCATAAATTAGGACAGGAAGTATTAGCTGTCCTGCAACTCTTTTCCTACTGTTTTTAGTTAAACCCTTTGTTGTCCAATGCAAAGTTCCCACTCTTTTATTTTAACGTATCAATTAAATCACCTATATGTTCCTCAAAATTCTTGCCTTTATCAAAGGTAACTCCCAAGTAAGTATAGTATAACACCTGCTTGAAAAAAGAATTATTATCTACTTGAATTTTTATTTGTTTGCTTTCTTTATTTTTTGATCTGAGATAAAGGGTTTTGTTTTTTTCATGTTCATGATAAGGCCCAACCTGGTGAACCACTCCCTCACACTGTCAAAATCTGACTACATTTTGTTTTCTAATTCAGTACTATTTTGCCCTGTTGTTATTATGGCAGTATCATCTGCATATAGCCTCATTTGTGAGTGCTGTACTACCTGTGGGAGGCTGTTGTTAAATGCTAGAAACAAAATGGGTCCTAATATTGACCCCCGTGGCACACCTCTAACCATTGCTCTCTTTGGGGAATTTTTCCCATAAATTGATACAAATTGCATATGGTCCTCGAGGTACGATTGTAACCAATCCTCAGGACCATCAGAATCCCCATTTTTTCCAGCAGTTTGTAGTAAGAGGGAGTGGCCCACCAGGTCAAAAGCCTTAGAAAAGTCCATGAAATAGCTGCAGTTTCCAGCCCCTTGTGCAAAGATATATTTACCAAATCATTAATTTCTAATAAAGTCAATGTAGCAGCGTGTCCTTTATGGAATTCTGATTGATATGGTGTTACCAATTTATGTTTTTCTAGGTATACCATCAATTGGGTGTGCAAATGTCTCTCCAGGCATTTGGCCAGGACAGACAATAGTGCTATCAGCCTGTGATTATTAAGCTCCATTGATTGTCCCCCCTTAAATATTGGAGTAATTTTATTCACCCTCCATGACTGTGGAAAGTAATTTTCTTTTAATCTCCTATTGAATATGTATGTTACTATAGGTGCTAGTTGTTTAGCAGCCATTTTAAAATTCTCCTTTAATATGGTTTCTACCAAGTCTATGTTTCTGTGTTTCATGTCACCAAACAACACACACACACACTTTTCATAAGGGCCAACTCACTACTAGTATAGATTATGTTTTTGTGTCACAAAACCTCCCCTTAAAACATGCACAAGTAAGTCCAGCAGCATTTTTAGATCAAAATGTACTGCAAATAACAATAGGACACACATTAACAATAAGTAAAGGTCCAGGAACCTGGAAATGTAATGTTTCATTGCTGCAAGATAAATTATTTTCAAATTCATTAACCCAGTTGGTAGCGGCTAGGAAATCAGTTTTTATCCTATTTGATAATCCCTTGTCATGGTGGGAAGACACTAAATGGGAACTACAGCTCCTGATGAAATGATTCAGTAAATCCAAGTGTCTGAATTCTTATCTATCCTACTTAATGAAAAGACAGCACTTACAAAAATTGCTAACAATTACTTATAATACTAATTAGGACTTACCCAACAGATTAGCTTAATCAAAAAAGACATGTCACAATTTCATGCCCAGAAGGCAAACACATTACACCAACAGCAGAAACTTGGTACTCAAGGTCCATCGTCCAATATATGCCCCTTTGAATACTGTTCCAGAAAATAAACAAAAAAAGAAATGAATAGCCTCCAGGTTTCCCAGTGCATGTTACACAGACAGAAAGCATTATATATTAAGGATTGTAGTGGAATATATGATCAAACTATTTGAAGCTCCATTTCAGAAGGAGACAACAGGAGCTCAATTTCTGTCAAACTTACATCTTCCAGCGATACCTCCAGATATTTTATTACATATAAGTCAGCCAATTGATAAACAGGAAGAACTAGATGCCATTTCCACCCTGAGAAATGGCACATCCTCAAGCTCTGATGAGCTCTCCAATGAATTATACAAAAAATTGGCCTGAGATAATCCAAGAACTAACTGACTTGTACAATTGTCCATTAAATTCAGATTTCATTCCTCTTGATTTTAACCAGGATACTCTAATTTACCTCCATAAAAATGGGGATAAAACTTGCTATCAAACTGGAGACCAATTTGCATGCTAAACTCTGATTTCAAAATTATAAGCAAAATACTAAGTAGATGTTTATTACTCCTAGCTCTGATAGTGATTTCCACAGCCCAAATAATGCTCGATACCAGGCAGACAGATAGCAGACCATTTAATTCTCTTGAGAGAAGTTATGGAACATAGCAATAGAGAAATGTTAGAGGGATATGTATATCCCTGGATCAGTGGATGGCCTTTGATTTGGTCAGCCACAATTTCTTATGGAAAGTACTGACAGCATACAAGGTACCCCAAGCTATGGTCCAATGGCTACAAAAGCTATATTGTACAGCCACAGTAACCCCTCTTATAAATGGCTAGAAAGGGCAAATTATACATATTAAACAAGGAGTGAGGCAAGGCTGTCTCCTCAGCCATAAATTATATGTATTCTTTATAGATCCCCTTCTATGACACATAGACAGCACCCACAATATCTTCCCACTTGATACTATTCAGGGTCTCTCCACACTTAAGGCATTGGCTTACACAGATGACGATGTCTTTTAACTACAGATAAAGAATCAGTGCAAACAGCTATTTTAGCTTGTAGCAGTTTGGGATCAGTTCTGGAGCATCCCTGAACCTAATGAAATGTGTAGGTATAACTTGAATTGGTCCCATGATACTCAGGTATCAATAGGAGGTATCCCTCAAAAGAGGCCCTATCAAAATATTAGGAGTTCAGTTTGGCATAACTCGGATGGATATGGTGAACTGGGAACAGAAAGTAAATATTGGGACACAGAAAGTGAAGAACTGGAATAGGTGGAAATTTGGAAAAAGAAAAGGGTATATCTTATCAAAATCTACCTCATATCCATATTTTTTATATATCAGTAGTATACTCTCCCTACCAAGGCCTTGAACACTCACCTTCTCAGCCTCTTCTTCCAAGCCTTATGGGAAAGCAGGCTTAACCCCATTAAAGCAAAATATTACCTATCTACCCTAGATAAAGGTGGGGTTAATATGGTCAACCTGATTCTGTTTTTAATAGTATATTTTTGATATCAAACTTTAAACCATTATTGTTACATAAAAATATTGGGTGGGAACCATGGGTATATGAGACCTGTAAGCCTTGGTTTTATATCATGGGAAAGGAATTCTGTATCTGTACTATGTAGAACAGTCATGATCCCTGACTATGTAAGGGAGTCCTTTGTAGAATAAAGCAATTGGGTATCACCACTCATATGATGAGTTCTTCTTCTAGAAAAGTCTATTTCAGGATCTATTAGCCTCTGTATGTTTGGTTGACACTGTATTTGAAAAATGTCCACAACCCTACCTTTCTTCCTTACAGGAGATGTTGAAAAAAAAAGAATACCCCACATATGTAGGACATGCATTGGTTGACATGCCACGAAAGACTAAATGTTAAATCTAATCATAACATAAGCAACTTGCAGATAGAATTTGTAGAAGACCTGGCTGTTATCAAATCATAGAAACTCAAGATAATCAATTTTTTTCATGTTCTTTTATAGTTAATTTTTGGACCTACATAGCTGACAACTGATCTACCACTGTTCCAAACAGTATCATACTATGATATTATGTATGGACACTTTTTAAGGCAATGGGTTAAGTGGATTAAGAATACTTTATGTCTACTCTTTACTATTATTAATTGGCACATTTGAATGGCACAATGCTCATTCACCTTACAACAAAAAGAGGGTTCTTACCCAGAATTATTGGGAAATATTGTAAAGACTTACAATTAGTTTATTATAAATATTGCTCTGTCCTACCAAGAGGTGATCTACTTGAATTATAGAAACACATGCCTTGGATTACATACTTTGACTACGCTGTTACTCGACTAATATATTGAGTGTTTTTTGAATGGCACCTACACCTTGATCCTTTTGGGATAGTTTCATGTTTTTTATGATTGTTTCGTTTGTTATGATTTTTTAATGTTATGTCACAGCATTTGATTTTTTTTAATAAAATTACCCCTACTCTTTTCAAGAAGTGCCATAGGATCTTTAATGTCCACCTGAACAACCAACAGAACATGCAGATAGGACCTTGGTTTAACACCTCATCTGAAAGATGGCACCTCAAGAGTGCAGCAACCCCCTCATGCTGCACTACAGTGCCAATATTGGGATTTAACCCAAGTTTCTGGTGTAGGGACAGAAACAACAGCCTTCTGATCTTCCAGCTCAGAAGCCAGTGTGTAAACCTGCTGAGCCACTGACACTGAAAATAGCATTATGCTGCCTTATTGGCTCTGACCAGAGTTTGTTTCTAAGTGGCTGTTACGTACTACTGTCTAAAAATGTCTTCTTACTGATTTATAATTTGCAGGTATTAGTTTTGAGGATGACATCAAAGTCCCTTCCAGTCAATCTTTTAATCTTGCAAGTTGGAAGTCTGTACATTTTCAAACCATGGGAAGTTAAGAAATGGTTATTTTCGGGGGGTGGGTTGTTATTTGTACCCATGTCTTCGTACTATTTTCCTTTTTCAGATATGGTTCATGAATGATGACATAATGTTTCAGACTCCAGTATGCATCTTTGTACCCTGAAGTTGGAATTAACACATTTCACAACAATGGTAAGGTAAGTAGGGGTTATTTCTTTGTTGAGGGTTGGGGGTCTGTTGGTTGTTGTAATAACCATGTGTTTTACTTTTTCCATGTTCATGTTTGATGATGATGGTGACATGTGTCAGTCTGCATCTTGGAGCTGTGTGAATTAGCAACAACAACATAAAGGTAAGTATTTTTGGGGGTGGACGGTCGATTTGTGGTTTAAGTATGAAACGTTTGGCAGATGTCATACTCGTAGTACTTGTTTTCTGTTCCCGTTGTTCTTATTTCAGGCACTTTACAGCATCTGTTTGTTATGTTGTCTGGCCAGAAGAAGATGATATGTCAAATGCAGACAGGAATGATCATGAAGAAACAGAAGCACAGGATTTTCTCTGTAGATTTCCCTGCTACCCACAAATGTCAAGTGGTGGCTGCCCAAGTCCAAAACTGCTTTCCTTCTTCTATGTGCCACCTGTTGTTGTGTTGTGCAACTGTCCAGAGACGTTGAAAAGACCCACATGAGAAACTATCTGGATAACTGAAACACAAATTTGGGATTTTGTCTTTAGATTCCTCCTTTTATAGCCACAAAGTCAAGTGTTTGCCAATGTCCAAAATGCTTTCCTTCTGCTACGTGCCTCCTGTTGTTGTGCTGTGCAAAGGCAGCTAGGAAATGATCATGAGAAACAGAAGCACAGCTGCATCGATTCTGTGAATGCAAGAAAATATTCTTGCAATACATTAAAAAAAAAACAAGAAAAACAAACAACAAAAGAATACTTACCATTACATGAGTAATAGTGATGCTGTACTGTTACATGAGCAATAATGATGCTGGCTGTGCTATTGTATGTCCTCCTTGCATGTTGCTGTAGGACCAACTTGAGCTTTGCAAATCTGCTAGGTGACAAAAGGAAAGAAGGAAAAACATATGAATGTGTTTCTGAACAACTTTGAAGGCCTTTAGTCCTTGAGAGGTACTTCTAACGTCTACTGCCAACCAGACCAGTCAATGGTGTAAACTCCTCCTATCACAACACCAGACTTTATAATACAGACTGTAGTAAGCAGTGAAAGTGTCTTATCCTCGCAGCTAACAAGGACAGACCTGCTGGAAATTATGTATATCTGGCCAGATGTGATGGTGTCATTCTGTCTGGAGCTGGATCACTTCATGCCAGTGCTTGAGGAAGTCACTTCATTAGTCGCAATAGCAGTAACACAACTGTTTTTGATTGTGATTCTAGAACTTGCATTTTTATGTTGCATCAGAGTGGATGCAGTGGTCAAACCATGGTGGTTATTGTGACTGAGCAGGAAGGACACACACACACAAGTAGGCCATAGTAGAAGAGGAGGAGGATGAAACAGTACTATGTCCCTCTGTATGGAGCAGATATATTATGCAGACATCACATTCAGGTGGTGGTGAAAAGTATGGGGTTAGGCGCACCAACATCAGCACAACAATTTGAGATGGAGAACTGGCATTGTTAAGTGGCTTGCTGCAAGGTGGTTGCTGGACATCTTTGTGCCTGACCAGGAAACATACAAGTAGGCCATAGGAGGAGGAGGTGGGTGAATGAAACTGTGGTGTGTCTTTCTGGCTGGAGCAGTTACTATCTGCAGAATGCACATTCAGATGGTAGAAGAAAGTACTCCATCATGAACAATACCAGCAGTAGCACAACAGTTATGGAAGGTCGGAGACTGTTGAGGAGCCATTGCTATGCTGCATTACTGTGGATGGGCCAATGATGTTTAATTGTAACTTTGTATGAACCAGGCAGGCCACAGGAGGAGGAAGAAGAATAAGTGCTGTATCTTGATGAGTGGAGCAGCTAGAAATCTCAAGGGGGGAGGAGGAAAACACTGAATTGGGTGCCAGGGAATAGCAGCAGAACATTTTGGATGGGTAGGGGATTTATCAGGACATGATCGAAAATAAAATGGCACAAATAATTCAATCATACATAAAAAGATTATACTGCAGAGGGTCACTGATGGAAACAACATGCCTTTTTTTAATCAATATCCTTGAGTAAACCGCCTCATAGTCCTCCAGACCAGAGTTGTAACAGATGGAAACTCCTTCTCCAGTACTGCTTCTCAAACCTCGGTCTGGGGATTTGCATATTTCCATTAGCAGGACATGTTTTTCTTCACCACTTTCACATGTGATGCCTGTGAGGTGGTAGCATCACCAAGTCTCTGACCTGTTTCATGTTGTGCCTTGTTACATGCCTGTGTGTTAGCATATTAGCATATGAGCCCTATGTACCCTTTTTATCAGAAGGTCTGTCAATTCTTAATCTGCTGGCACCCAGCTTCAATTATTGATGCCAGACCATGTTTATATTGTGGGTCAAGAATCATGGTTATGTAAACTCTTCCGAGTGCAGAATTGCATTGATATGTGTGTTGGACTGCAACACGTGGAGCATGTGATCCATCAAGGCACAACTACCACTGTCAACACCTGCTTCCAGCTGTTGCTGGACATTCAAAAGTGTTTGCCTCAGCACACACAGAAGTGGAATTGCCTGATTCATACTGGCACTGTCAGTGCTCATGGCCTGAGTCGCATTTGTGAATGGACTGAGACCCATGATCAGGCCATGTATCTTCTGACACTTATCAATTGTGAGACACATAGATGTTCCAGCACTGTCCCAGCTTGTATGTACCAGCAGATATTCAGAAATTGCCTTGTACTGCTCGTATAACTGATCAAGCATGTACATGGTAGAGTTCCATCTGGTCACCACATCCATTTTCATGTGGTGCAGTGACAAGTTGTTGCAAATCTGCAAATGACGGAGCAAGTCACGGGCCTTTCCTGCCGGGAAAAGTGCACACAGATGTGACGAGCCACAGACAAAGTCTGCTTGGCATCCAGATGGGTAAGAAACTGTTGTACAATGAGATTCACACAGTGTGCCAGGCATGCCACCCTGAAAAACCCACCATCACTGATGCAGTTGATGACATTTGATCCATTATCACTGGCAATGAAACCTGCCTCAGGTGAATGGGGTGAAGCCACTCATTAATCTGAGAAAGCAGCTGTTACAACATTTGCTCACCAGTGTGTGACCTTGTTATGCTCTTCATCATTAGTGTGACATGCTGACAAATACCAGTAATGTTGCTATCACCACAGTTGGCCTTGCTGAAACTTTTCCTACTCCCCAAGTTAAACAGTACCCCAGGTACCTGTACACAGTGTGCTGTAATGGACAAATATGAACTACCAGCTGTTTTGCCATTGCTCCACATATCTTTACTGAGATGTATATAGGGCGTTGATGAATGAATAAGGGCATGATGTACCATGTCTGACACTCTCCCATACAGTTCCGGAATGGCACATTTTGTGAAGTAAGTTTGAGAAGGTATCTGCCATTTGGGACATACACATGCCATGAACCACCAGAATCCTGCATTCTCAACAAAGGAGTACAGCTAGAGATCAACGGCCAACATTTCTGTACCTGCTGCATTGAGCTCACGTGCAGTCATGGGATTCAGTGGTAATTTTGAATGCCATTCAAACATGGAAGGAGGTGTGGGCTGGACCTTTCTTTGAGTTGTTGGAGTAAAAAACTTTACTCATTGCGGTGGCATTGCTGGGGTGCTATATGCTGCTGCTTCAATACTGGCAGTATAGCCTAGAGGTTAGAGTAATGAGTGGTGAATGAGCTAGGTACATCCAGCTGACCAGACCCTGATTTGATTCTCACAACCTCCACTTATATACTGTGTGACTCTAAGGAAGTCACTTAACCGCCCAGTGCTTCCAGGTCACCCCTGAAAACAGGCACTTGTGCCTAGTAGGCCTTATCTGGTAACCAAGGACTAAAAAAAAAAATAATAATAATAATGATTTTCACTGCATTCTGTAATACTGTAAGTATGCTTCTATGACTCAAAGTGGTGGTACTAATAGCACTGCTGATATGCCCCATACTACCAGACAGAACTTGAATCTTGTTCCTCTGCTATGTAGTCCACCTCACTTGCCCGGGCGGACTCTAGAACCACCATCTCAACTGGACTGCCACTTATGTTTGCCTTAAATGCTGCAAGACTGGGACCTCTTCCACTGGCTTTCTTTTTCTACTGACCCCAGCCTGCCAGGTGTTTGTTCTTTAGGAGGATGAGTTGCCCACCACCATTGTGTTTTGAAGTGCAATATTAATTAGCACCTTTGATTTACAAACCTTCCTCCCTGACATGCAGGCGCCCTACCCCATCCTTTAGTGGAACTTTTTTTGCCAGTTATTACTCTTGTTTGAGTATTAACATGAAGGATTTAATTTACAGCTCACAATACGGATTACACAGAAATCAATATTTATATGCCCAAGTGCAGGGATTTATATCAGCAGGAGGAAATCTGACAAAGCAACAGAACCCTTAATCGATATTTATATGCCCACAGTGAAACATAGAAACATAGACTTTGACGGCAGATAAGGACTGCTTGGCCCATCTAGTCTGCCCATTTCCCTACCTACAGGATAGGCCACAGATCCTAGTTAACCAACAGCCTATTTCTTCCTACCCCCCACAAGAATTGCCTTATGTCTGTCCCATGCATTCTTGAATTCTCCCACAATTTTAGACCCCACAACCTCTTCAGGGAGGCTGTTCCATGCGTCCACTACCCTCTCTGTGAAATAATACTTCCTCACATTGCCCCTGATCTGCCCCCCCATCTTTAAATTGCGTCCCCTTGTTCTTGCACGTCTCTTTTTCTGAAAGATGCTACCCTTGGACTTTGTTGATTCCACTGAGGTACTTAAAAGTTTCTATCATGTCCCCCCTCTCCCTTCTTTACTCAAGGGTATACATATTAAGCTCCTTTAGTCTCTCCTCATACAGCTTCTCTTGCAGATCCTGCTCCATTTTAGTTGCCCTCCTCTGGACTGCCTCTATCCTATGTCCTTGTGGAGATGGGGTCTCCAGAACTGGACGCAGTACTCCAGATGGGGTCTCACCAACTGTCTGTACAGAGGGATAACAACTTCCTGTTTTCTGCTGCTGATGCCTCTCCCTATGCATCCCAGTATACCCCCAGCCCTCCCTACTGCCTTCTCACATTGCTTGCTAACCTTAAGGTCATCTGATATGATTACCCCCAGGTCCCTTTCCTTTTTGTTGTTGTTATTACCTCCCCCCATTGTGTATTCTTCCCCTGGGTTCTTGTTTCCCAGATGCATTATTTTGCACTTCTTTGCATTGAGTCCTAGCTGCCATACTTCTGACCATTCCTCCAACCTTGCCAAGTCTCTTCTCATCCTTTCCACGCCTCCTTGTGTATCAACCCTGTTGCAGATCTTTGTGTCATCTGCAAAGAGGCATACTTTTCCTTACAGTCCCTCTGCAATGTCACTTATGAAGACATTAAAAGGACTGAACCCAATACTAAATCCTGTGGTACCCTACCAGTAACCCCTCTTTCTTCAGAGTGGACTCCATTTACAATTACCTTCTGTGTCCTGTTGTTCAGCCAATGTTTTACCCAGGCTACCACCCTGGGACCCACTCCCAGGTTGGTTAATTTGACTATTAATCTTTTGTGTGGGACTGTGTCAAATGCCTTGCTGAAGTCTAGGTAGGCCATGTCCACAGCCCCTCCCTGGTCTACTACTTTGGTCACCCAGTCAAAGAAATCTATTAGATTCGTCTGACATGACCTTCCCGCTGTGAACCCATGCTGCCTTGGGTCCTGTGCCCCACTGGCCTCTAGGTACTCAACTATTCTTTCCTTCAGAAGTGACTCCATCACTTTCCCTACCACAGAGGTCAAACTGACAGGTCTGTAGTTTCCTGTCTCTGTCTTGGTCCCACTTTTGTGAAGGGGAATCACATCTACCTTCCTCCAGTCCTCGGGTACCACACCATCCTCCCATGATTTATTAAAAAGAGTAGCCAGTGGTTTCACTAGTTCCCCCCTTAATTCTTTTAGAATTCTGGGGTGAATTCCATCAGGCCCCATTGCTTTGTCCACCTTCAGTTTTAGGAGTTCTTGCAGAACCCTTTCTTCTGTGAAATGACTGGGATCAACTCCCCTGTCAAGAGCGCTTCTGTTAATTGGATTAGGCTCTTCCTCCTCCTCTTTTGTGAATACTGAGAAGACATATTCGTTCAGTATCCCTGCTTTTTCACTTTCCCCCTCTGCCCACCCACTGTTCATTCTATTCAGCTTCACTATCCCTCCCTTTGTCTTTCCATGCTCGCTGATGTTCCTATAAAAGGTTTTATCCCCCTTCTTAACTGAGTTGGCTATCTTTTCCTCAGTTTGGGCCTTTGCTATTCTGACTTCCCTCCCTGCTTCCTTCTGCCTTAACTGGTACAGCTCTCTGTCCTGCTCCTTCTGTGTTTCATTATACTCCCGGAATGCTATCTTTTTCTTCCTGACTTTCACAGCCATCCCTTTTGAGAACCATAGTGGCTTTTTCTTTCATTTTGATTTGCTTATTTGCTTCACACAAAGGTTTGTTGCCTCTGTGATGGCAGTTTTGATGATTCCCCATTATTGCTCCACACCTCTTTCTAGCCTGTTTGCTAGTACTTTTCTGAGGCACTCTCCCATCTTGCCAAAGTCAACCCTCCTGAAGTCCAGTACCCTCATTTTTGTATGGCTTGACTCTGAAGCTGAGTTTAATGTGAACCACACTGTTTGATGGTCACTGTTTCCAGATGGCAACCCACTTCTATATCTGATATCCTCTCACTGCCCCCATTTGAGAGTATGAGGTCTAAGATTGCTCCCCAATGAGTGGGCTCCGAACCTAGCTGTCTGAGGCCTGCCACCTGTAGGGCATCAAGAATGGCCCTGCTCTTGGATGTGGCTGCAGCAAATGTGCTCCAGTTAACATCTGGCATATTCAGGTCTCCCATCAACAGTATCTCCCCTTTCTCTGCCATTCTAAGAATGTCTTCTATCATATCCTTGTCCATTCCCTCCCCTCTGACATGGGGGTCTGTACACAACCCCTGTGAAGATTGTGGTGCCCTTTCCAGTCTCCAAGGTGACCTAAAGTGCCTCCTCTCCTCCCTGTTTACTCTTTTGTTCAGTTGCTTTTATCCCTTCCTTTACTTAGAGAGCTACTCCTCCCCCTCTTCTCCTCTGCCTGTTTCTCTTGTAGGTAATGTACCCTGGTATGTTAACATCCCAGTCATGGTTCTCTGTGTACCATGTTTCTGTGACTGCTACGATATCCAGGCATCCCTCTTCCATCTAGGCCACCAGCTCAGGGAGCTTGTTGCCCAGACTACGGGCATTGGTACTCATTACCCTCCATTTCCTGATGGCCTTACTCCTTTTTGCCCCATCCCTGTCCTTCTTGCCTTTGTCACTTTCTCCATTTACCCCTGCCCTTCTCCCTATGGACACCTCTATGTTGGTGTTTACTGCACTTACTACCATGATTATTTGGGGGTCTAGGATTTCCATACTCCTTTCCAGTGCCTCCCCTTGGCTAGTTTAAATGCTTGCCAATGAAGCATTTAAACCTATCACCTAGGATCCTGGTTCCCCTCCTGGACAGATGCAGCCCATCATGCCAGTGTAGGCTTGCATCACTCCAGGTGGACCCCCAGTCCCCAATGAAGCCAAATCCCTGAGCTTCACACCAGTTTTCCAACCACTGATTGAATCCCATGGTGCGGAACACCCTAGCCTCTCCTACGCCATAGATGGGAAGCACCTCCAAGAAGGTTACCGTGCGTGCTACTTGTCTAAGGCCCCTCCCCAATTCCACAAACTCTTCCTGCACTTCTCTAATCCTTTCTTAGCCAGGTCATTTGTCCCTAGGTGGACAATGACATGCATCTCCTCACCTGTGCAGCTGCTCGGCAATCCTGAGAATCGCTCCCTGTCCCTCCAAGCCATGGTGCCAGGCAGGCACCCTTCCTCTCCCTTCTTCCCCAGTTCTACCTTCCTAACAATGGAGTCCCCACCAGGAGTTGTCTCCTTCTCCTGTGGTGTCCCCTGCCACCCTCCTGTGGGTCTCCTTTGTGAAGGTTCTCAGCATCCTCCTTGGTCTCCACTGTGGGTGCCTCCATAGAGGAACCACACTTTGCCAGAATGGCATAGGAATTGTGGAGAGGTACAACTGGAGGGATGCACCTCTGTTCCACCACACTCACCCTCCTTGAGCCCACTGTGGTCCAACTGCTCCTCTTTCTTGGCAACCTCTGAGGCAACAGCAGTGGCACTGGTGGTCCCTGGATGGAAGAGGAGGTCCCACAAATCCTGGCCAACTCAGCCTGGAGATGAGCAACCTCCTCCCTCAGCCCAGAGAGGTGTCTGCAGATGGGACAACACCACATCCTCCAGAACATCTCCCGGAAGACTGCTGCTCCACAGCCACTGCACTGCACCACTCCCATCATGTGTTATTTCTGGCCCCTTAACTGTTTGCAATCCTTACTCTTTCCTCTGCTTTTTTCTCTCTCCTTACTTTCTGCCTGAGTGCCCTTTAAGTTCCTGATTGTCCTGTTCTGAGTCAGGAATGTCCTCTATTTCTCAGTAGACCCTTACTTGCTCAGAGGCAGACCTCCAGTAGCATGAGGGGCCAGAGAGCTACTCTTGCCCTTCTAGGATGGTGGGTCTTTGGTGGCTCTGTGTTCACTCACTTCCTGCTCCTAAATAGGAAATTCCTGTTGTCAGTCAAATCATGTGCCTATAAAAGTAGAACTAGCTTTGGGTGGGAGGGTGGAGGGGAGGGAAGTAGGGCAATATAGTCTCAGTAGAGAAGTCCAGTAACACAGCAGGTCTTTCTCCTGGTGTCTTTTGACAAGCCACTAGCAGAATCTTTCTAAGGCAGTCTTTAAATGTAGCTTCCTTCTAGATAAGCCACTCCCCCTACTTACTAGATCTTTCTACAAGAAACACAACAGTCCTTTCTCCTGGTGTCATCTGCCAAGCTACTAGCAGAATCTTTCTAAGGCAGTTTTTAAATGTAGCTTCCTTCTAGCTAAGCCACTCCCCCTACTTACAAGATCTTTCTACAAATAATTTAAACCTCACAGCTATCAAGTCCTTTCAATCACCTGAGATTTACACCTAGATAACAGTTCAGATAACCATTCAGTTCAGTTAACTCAGACAAACACACACTTTTTTTTGTTTGTTAGTTTTTTACCCTAAATTAAAGGTCCAAGTACAAGAGTTCTACTTCTTTAGTCCCAGTAGAGAAGTCCAGTAACACAGCAGTCCTTTCTCCCGTGTCTTCTGCCAAGCTACTACAGCTACACAGTGCAGGAATTTATTTTAGCAGAGGGAAATCTGCCAAGAGCAACAAAACCCTCACTCAATATTAAAATGCCCACAGTGCAGGCATTTATTTCAGCAGTGGAATCTGTCAAGAACAACATAACACTCAAACAATATTTATGTGCCTACAGCACAGGGATTTATTTCAGCAGGGGGAAATCTGCCAAGAGTAACAGAACTCTCAATCAATACTTATACGCACACAACGCAGGGATTTATTTCTGCAGTGGAAAGTCTGACAAGAGTCACAGAACCCTCAATCAATATTTATATGTCCACAGCACAGGGATTTAATTCAGCATGGGGAAACCTGCCAAGAGCAACAGAACCCTCAATCAATATTTATATGTGCACATCGAAGGGATTGTTTCAGCAGGGGGAAATCTGCCAAAAGCAACAGAACCCTCAATCAATATTTATACGACCACAACACAGGGGATTTATTTCAGCATGGGGAAAATCTGCTAAGAGCAATAGAACCTTCTGACAATATGTATATGCCCACAGCACAGGGATTTATTTCGGCAGGTGTCATCTTCAAGAGCAACATAACCCGCAGTCAATATTTATATGCCCATTGCACAGGGATTTATTTCAGCAGGGGTTAATCTGGCAAGAGTAAAAGAACCCTCAATCAATATTTATATATCCACAGCACAAGGATTAATTACAGCAAGGTGAAATCTGACAAGAGCAACGGAACTCTCAATTAATATTTATACGCCCATTGCGCAGGGATTTATTTCAGGAGGGGGAAATCTGCCAAGAGCCACAGAACACCTAAATCAGTATTTATATGCCCACAGTGCAGTAATGTATTTCAGCAGGGGGAAATCTGCCAAGAGCAAGAGAACACTTGATCAATATTTATACTCTCACAGCACAGGGATTTATTTCAGCATGGGGAAATCTGCCAAGAGTAACAGAACCCTAAATAAATATTTCTAGACCCACAGAGCAGGGATTTATTTCAGCAGGTGGGAATTTCCTAAAAGTAACAGAACCCTGAGACAATATTTGTATGCCAACTGCACAAGGATTTATCTCAGCAGGGGGAAATCTGCCAAGAGCCACAGAACTCCTAAATCAGTATTTATATGCCCACAGTGCAGGAATGTATTTCAGCAGGGGAAATCTGCCAACAGCAACAGAACACTTGATCAGTATTTATACTCTCACTGCACAGGGCTTTATTTCAGCATGGGGAAATATGCCAAGAGAAACATAACCCTCAAAAAATATTTCTACACCAACAGAGCAGGGATTTATTTCAGCAGGTGGGAATTTTCCAAAAGCAACAAAACCCTGAGACAATATTTATATGCCAACTGCAGAAGGATTTATCTCAGCAGGGGGAAATCTGCTGAGAGCCGCAAAACCATAAATCCATATTTATATGGCCACAGAGAAGGAATTTATTTCATCAGGGGGAAATCTGCCAAGAGCAACAGAACCCTAAATCAGTAGTTATATGTGCACATCGAAAGGGATTTATTTCAGCAGGGAAATCTGCCAAAAGCAAGAGATCTCTCAATCAATACTACTACGCCTCCAGCGCAGGGATTTATTTCAACAGGGGAAAATCTGGTAAGAGCAATAGAACCTCTGTCAATATGTATATGCCACAGCACAGGGATTTATTTCAGCAGGAGGAATCTGCCAAGAGCAACAGAACCCTCAGTCAATACTTATATGTCCATTGCATAGGGATTTATTTCAGCAGGGGAAAATCTGGCAAGAGTAAAATAACCCTCAATCAATATTTATATATTGACAGCACAGGGATTTATTTCAGCAGGGGGAAATCTGCCAAGAGCCACAGAACCCCTAAATCAATATTTATATGCCCAGAGTGCAGAAATTTATTTCAGCAGTGGGAAACCTGTGAAGTGCTACAGAACACTCAATCAATACTTATAATCTCACAGCAAAGGATTTATTTCAGCATGGGAAAATCTGCCAAGAGCAACAGAACCCTTAATAAATATTTATACACCCACAGAACATGGATTTGTTTGAAGGATAAATCTGCCAAGACAACAGAACCCTGAGTCTATAGATATACCAACTGCACAAAGATTTATCTCAGCAGGGAGAAATCTCTCGAGAGCCACAGAACCTTAAATAATATTTATATGCCCACAGAGCAGAAATTTATTTCAGCAGGGGGAAATCTGACAAGAGCAACAGAAGCCTGAGTCAATATTGATATGACAGCTGCACGAGGATTTATCTCAGCAGTGGGAAATCTGTCGAAAGCAACAGAAACCTATATCAATATTTATATGCCCATAGGGAAGGAATTTATTTCAGCAGGGGGAAATCTGCCAAGAGCAACAGAACTCTCAATCAATTCTTATACGCCCACAGCGCTGGGATTTATTTCTGCAGTGGAAAATCTGACAAGAGCCACAGAACCCTGAATCAATATTTATATGTCCACAGCACAGGGATTTAATACAGCATGGGGAAACTTGCCAAGAGCAACAGAACCCTCAATCAATATTTATATGTGCACATCGAAGGGATTTATTTCAGCATGGGGAAATCTGCCAAGAGCAACAGAACCCTAAATCAATATTTATACTCCCGAAACACAGGTATTTATTTCAGCAGGGGTAATCTGCCAAGAGCAACAGAACTCTCAGTCAATATTTATGTGCACTGCACAGGATTTTTAGGCAAGTGGAAATATCCAAGAGGAACAGAATCTTCAATCAATGTTTATACGTCCAGAGTGCTGGGATGAATTTCAACATGGGGAAAATCTGCCAAGAGCAACAGAACCCTTTATCAATATTTATGCACCCACAGCGCATGTATTTTTTTCAGCAGGTGGATATCTGCCAAAAGCAACAGAACCCTCAATCAATATTTATATTCCTACAGCACAGGGATTCATTTCAGCAGGGGGAACTCTGCCTAGAGCAACAGAACTCTCAGTCAATCTTTATTCGTACACAGCACAGGGATACATTTCAGCATGGAGAAATCTGCCAAGAGCAACAGAACCTCAATCAATATTTATATGTGCACATCGAAGGGATTTATTTCAGCAGGGGGAAATCTGCCAAAAGCAAGAGAACCCTCAATCAATATTTATACGCCCACAGCAAAGGGATTTATTTTAGCAGGTGTAACCTGCCAAGAGCAACAGAACCCTCAGTTAATATTTAAATGCCCACAGTGCAGGGATTTATTTCAGCAGGGGAAAATCTGACAAGAACAACAGATCTCTCAATCAATATTCAAACGCTCACAGCACAAGGATTAATTTCAGTAGAGGGAAATCTACCAAGAGCAACATAACCATTTTTCAATATTTAAATGCCCACAGCACAGGGATTTATTTCAGCAGTGGAATCTTTCAAGAACAACAGAAAACTCAAACAATATTTATATCCCTACAGTGCACTGATTTATTTCAGCATGGGGAAATCTGCCACGAGCAAAAGAACCATTGATCAATATTTAGATGCCTACAGTGCAGGAATTTTTTCTAGCAGGGGAAATCTGCCAAAAGCAACGGAACTCAATCAATACTTATCGCCCACAAAGTAGGTTTATTTCAGCATGGGGAAAATCTGCTAAGAGGAATAGAATCTTCAGTCTATATGCATATGCCCACAGCACAGGGATTTATTTCTGCAGGTGGAATCTGCAAGAGCAAAAGAACCCTGATTCAATATTTATATGCCCATTGCACAGCGATTTATTTCAGCAGGGGGTAGTCTGGCAAGAATGAAAGAACCCTCAATCAATATTTACATATCCACAGCACAGGGATTTAATACAGCAAGTGGAAATCTGACAAGAGCAACAGAACTCTCAATTAATATTTATACACCCACTGCGGAGGGATTTATTTCAGCAGGGGGAAATCTGCCAAGAGTAAGAGAACCCTCAATCAATACTTATCGTCACTGAAAAAGAGGTTTATTTCAGCAGCGGAAAATCTGGTAAGAGCAATAGAACCTCTCTCAATATGTATATGCCCACAGCACAGAGATTTATTTCAGCAGGAGGAATCTGCCAAGAGCAACAGAACCCTCAATCAATATTTATACGACCACAACACAGGGATTTTTTAGCATGGGGAAAATCTGCTAAGAGCAATAGAACCTTCTGACAATATGTATATGCCCACAGCACAGGGATTTATTTAGCAGGTGGCATCTTCAAGAGCAACATAACCCTCAGTCAATATTTATATGCCCATTGCACAGGATTTATTTCAGCAGGGTTAATCTGGCAAGAGTAAAGAACCCTCAATCAATATTTATATATCCACAGCACAAGGATTAATTACAGCAAGGTGAAATCTGACAAGAGCAACGGAACTCTCAATTAATATTTATACACCCATTGCGCAGAGGATTTATTTCAGGAGGGAAATCTGCCAAAAGAGCCACAGAACTCCTAAATCAGTATTTATATGCCCACAGTGCAGTAATGTATTTCAGCAGGGGGAAATCTGCCAAGAGCAAGAGAACACTTGATCAATATTTATACTCTCACAGCACAGGGATTTATTTCAGCATGGGGAAATCTGCCAAGAGCAACAGAACCTCAATAAATATTTCTAGACCAACAGAGCAGGGATTTATTTCAGCAGGTGGGAATTTCCTAAAAGCAACAGAACCCTGAGACAATATTTGTATGCCAACTGCACAAGGATTTATCTCAGCAGGGGGAAATCTGCCAAGAGCCACAGAACTCCTAAATCAGTATTTATATGCCCACAGTACAGGAATGTATTTCAGCAGGGGGAATCTGCCAACAGCAACAGAACACTTGATCAGTATTTATACTCTCACTGCACAGGGCTTTATTTCAGCATGGGAAATATGCCAAGAGAACATAACCCTCAAAAAATATTTCTACACCAACAGAGCGAGTTTATTTCAGCAGGTGGAATTTTCCAAAAAACAAAACCCTGAGACAATATTTATATGCCAACTGCAGAAGGATTTATCTCAGCAGGGGAAATCTGCTGAAACATAAAACCATAAATCCATATTTATATGGCCACAGAGAAGGAATTTATTTCATCAGGAAATCTGCGAAGAGCAAAGAACCCTAAATCAGTAGTTATATGTCACATCGAAAGGTTTATTTCAGCAGGGAAATCTGCCAAAAGCAAGAGATCTCTCAATCAATACTTATCGCCCAGCGCAGGGATTTATTTCAACAGGGAAAATCTGGTAAGAGCAATAGAACCCTCTGTCAATATGTATATGCCACAGCACAGGATTTATTTCAGCAGGAGGAATCTGCCAAGAGCAACAGAACCTCAGTCATAATCTATATGTCCATTGCATAGGGATTTATTTCAGCAGGGGAAAATCTGGCAAGAGTAAAATAACCCTCAATCAATATTTATATATTGACAGCACAGGGATTTATTTCAGCAGGGGGAAATCTGCCAAGAGCCACAGAACCCCTAAATCAATATTTATATGCCCAGAGTGCAGAAATTTATTTCAGCAGTGGGAAACCTGCCAAGAGCTACAGAACACTCAATCAATACTTATAGTCTCACAGCAAAGGGATTTATTTCAGCATGGGAAAATCTGCCAAGAGCAACAGAACCCTTAATAAATATTTATACACCCACAGAACATGGATTTGTTTCGGAAGGATAAATCTGCCAAGAGCAACAGAACCCTGAGTCTATATAGATATACCAACTGCACAAAGATTTATCTCAGCAGGGAGAAATCTCTCAAGAGCCACAGAACCTTAAATTAATATTTATATGCCCACAGAGCAGAAATTTATTTCAGCAGGGGGAAATCTGACAAGACAACAGAAGCCTGAGTCAATATTGATATGACAGCTGCACGAGGTTTATCTCAGCAGTGGGAAATCTGTCGAAAGCAACAGAAACCTATATCAATATTTATATGCCCATAGGGAAGGAATTTATTTCAGCAGGGGGAAATCTGCCAAGAGCAACAGAACTCTCAATCAATTCTTATACGCCCACAGCGCTGGGATTTATTTCTGCAGTGGAAAATCTGACAAGAGCCACAGAACCCTGAATCAATATTTATATGTCCAAAGCACAAGGATTTAATACAGCATGGGGAAACTTGCCAAGAGCAACAGAACCCTCAATCAATATTTATATGTGCACATCGAAGGGATTTATTTCAGCATGGGGAAATCTGCCAAGAGCAACAGAACCCTAAATCAATATTTATACTCCCGAAACACAGGTATTTATTTCAGCAGGGGTAATCTGCCAAGAGCAACAGAACTCTCAGTCAATATTTATGTGCCACTGCACAGGGATTTTTTTAGGCAAGTGGAAATATCCAAGAGGAACAGAATCTTCAATCAATGTTTATACGTCCAGAGTGCTGGGATGAATTTCAACATGGGGAAAATCTGCCAAGAGCAACAGAACCCTTTATCAATATTTATACACCCACAGCGCATGTATTTTTTTCAGCAGGTGGATATCTGCCAAAAGCAACAGAACCCTCAATCAATATTTATATTCCTACAGCACAGGGATTCATTTCAGCAGGGGGAACTCTGCCTAGAGCAACAGAACTCTCAGTCAATCTTTATTCATTACACAGCACAGGGATACATTTCAGCATGGAGAAATCTGCCAAGAGCAACAGAACCTCAATCAATATTTATATGTGCACATCGAAGGGATTTATTTCAGCAGGGGGAAATCTGCCAAAAGCAAGAGAACCCTCAATCAATATTTATACGCCCACAGCAAAGGGATTTATTTTAGCAGGTGTAACCTGCCAAGAGCAACAGAACCCTCAGTTAATATTTAAATGCCCACAGTGCAGGGATTTATTTCAGTAGGGGAAAATCTGACAAGAACAACAGATCTCTCAATCAATATTCAAACGCTCACAGCACAAGGATTAATTTCAGTAGAGGGAAATCTACCAAGAGCAACATAACCATTTTTCAATATTTAAATGCCCACAGCACAGGGATTTATTTCAGCAGTGGAATCTTTCAAGAACAACAGAAAACTCAAACAATATTTATATCCCTACAGTGCACTGATTTATTTCAGCAAGGGGAAATCTGCCAAGAGCAAAAGAACCATTGATCAATATTTAGATGCCTACAGTGCAGGGATTTTTTTCAGCAGGGGGAAATCTGCCAAGAGCAATGGAACTGTCAATCAATACTTATACGCACACAACGTAGGGATTTATTTCAGCATGGGGAAAATCTGCTAAGAGGAATAGAATCTTCTGTCTATATGCATATGCCCACAGCACAGGGATTTATTTCTGCAGGTGGAATCTGCAAGAGCAAAAGAACCCTGATTCAATATTTATATGCCCATTGCACAGCGATTTATTTCAGCATGGGGTAGTCTGGCAAGAATGAAAGAACCCTCAATCAATATTTACATATCCACAGCACAGGGATTTAATACAGCAAGTGGAAATCTGACAAGAGCAACAGAACTCTCAATTAATATTTATACACCCACTGCGGAGGGATTTATTTCAGCAGGGGGAAATCTGCCAAGAGCAAGAGAACTCTCAATCAATACTTATACGCCTAAGGAAAAGGGATTTATTCAGCAGCGGAAAATCTGGTAAGAGCAATAGAACCCTCTCTCAATATGTATATGCCCCACAGCACAGAGATTTATTTCAGCAGGAGGAATCTGCCAAGAGCAACAGAACCCTCAATCAATATTTATACGACCACAACACAGGGATTTATTTCAGCATGGGGAAAATCTGCTAAGAGCAATAGAACCTTCTGACAATATGTATATGCCCACAGCACAGGGATTTATTTCGGCAGGTGGCATCTTCAAGAGCAACATAACCCTCAGTCAATATTTATATGCCCATTGCACAGGGATTTATTTCAGCAGGGGTTAATCTGGCAAGAGTAAAAGAACCCTCAATCAATATTTATATATCCACAGCACAAGGATTAATTACAGCAAGGTGAAATCTGACAAGAGCAACGGAACTCTCAATTAATATTTATACGCCCATTAGCAGGGATTTATTTCAGGAAATCTGCCAAGAGCCACAGAACTCCTAAATCAGTATTTATATGCCCACAGTGCAGTAATGTATTTCAGCAGGAAATCTGCCAAAAGCAAGAGAACACTTGATCAATATTTATACTCTCACAGCACAGGATTTATTTCAGCATGGGAAATCTGCCAAGAGCAACAGAAACCTCAATAAATATTTCTAGACCAACAGAGCAGGTTTATTTCAGCAGGTGGAATTTCCTAAAGCAACAGAACCCTGAGACAATATTTGTATGCCAACTGCACAAGGATTTATCTCAGCAGGGAAATCTGCCAAACCACAGAACTCCTAAATCAGCATTTATATGCCCACAGTACAGGAAATGTATTTCAGCAGGGGAATCTGCCAACAGCAACAGAACACTTGATCAGTATTTATACTCTCACTGCACAGGGCTTTTATTTCAGCATGGGAAATATGCCAAGAGAAACATAACCCTCAAAAATATTTCTACACCAACAGAGCAGGGATTTATTTCAGCAGGTGGAATTTTCCAAAAGCAACAAAACCCTGAGACAATATTTATATGCCAACTGCAGAAGGATTTATCTCAGCGGGGAAATTGCTGAGAAACGCAAAACCATAAATCCATATTTATATGGCCACAGAGAAGAATTTATTTTATCAGGGGAAATCGCCAAGAGCAACAGAACCCTAAATCAGTAGTTATATGTGCACATCGAAAGGATTTATTTCAGCAGGGGAAATCTGCCAAAAGCAAGAGATCTCTCAATCAATACTTATACCCCCAGAGCAGGGATTTATTTCAACAGGGGAAAATCTGGTAAGAACAATAGAACCCTCTGTCAATATGTATATGCCACAGCACAGGGATTTATTTCAGCAGGAGGAATCTGCCAAGAGCAACAGAACCCTCAGTCAATACTTATATGTCCATTGCATAGGGATTTATTTCAGCAGGGGAAAATCTGGCAAGAGTAAAATAACCCTCAATCAATATTTATATATTGACAGCACAGGGATTTATTTCAGCAGGGGGAAATCTGCCAAGAGCCACAGAACCCCTAAATCAATATTTATATGCCCAGAGTGCAGAAATTTATTTCAGCAGTGGGAAACCTGCCAAGAGCTACAGAACACTCAATCAATACTTATAGTCTCACAGCAAAGGGATTTATTTCAGCATGGGAAAATCTGCCAAGAGCAACAGAACCCTTATTAAATATTTAAACACCCACAGAACATGGATTTGTTTCAGAAGGATAAATCTGCCAAGAGCAACAGAACCCTGAGTCTATATAGATATACCAACTGCACAAAGATTTATCTCAGCAGGGAGAAATCTCTCGAGAGCCACAGAACCTTATATAAATATTTATATGCCCACAGAGCAGAAATTTATTTCAGCAGGGGGAAATCTGACAAGAGCAACAGAAGCCTGAGTCAATATTGATATGACAGCTGCACGAGGATTTATCTCAGCAGTGGGAAATCTGTCGAAAGCAAAGGAAACCTATATCAATATTTATATGCCCATAGGGCAGGAATTTATTTCAGCAGGGGGAAATCTGCCAAGAGCAACAGAACTCTCAATCAATTCTTATACGCCCACAGCGCTGGGATTTATTTCTGCAGTGGAAAATCTGAGAAGAGCCACAGAACCCTGAATCAATATTTATATGTCCACACGCACAGGGATTTAATACAGCATGGGAAACTTGCCAAGAGCAACAGAACCCTCAATCAATATTATATGTGCACATCGAAGGGATTTATTTCAGCATGGGAAATCTGCAAGAGCAACAGAACCCTAAATCAATATTTATACTCCCAAACACAGGTATTTATTTCAGCAGGGGGTAATCTGCCAAGAGCAACAGAACTCTCAGTCAATATTTATGTGCCACTGCACAGATTTTTTAGGCAAGTGGAAATATCCAAGAGGAACAGAATCTTCAATCAATGTTTATACGTCCAGAGTGCTGGATGAATTTCAACATGGGGAAATCTCCAAGAGCAACAGAACCATTTATCAATATTTATACACCCACAGAGCATGTATTTTTTCAGCAGGGGATATCTCAAAAAGCAACAGAACCCTCAATCAATATTATATTCCTACAGCACAGGGATTCATTTCAGCAGAGGGAACTCTGCCTAGAGCAACAGAACTCTCAGTCAATCTTTATTCATTACACAGCACAGGGATACATTTCAGCAAGGAGAAATCTGCCAAGAGCAACAGAACCCTCAATCAATATTTATATGTGCACATCGAAGGATTTATTTCAGCAGGGGAAATCTGCCAAAGCAAGAGAACCCTCAATCAATATTTATACGCCCACAGCAAAGGATTTTTTGTTGAGTGTAACCTGCCAAGAGCAACAGAACCCTCAGTTAATATTTAAAATGCCAACAGTGCAGGGATTTATTCAGCAGGGAAAATCGGACAAGAACAACAGATCTCTCAATCAATATTCAAATGCTCACAGCACAAGGATTAATTTCAGTAGAGGAAATCTACCAAGAGCAACATAACCATTTTTCAATATTTAAATGCCCACACACGGGATTTATTTCAGCAGTGGAATCTTCAAGAACAACAAAAACTCAAACAATATTTATATCCCTACAGTGCATTGATTTATTTCAGCATGGGAAATCTACCAACCAGAAAAGAACCATTGATCAATATTTAGATGCCTACAGTGCAGGGATTTTTTCATCAGGGGAAATCTGCCAAAGAGCAACGGAACTCTCAATCAATACTTATACGCCCACAACGTAGGGATTTATTTCAGCATGGGGAAAATCAGCAAGAGGAATAGAATCTTCTGTCTATATGCATATGCCACAGCAGAGGATTTATTTCTGGGTGGAATCTGCAAGAGCAAAAGAACCCTGATTCAATATTTATATGCCCATTGCATAGCGATTTATTTCAGCAGGGGTAGTCTGGCAAGAATGAAAGAACCCTCAATCAATATTTACATATCCACAGCACAGAGATTTAATACAGCAAGTGGAAATCTGACAAGAGCAAATAGAACTCTCAATTAATATTTATACACCCACTCATGGAGGGATTTATCTCAGCAGGGGAAATCTGCAAAGACAAGAGACCCTCAATCAATACTTATACGCCTAAGGAAAAGGGATTTATTTCAGCAGCGGAAAATCTGGTAAGAGCAATAGAACCCTCTCTCAATATGTATATGCCCACAGCACAGAGATTTATTTCAGCAGGAGGAATCTGCCAAGAGCAACAGAACCCTCTGTCAATATTTATATGTCCATTGGATTGGGATTTATTTCATAAGGGGGAAATCTGGCAAGAGTAAAATAACCCTCAATCAATATTTATATATCGACAGCACCGGGATTTATTTCAGCAGGGGGAAATCTGCTAAGAGCCACAGAACCCCTAACTCAATATTTATATGCCCAGAGTGCAGAAACTTATTTCAGCAGGGGGAAATCTGACAAGAGCAACAGAACCCTCAATCAATATTTATACTCCCGAAACACAGGGATTTATTTCAGCAGGGGTAATCTGCCAAGCGCAGCAGAACTCTCAGTCAATATATATGTTCCACTGCACAGGGATTTTTTTAGGCAAGTGGAAATATCCAAGAGGAACAGAATCTTCAATCAATGTTTATATATCCACAGTGCTGGGATGAATTTCAACATGAAATCTCCAAGAGCAATAGATCCCTTTATCAATATTTATACACGCACAGCGCATGTATTTTTTTCAGCAGGGGGATATCTGCCAAAAGCAACAGAACCCTCAATCAATATTTATATTCCCACAGCACAGGGATTCATTTCAGCAGGGGGAACTCTGCCTAGAGCAACAGAACTCTCAGTCAATCTTTATTCGTACAAAGCACAGGGATACATTTCAGCATGGAGAAATCTGCCAAAAGCAAGAGAACCCTCAATCAATATTTATACGCCCACAGCACAGGGATTTATTTCAGCAGCTGTAATCTGCCAAGAGCAACAGAACCCTCAGTTAATATTTAAATGCCCACAGTGCAGGGATTTATTTCAGCAGGGGAAAATCTGACAAGAAGAACAAATCTGTCAATCAATATTCAAACGCTTACAGCACAAGGATTTATTTCAGTAGAGGAAAATCTACCAAGAGCAACATAACCATTTTTCAATATTTAAATGCCCACAGCACAGGGATTTATTTCAGCAGTGGAATCTTTCAAGAACAACAGAAAACTCAAACAATATTTATATCCCTACAGCGCATTGATTTATTTCAGCATGGGGAAATCTGCCACAAGCAAAAGAACCATTGATCAATATTTAGATGCCTACAGTGCAGGGATTTTTTTCAGCAGGGGGAAATCTGCCAAGAACAACACAACCCTCAATCGATATTTATCCGTCCACAGTGCAGGGATCTATTTCAGCATGGTGGAAATCTGCCAAGAGCAACAGAACTCTCAATCAATACTTATACGCCCACAACGTAGGGATTTATTTCAGCATGGGGAAAATCTGCTAAGAGGAATAGAACCTTCTGTCAATATGCATATGCCCACAGCACAGGGACTTATTTCAGCAGGTGGAATCTGCAAAAACAAAGAACCCTGATTCAATATTTATATGCCCATTGCACAGGATTTATTTCAGCAGGGGGTAGTCTGGCAAGAATGAAAGAACCCTCAATCAATATTTACATATCCACAGCACAGGGATTTAATACAGCAAGTGGAAATCTGACAAGAGCAACAGAACTCTCAATTAATATTTATACACCCACTGCGCAGGGATTTATTTCAGCAGTGGGAAATCTGCCAAGAGCAAGAGAACCCTCAATCAATACTTATACACCCCAGCACAGGGATTTATTTCAGCAGCAGAAAATCTGGTAAGAGCAAAAGAACCCTCTCTCAATATGCATATGCCCACAGCACAGAGATTTATTTCAGCAGGAGAAATCTGCCAAGAGCAACAGAATCCTCTGACAATATTTATATGTCCATTGCATTGGGATTTATTTCATCGGGGGAAATCTGGCAAGAGTAAAATAAACCTCAATCAATATTTATATATCGACAGCACAGGGATTTATTTCAGCAGGGGGAAATTTGCTAAGAGCCACAGAAACCCTAACTCAATATTTATATGCCCGGAGTGCAGAAATTTATTTCAGCAGGGGGAAATCTGCCAAGATCAAAAGAACACTCAATCAATACTTATACTCTAACAGCAAAGGGATTTATTTCAGCATAGGGAAATCTGCCAGGAGCAAAATAACCCTTATTAAATATTTATACACCAACAGAGCATGGATTTGTTTCGGCAGGAGGAATCTGCATAGAGCAACAGAACCCTCAATCAGTATTTTTATGCCCATTGCACAAGGATTTATTTCAGAAGGGGGTAATCTTGCAAGAGTGAAAGAACCCTCAATCAACATTTATATATCCACAGCACAGGGATTTAAGGTACAGGGAAATCTGACAAGAGCAATAGAACTCTCAATTATATTTATTCACCCACTCGCAGGGATTTATTTCAGTAGGGGGAATATGCCAAAATCAAGAACCCTCAATCGATACTTATCGCCTCAGCACAGGATTTATTTCAACAGGGGAAAATCTGGTAAGAGCAATAGAACCTTCTGTCAATATGTATATGTCCACAGCATAGGATTTATTTCAGCAGGAGGAATCTGCCAAGAACAACAGAACCTCTGTCAATATTTTTATGTCCATTGCATAGGATTTATTTCATCAGGGGAAATCTGGCAAGAGTAAGATAACCCTCAATCAATATTTATATATGGACATCACAGGATTTATTTCAGCAGGGGAAATTGCGTTAAGAGCCACAGAACCCCTAAATCAATATTTATATGCCCAGAGTGCAAAAAATTTATTTCAAGCAGGGGAAATCTCACAAGATAAAAGAACACTCAATCAATACTTATACTCTAACAGCAAAGGATTTATTTCAGCATAGAAATCTGCCAAGAGCAACAGAACCCATAATAAATATTTATACACCCAACAGAGCATGGATTTATTTTAAGCAGGAGGAATCTTCCAAGAGCAACAGAACCCTGAGTCAATATTGATATGCTAACTGCACAAATATTTATCTCAGCAGGAGGAAATCTGTCGAGTGCCACAGAACCCTAAATAAATATTTATATACCCACATAGCAGAAATTTATTTCAGCAGGGGGAAATCTGACAAGAGCAATAGAACTCTCAATTAATATTTATTCACCCACTGCGCAGGGATTTATTTCAGTAGGGGGAAATATGCCAAAATCAAGGAACCCTCAATCGATACTTATACGCCCCCAGCACAGGGATTTATTTCAACAGGGGAAAATCTGGTAAGAGCAATAGAACCTTCTGTCAATATGTATATGTCCACAGCATAGGGATTTATTTCAGCAGGAGGAATCTGCCAAGAACAACAGAACCCTCTGTCAATATTTTTATGTCCATTGCATAGGGATTTATTTCATCAGGGGGAAATCTGGCAAGAGTAAGATAACCCTCAATCAATATTTATATATGGACATCACAGGGATTTATTTCAGCAGGGGGAAATCTGCTAAGAGCCACAGAACCCCTAAATCAATATTTATATGCCCAGAGTGCAAAAATTTATTTCAGCAGGGGGAAATCTGCCAAGATAAAAAGAACACTCAATCAATACTTATACTCTAACAGCAAAGGGATTTATTTCAGCATAGGGAAATCTGCCAAGAGCAACAGAACCCATAATAAATATTTATACACCCACAGAGCATGGATTTATTTTGGCAGGAGGAATCTTCCAAGAGCAACAGAACCCTGAGTCAATATTGATATGCTAACTGCACAAATATTTATCTCAGCAGGAGGAAATCTGTCGAGTGCCACAGAACCCTAAATAAATATTTATATACCCACATAGCAGAAATTTATTTCAGCAGGGGGAAATCTGACAAGAGCAACAGAAGCCTGAGTCAATATTGATATGCCAGCTGTACGAGGATTTATCTCAGCAGGGGGAAATCTGTCGAGAGCAACAGACACCTATATCAATATTTATATGCCCATAGGGCAGGAATTTATTTCAGCAGGAGGAAATATGCCTAGAGCAACAGAACTCTCAGTCAGTATTTATACGTACAAAGCACAGGGGATATATTTCAGCATGGAGAAATCTAAAAAACAACAGAACCTCAATCAATATTTATATGCACATCAAAGGTTTATTTCAGGGGAAATCACCCGCAGAGACCTCAATCAATATACGCCCCCAGCGCGGGATTTATTTCAAAGGGAAAATCTAGCAAACAATAGAACCGCCTGTCAATATGTATATGCCAGGATACTGTGATTTATTTCAGCAGGAGGAACTCAAGAGAAACAGAACCTCAGTCAGTATTTATATGTCCACTGTATAGGATTATTTCACAGGGAAAATCTGAAAGAGTAAATAACCAATCAATATTTATATATAAACAACTGGATTTATTTCAAAGCGAGGAATTCCAAGCAACAGAACTCTAAGTCAATACTTATATGTCCATTACATGGGATTTATTTCAGCAGGGAAATCTGAAACCACAGAACCCTAAATCAATATTTATATGCCCAGAGGCAGAAATTATTTCAGCAGTAGAATCCTGCCAAACAGACCACCAATCAATACTTATAGTCTCACAGCAGGATTTATTTCAGCATGGAAATCCGCCAAAACAACAGAACCCATAATAAATATTTATACACCCACAGAGCATTGATTTATTTTGCAGGCGGAATCTTCCAGGAGCAACAGAACCCCGAGTCAATATTGATATGCTAACTGCACAAATATTTATCTAATAAATTGTCAGAACCACAGAACCCTAAAAAATATTTATATGCCCACAGAGCAGAAATTTATTTGGCAGGAGGAAATCTGAAAGAGCAACAGAAGCCTGAGTCAATATTGATATCCCAGCTGCGGATTTATCTCAGCAGGGAAATCAATAAGGCAAGCCCCATATCAATATTTATGCCCAAGGCAGAATTTATTTCAGCTGGAAATCTGACAAGAGCAACAGAACCCTCAATCAATAAACTATCAAAAACAGGTTACTTCAGCTAGTAACTACAAGAAAACAGAACTCTCAGTCAATACCTGCACTGCAGAGATTCATTTAGTCAAGGGAACATCCAGAGGAACAGAATCTCAAATCAATGTTTATAGACCACAACTCGGATAACTTTCAACAGAAATCTGCCAAGAGCAACGAACCCTTGATCAATATTTATACACAGTGCATGTATTTTTTTCAACAGGGAAATCTGCCAGCAAGAGAACCCACAATCAATATGGCCCCTCAGTGCAGGAATTTTTCAGCAGGGAAAATCTGGTAAACAACAGACCTCATCAATATATATATACACAACACGAGTTTATTTCCAGGAGGAATCCAGAAACAGAACCCCAGTCAATATTATATGACATTGTATAGGATTTATTTCAGAGGGAGAAATCTACAAGGTAAATAACCTCAACAATATTTATATATCCACTGCACAGGAATTATTTCATGAGGAAATCTTCCAAACAACGACCCTAAATCAATATATATATATAGGTTCAGAAATTATTTTACAAGAGAAACTGAAGAATAGAACCTTCTGTCAATATGTATATGTCCAGCATAGAGTTATTTCAGCAGGAGGAATCTGACAAAGCAACAGAACCTCTGTCAATATTTTTATGTCCATTGCATAGATTTATTTCATCAAAACTCAGGTAAATAACAGCACAAGATTTATATATGAGAAATCTGCTAAGAGCCACAGAACCCCTAAATCATATTTATATGCCCAGAGGCAAAATTTATTTCAGCAGGGAAGTCTGCCAGATAAAAGAACACTCAATCAATACTTATACTCTAACAACAAAGGATTTATTTCGAGAAATTGCCAAGAGCAACAGAACCCATAATAAATATTTATACACCCACAGAGCATGGATTTATTTTGCAGGAGGAATCTTCCGAGCAACAGAACCTGAGTCAATATTGATATGCTAACTGCACAAATATTTTCTCAACAGGAAATCCGTCGAGTGAAACAGAACCTAAATAAATATTATATGCCCTAGCAGAATTTATTTCAGCAGAGAAATTACAAAAGAGCAACAGAAGTCTGAGCAACAATGATACACCAGCTATACGAAGTTTATCTCAGCAGAAATCTGTCGAGAGCAACAGAAACCTATATCAATATTTATATGCCCATAGGGCAGGAATTTCAACAGGGGAAATCTGCCCAGGCAACAGAACTCTCAGTCAGTATTATAATAGAAAGCACAGGAGAGACTTCAGTATGAAGAACACAAAACAACAGAACCTAATCAATATTTATATTGCACATCAAAGGATTTATTTCAGCGAAATTCCAAAACCAAGAGATACTCAATCATATCACACCCAGCGCAGAATTTATTTCAAAAGGGAAAATCTAGTTAGAGCAATGGAACCGCCTGTCAATATGTATATGCTAGCAAGAAGTTTAATTCAGGGAGGAATGCCAAGAAAAAGAACCCTCAGTCTGTATATGTCCATTGTATAGGGATTTATTTCAGCAGGGAAAATCTGGAAGAGTAAATAACCCTCAATCAATATTTATATATCGACCATGATTTACCTAACTGCAAGGTCAGTAAAGTTAGCACAGTTAGGAGTTGCATGGTCTCAGCCAGGCATTGCTCACACCCACTCACCACTGAATAGGTACTGCATACTGAGTGTAGAGCCACAGGTAAAATAATGGATAGACATCAATGTATGTTCCCTGATTGCAGGCATACACAAGTTTTCAGAGTTAGGAGTTGCACAGTCTCAGCCAAGAATTCCCCCCCCAACCAAAGGAGGTACTGCATCATGAGCGTAGAGGTACAGTAAAACAAAAGGGCATGGACATCAACGGTATACCTCCCTGATTCCAGGTACACTCCAGTTAACACAGTTATGGCTTGCATGACGTCAGCCATGCAGTTCTCCCCTCAGACTGCAGATTATGTAATGTATCCTAAGTGTAGGGTACAGCAAAACTGAGGCTGTGGACACCAATGGTGTACCTTCCTAATTGCAAGTTCAGTAAAGTTACCACAGTAATGAGTTACATGGTCTCAGCCAGACAATGACCCCACCTACTGCCACAGACTAGGTACTGTGTACTGAGTGTTGACCCATAGGTAAAATAAGGCTTGGACATCAATGGTACTTTTTATTGCAAGTTGCATAGCCCTATGGGCTATGTAAAAGAAAAGTGTAGCCAGGAAAATTATGATTTTGTGACATTTAAATTTTTTTTCTACATCATGTGGTTGCTGAGATATTAGCAATTATGTTCTTCCAATGCTTGTTTTAAGCTTCGATGCCCATTACAATGCATACATTCTTTGTGTTTCTTTATGCACCTGTTTGGCAAAAACAGGGTATGTGCTTCCGTTACTGTTACAGGCTGTGGATATCTATGGTGTACATTCCTAATTGCAAGGTCAGTAAAGTTAGCACAGTTATGAGTTTCATGGTCTCAGCCAGGCAATGCCCACACCCACACCCTCACTGACCAGGTACTGTGTACAGAGTGTACAGCCACAGGTAAAATAATGGATAGACATCAATCGTAAGGTTCCCTGATTGCAGGCGTACACAAGTTTTTAGAGTTAGGAGTTGTACAGTCTCAGCCAGGAATTTACCCCAATCCAAACCAGAGGAGGTACTGCATCTTGCGTGTAGAGGTACAGTAAAACAAAAGGGCATGGACATCAATGGTATACCTCCCTGATTCTAGGTACACTCAATTAACTCAGTTATGGCATGCATGGCCTCAGCCATGCAATGCTACCCCCAGACTGCAGATTACGTAATGTGTCCTGAGTGTAGGGTACAGCAAAACTGAGGCTGTGGACATCAATGGTGTACCTTCATAATTGCAAGTTCAGTAAAGATACCACAGTAATGAGTTGCATGGTATCAGCCAGGCAATGACCCCACCCACTGCTACAGACCAGGTACTGTGTACTGAGTGTTGACCCACAGCTAAAATAAGGGCATGGACATCAATGGTATGCTTCCCTGTTTGCAGCCATACACAAGTTTCCACAGTTAAGAGTTGCACAGTCTGAGCCATGAATTCCACCCCCCAACCAGAGGAGGTACTACATCCTGAGTGGAGAGGTACTGTAAAACAAAAGGCAATGGACATCAATGGCACAGCTGCCTGATTGCAGGTACACTCCAGTTAGCACACTTATGACTTGCGTGGCGTCAGTGATGCAATGCTTCTGCTGCACTATAGAACAGGTACTGTATCCTGAGTGGTGAGACAGCAAAACTGAGGTTGTGCAGATCAATGGTACACCTCCCTAATTGCAAGTACACTCAAGTAAGCACAATTAGGACTTGCATGACATCAGCCAGGCAATGCCCCTGCCCCCCTACACAGACCAGGTCCTACTTATTGAATGTGGAACCACAGGATAAATAAGTCCATGGACATCAATGGTACACTTTCCTGATTACAGCTGTGCAACAGTTTGCACAGTTAGGAGTTTCACAGTCTTAGTGAGGAATTTCCTGCCTCCCCAACCAGAGGAGATACTGCATCTTGAGTGGCGAGCCATAGTCAAACAAAAGGGTATGGATATTTATGGTACACCTCCTTGATAACAAGTACACTGCAGTTACCACACTTATTACTTGTGCTTTCTCAGCCACGCAGTGCTATCACCACACTGCACATTAGGTAATGTGTCCTGAGTGTCAGGTTCATAACACTGATACTGTGGATATCAATGGTGTACCTTACCAATTGCAAATAGACTTAAGTTACTACACTTGAGTTGCATGGGCTCAGCCAGGCTATGTCCATCCCGACTCCCAGACCTGGTACTGCATGCTGAGTGTAGATCTACAGTGAAAATAAGCCCATGCACGTGGCTGTGCTACCACCACACTGAACATTAGGTAATGTGTCCTGAGTGTAGGGTTCAGTAACACTGATGCTGTGGATATCAATGGTGTACCTTACCAATTGCAAGTAGACTCAAGTTACTACACTTAGGAGCTGCATAGCCTCAGCCAGGCTATGTCCACCCCGACTCTCAGACCTGGTACTGCATGCTGAGTGTAGATCTACAGTGAAAATAAGCCCATGCCGATGAATGGTGCAGCTCTCTGACTGGAGTTGTAGACAAGTTTGCACAGTTAGGATTTTGACAGTCTCACCCAGGAATCCCGCACTCCCAGGCCAGAGCAAGAATTCATACAGAGTGGAGAACCACAGGAAAAGAAAGAGCATGGAGATGGATGGTAGACCTCTGTTATTTCAGCCACACAACAGTGTGTACAGTTGTCCCTTACACGGCCACAGTCATGGACTGCTACTGCCACAGTACAGAGAGGTAGTGTATCCTGAGTGGATAGAGAGAGCAAAACTGAGGGTGTGTACATCAATAGCATACCGACCTAATTGCAAGTACAGTCTGGCTAGAACAGTTAGCAGTTGCAACCTCAGCTAGGCAATGGCCCCTAGCAAGACAGAGAACAAGTACTGCATGTTGAGTGGAGGGACACAGTGAAAGTGAGGCAGTGGATATAATGGTACACGTCATTGATAATTGGTACTCTTCAGTTACCACAGTTATGAACTGCATGGCTTCACCCAGGGTATCCCGCTGCCACCCATGAACAGTTGCTGCATACTGACTATAACTACTGTTTTTAACAAGCTGTTCAATAAAAACAATGTATTGTTATGAAAACATTTTATTTGTACACAAAAATTATATATATGTATAAACAGACAGTGAAATAATAGTTTAGCTTTGTTCAACAAAATAAAAATAGAGTTACAAAAATAAATAGAAATATCTGTTAGAAAGAACATTTTTTTTTATACAAAAATAAATGGCTTGTTTAAATAAATAAAATAGCAAACAATTTGGTTGCTCATGAAAAGCAGAAGGAGGTGTGTTGCCCGGCTCAGCCAGCCTAGGACGGAAACTGGAAAAAATGTGGAGGCGCAACAGAAGTGGAAGCTGTTGTGCCAGCTTAAGAGGAGATACCAGACGTAGCTGTTGAGGCTGTCTATCAGTTGTCAGGGAGACTGCTCATGGCGACAGGTGAAGCAGTGATGCTGTCCGCACTGGCACCTGCCGCTGTGCTCACAGGCTCGAGCACAAGGTTGACTGTTGCTTGTTGAGCAGTCAATAGGCTTATTATTTTATCTTGCTGTTATTTGATTGGTTTCAAATCATTATCATGTTGAGTTTTCATTTCTTTTATTTCATTTGACAAATAGTCAACCTTGTGCTCGAGCCCACGAACACAACGGCAGTGCACAGTGTGCTGCTTTTTACGTAGCTGATCTGTAAAGAGGAAAAACAAACTATTACTATGTGAGACTGTTATGTATAGAAATCTATCATCTTCTCTTGAAACACAGAAATAGTGTTTCACACAAACACATATTTTAAGTGATTTATTACTTTCAGTATTTCTTGTCATCATTCTCAAAAAGAAGAGAAATTAGAGGCAAAAAACTCCATTTACTGCATCAGTTAGAGTTGTTCCACAGTGACAAAAGCAACAAAATTTGCTGTTAGGACTGAAACCCCCCTTGGAGCCCTCCAGCCCACCCCGCCAACTGGCCTCAGGGTTTATGTTGGTGTCATTGTTAGTAACTGTCACCCCATTATCCTATTAGTCAGCTTCTTTACACTCCCAACCCTCAGACCAGGTACTGCATACTGAGTGTAGAACTACAATTAAAATAAAACCCATGCACATTGATGCTGCACCTCGTTGATTGCAGCAGTAGACAAGTTTGCACAGATACGCTGAGTAAAGAGGCACAGCAATACTAAGGCTGTGGATATCTATGGTGTACATTCCTAATTGCAAGGTCAGTAAAGTTAGCACAGTTAGGAGTTGCTTGGTCTCAGCCAGGCAATGCATACACCCCACCCCCACAGACCAGGCACTGCATTTTGTGTAGAGCCATAGGTAAAATAAGGGATAGAAATAAATGGTATACTTTACTGATTGCAGATGTACACAAGTTTTCAGAGTTAGGAGTTGCACAGGCTGAGTCAGGAACCCCCAACCAGAGGATGTACTGCATCCTAAGTGTAGAGGTACAGTAAAACAAAAGGCCATAGACATCAACGGTATGCCTCCTGATTTCAGGTACACTCCAGTTATCACACTTGTGGCTTGTATGCCCTCAGCCATGCAATTCTCTTCCCACACTATAGATCAGGCATTGTATACTAAGTGTAGAGATACAGCTAAACTGAGGATATGGAAAGGTACACCTCACTCATTGCAAGTACACTCAAGTTAGTACAGTTATGAGTTGCATGACATCAGCTAGGCAATGCCCCGCCCCCACACAGACCAGGTACTGCATTGAGAGTGTGGAACCACAGTGAGAATAAGTCCTTGAACATCAATGGTACACTTTCCTGATTGCAGTTGTGCACAAGTTTGTACAGTTAGGACTTGCACAGTCTCAGTGAGGAATTCCCCCCAAAAAAACTGAGCAGGCACTGCATCCTGAGTAGCAAGACATAGTAAAACAAAAGGACATGGACATCAATGGTACACCTCCTTGATTACAGGTACACTGCAGTTAACACACTTATTAGTTTCACATATTTAAATTTATTTTTTTTATTCAGTATAACAACGAGCCACTGTATAATAGCAATAATGGTGACCACGGTGTGTGTTGTTTGTGAAAACGTCACACCCCAGTAATTGCACGCACTCGGCCTGTGGCCTTATTTATAACTAACTGAGGCATGATGTTATGCCAGCACAACAGGCACCCTGGAGTTTATGTAAGCAATAACACACGACGAGGCGTGGGTTACGTGCTGATAAGAGCACGCCTAGGGGTGTACTAAGGCACGAGGCACTTGCGCCGAGTGCCTTATGCCCCTAGGCGTGCTCTTATCAGCATGTAACCCACACCTCGGAGTGTGTTATTGCGCTTATAAAATGGGCTCTTTGTAAAGTAATTTTTTTTTAATGTGTAAAAAAAATAGAGAATTATAACAATAGGTTTAAAATTGTGAGAATAGTGAAAAAATAGTCCCTTGTATTAAGTTTCTGTGCAATGTATTTATTGTGTCCCCCGCTGAAAAAGTTAGTCATACATTTATAGTATTTTTTTTTTTTTTATTTTTGTTTACCTATGTTTAGTTAGGGAGTTGAAGTTTTAAGATAGGAGAGTGTCTGTTGACAGGGAGCGGCGTGTCCCTCAACAGACACCGTAGAAAGCACAGTGACAGTATTTCTTTTGTTTCCTGCTTTGTTTTTGGGGAATATTTGGCTTGTTATTAGTTTTAAAAGTAAAGGGACTGACTGCTGTCGTTGCTGCTTGTGATGGTTCGGTGAGATAGGTGGGTTTCTGTTCTGCAGGTTTGCCGCTGCTTTAAAAAAATGCTGTTTGCTTTTGGTGCCGTTTTGCTTTTTTTAAAGTCTGGTAATGGTGGCAGTGTGGTGAGAAGCTTCTGAGAGTAGTTTGTGAGGTACGAGGTTTTGTTTTTACATGGAGTGCCATATGTTGTTCAGTGCAGTGTTAGCTTAATGTGATGTCTACAGTGATGTCATGCTGCTGGTTCAGTGAGCTCTGCCAGTCGGCGTTTCTGTTAATGCTTGCAGAGCTCATTAATTTTTGGTCATTTGGCTTCTTGGTGGCAGTAGTATTGTTGGCTACAATATCATCTGATAAGGACACGGCTCAGATGATGTTGTAGCCAATCAGTGCTTTGGGATTTCCAAGCCCATTTTATAATATTGTTTAATTAACTGATACTTTTTGCAGTACTGTATAATGTTTGTGTCAGCTTTTGTTTCTTGCTTGACTTACGTTCAGGGCTAGCAGGGTTTCTGGTGTCTCCCCAACCACTGTAAGAGAGATAGGTGGTTTTTAACATATGTGAAGGTATTTCAGTTCTCTAAGTGATACTGCTGTTGTATTCTGAGTGTAGATAAATACTTTTAAACAAAAGGAATGTGTCTATACGGTTCAGCTGTATAACTTTATTAGGCTGTTATTGAAAAAGTTAGTAATTGTTTATTGGCAGCTAAATAATAAGAGTCCTTATCTGCAAGTGATGGGAGGTACTGGATGCTGAATAGAAAGTTACACATAAAGAAAGTATACACACAGTGACACTGTACATGTGTTGTCACAGTTTGATAAATATTTGAATTGGTAAGAAGTACATGGTATTACACACGGAAATGTCACTGCTGCAGGTGTTACTCTACCACTGTACATTGTGTCAATGTATTTTTTAAGTTCAACAGTGGTCATGAACATATCAGTGACAGGTAACCAAATGAAAGATAGACAACTTGGAACACTTAGGTGTTTCATGACATGACACAGGCAATGTCATGTCGGCTACTTATACAAGTTGTGAATAGTGCCTTTGCAGTGATAGTGAAACAGATTCTATGGAGATAGATGGTGTGACTCTGTGAGAAAGGAGGCATTACTGTTCCATGTTTTTTGTCCAGTTACCTGCATGGCAACTGTTCAGTTATTGGTTACATAATGTATATTTCAGTTGATGAACACAAGTTTAATCTCAATAAGAAAGTAACAGTGTTTAGCTGCGGTGTTACAATTATTGGCCAGTGTTGCTGTTCCTGTACCCCACCCTCACTCCCACAAACTCTGTTCAGACACAGACAGACTGGTATTTAAGCAATAAGGCACAACAGGGTGTGAGTTACTGGGGATTTACCCACGCTTTGTGTGGCGTGTCACAAGGCATAGCCGAGTGACTTAACCACACAAGAAGTAGATAAATCAGCCGATAATTCACACCCTAGAGTGCCTTATCACGATTAAACAATGTATCCATGTCTAACATTTATTTAAAATGTGTATAATAATACTTTCCATAAATGTCATTAGTCAGCTGTTGGTTATGCTGGATTTACCCATGTTCATGTAACATGTTTTGACCAATGAGGTTACAAGATTTTCACACAACATTGTATTATGTATTACAATTTGATAGTAACATATTCATTGAAATGATTTTGTATGAAATGGTAATGGAATCACTATGTCTAGCTGTGAGACAAACTAATGATTTCACTTTTGTTCAAAAAGAATTCTGTTTTGTGACTAAATACTTTGTTCTTCTCTATGTTATTCTTTCTGAGTCATTAGTACTGTATAAGGTATTGCTTTTTACTCATACAGTTAAGATGTGATATGTCTTTAGTGTAGAACACACAAGGGGGGTACTACTACTGGCAACAATTTCAGAACAACTTGCTAATAATTTAGCTCAATATACTTGGGAAATTAGTAATTCCATGTGCTCAGCGATTTTTTTTGTGTGCTAATACACAAACTATTTCCAGTTTGCACTCTGTAGACTTATACAAATTGTACAGTACATACCAACTTACAGCAGCTTAGTGGGTTCACTGCATCAAAGTATGATCGATGTAGACCTGTAATAGTAACAATGGCTAAGTTTTTCTTGTGTGATTTTCTTACCTTCTGACTCGACAATAATCACACTGTCTGCATCAGAATGTTCAGCCTCCACAGCGTGTTCTGCAGCTGGTACTACTCGCTTCATGGTGGGATGCCTTCGGTGATCTATTAAAGAGAGATTGGAAAGATTGCATTGAGTATGGGATTTGTGTGATTCTAATCGTTGATAGATTTGTCACTGAAATAATGTATGGTATTTATAGTTGATAGTACTATCTATAAAGTCGATGGGTAATTTTGAACCTTTGCAACTGTATGTCTAAGCTGCTCATGCATTTAATAGAAAATTGACATTTGGTTGCTACAATGCAAAGAGCCAATCAGAAAAGTCAAATTTTTTTGGTCATTTTTAGTTATTATTATAAGGCTCTGAAAATGCTTATATTTCAGTTGTTGACACTGTTACGAGAAGCTTACATTGATCAGCTTACTACTGTGTTTTTACAGGATCCTTTGGAGAGGTTGGGGTTATGCTACAATATCAATTAAGTCATTACTTGAGGGTAATATGCCACCCAACTTTGTGCATACAACATTATACGCACAGGTGGTCATTAAGTAGTACATCTCTGTAACTTAGCAGAGTTCATCATTGTTTCCTTCACACAATAATAAGGTATTTCTTTTTTTCTACAAAAGAACACATGTTTAGTGACACATAGTTTCTATACTCACGGTCTGTTAGGCGCTCCCCCACTTGTGGCTTTCCTGCTGCCTTCCACATCTCGTAAGCAAGGTAGTACCAGCTCACATCACTGTCCGTATCTCCTCTCTCTGTTTCAGTACATAGAAACACTGGCGCAACAGCTTCCACTTCCTTTTACACATTGCTGCATTTTGTTTCACACCTTATGCACAGTGCGCATATATTCGTGGATGCACCTCCACATCTTTTCCAGTTTCATTCGTACTATGTAGTAGTAGTTGCCTGGTTTCCTGGCCTGGGCTGACTGAGCCAGGCAACACACCTCCCTCTGTGACCACAAATGCATTCTGACAGATTGACTTTTGCTGTAGAAAGCTGTAATAAATAGAGAATAAACAATATATTAGAACACAGTGTTGTGAGATATTCATTTTTAAACTGTATACATGTCATGGTGAAGATGATCACACACTTAAATGTTTGTGATTGTATACTTACAGTTATATGGTGTTCATGATTGATACAAGTGATGGATTGTGTGTATACAATATCTGGTGTTGCTTTGTGGTACTGCAGTGTGAGCTGCACAGTTCACTGTGTAGTGTTACTGGTAGCACCATGCCATTCACTGGTGCTGTTTCTAGTTTTGTACAGGTGTTGGTGTACATCATTGGTAGTATGGCTGGCAAGTACAGTATTGTATGGCAACTTTTGGGGGGTGATTACTAGAACTATTGCTGCCAGGAGCATAATCATATAGCCAATAAGGGGAAGGGGAATAGTTAATGCTGATCAGAATGTTTAATAGTTTGCATGATTGTTACATAATATGAAATTGTTTAAAAAATTATATTTTAAATTATAAGTTTCAGTCTGTCTTAGACATATAGTGAAACTAAATAGTTATTTTTAAATAGAACTGTCTATTTGCTATGTGCGTATGTCTAATGAAACTCAAAACATTTACGTGAATTTGAATTCATGTAACGGTGTGATAGGAAGATACTATTATTTTGTGTGTGTGTGTAATCAGTGCAGCTTTTCTGTTTTTTGACCAATTTAATGAGCTCTTAGAAGAACATTTTGTTTACAATTCTGACTGCTGTTACAGCCTGATATTTTTAGAGGACTGTGAGTAACCCATCTCGAAGGTCACCCAGGAAAAGGCAATTGCCAGCATGTGAGAAGTGCACACCATCTGGTAGGTACAACCAATCATTACAATATTTAATTTGAGGATGACGTATGGTGTGCATCCCAGCCATGCAAAGGTAACCAGATATTTGAATGTTTACCTTTCTGTGAGCTCTGTCAAGCAGGTACATGTGCTGTTCTGCTTGCCAGACTCTAAGCACTGTAATATCAGAAAATATGATTTTACAGGCAGGCAACATGTGAATAATAGAACAAGGTCCAATTTTGCTTCCGTGACTAAATCTATTCACCTTTTAGTGCCCAAATCATTGCTTCTGAGATGGATCAGCAGTATATCTGGCTGAGCTGCAGTATATCTGGCTGAGCTTGAGTAGTCAAAAGTCTGTGCATTGTTGGCATGAGATGCTCCCACCTCATGCCACCGCTGCCAAACCATTTTACAGAGCAATTTAGAAGCTGCAGGTCTCTGCCAAAATCACTCCTCTGAGCATATTCTGAAGCATGCCTTACTGTGCTGCTGCCCTCTACCCACACGTTCCATCTGCTGTTTTCTGCCATTCTTAGCTTTTAAACTGAGAAGTGGACAGTGAGCTACCAGAAAAACAGTGTTTCCCCTGCAGTGGCTAGCCACAAGTGAATGTGAAACTAAGTTTTCCCTCTCTGCTTCAACACTGATTTTGTGGGCTGATACTAAAACACTGATTTGGCATGTTATTGGTTAATGATTTGCCATGTTTGACCAATACAGTGCATGCACTGACTATTGCTACACTGAATAGCTGTTCTCACTGTCAAACACAAATGCAGAAATATTTCTTAGAGGGAAAATGCAACATTGCTATTGGCAACTTCAAACAATTACAGCTTAACAGAGAAATGTGATTGGTTGTGTGTCTTGTTATGATACACGTGCCACTTGCTTCTGCCTCCATTTGGAGCACCATCTGTGCTTGTAAGTGTTGATTAAGACTCTGACTTTAAACTGTTATAACTTTTTTTAACAGTATGGCAGGTAAATGATATTGTCATAATCAAATACAGCATCAAAAAATGTTTTGTTTAATATTATTTTTGTACTGCTAATGGTTTTTATGATGGTAGAAAAGTTGATTTGAAAATGTGATGTACTTACAGAGTAAGAAGCAGGGTATCTCCGGTTTTCTCAAAGATGGCTGCTATGTCCTTCTTCATTGTTCAGTGGTTGTGATTGGCAGTTTGATATGGCCTGATATATGCAGCAATACATTGGTTGCAGCATCTGTCAGTCAAATAGCCACCAGTCTGTGATTGGCTGACTGTGAAAGGGGGTGTAAAATAATTGGCATTTGCGAAAGTGTCGTACATGCGACCCTATTATTTGACACTATCGTACGTGTGACATTACTTTGCGACACTACATATGATAGTGTCGCATGCACAACAGTATATTTTTAAAAAGTGTTGTATGTTTGACACTACTTTTCAGATTTAAAATAAGTTTTTATTAGTTAGAACAGCAGTGTGAATGTTTAACATTGCGGCACTGTTTGATTTTTTCACACTTTTTTGATATTTATTGTCATATTATTATTGATGTTATGTTTGTTACCATTTCAAAAGACTGTCTATTGCTTCACAGACCTTCACTTACTAAACTAATTAGCTCAACAATGTTTACTAGGCAGTAGTATTTTTTCTTCTTATATGACATAGAGATGGTGCATGATAGTATGTGATGTTAGAAATACGCTGAAGACATGGATTTTTATTTTCTTTTTTTTCTGTACTTCCCATACAAGTGTCTGATTGTTCTGTAAGATTGATGTACTAACTGTGAATAGTGAAACATGGAAGATGCCATCTAAACAAAGACAGAAGTCTAAGCAGAGATGAAACAGGTAGCACAGTAGTTCACTGTTGCATAAGGGTGATGTGAAAGTCAGTGATGCTTGTTCAAGACATAAAATGATTCAGCATCCTAGTAAAGGAGTGAATTCAGAGCTTTATCACTCTGTAGGGAAAAGACATGCTTGCTCAACAGCAAGAAAACAATGCATAGCTAAGCGACAGTTGCGTAGATCTCTAAGCTGAAAAGCTACTGTTGCAAAGACACGCATAAACATAAGTACTATGCAGCACCAAAAATTTATTGCTGCTGATGCTTCTCTGAGGAAGCAGAAGTATTTTCAATCCCTAGCTTCCAAAGCCAAGATTGAAAGACTTATTGCTGCTGTGATGAGACATGAGTGCAGAAAAATCAGGAGTCATCTCCGCTTGATGAAATTGTACTTGAAAGTACGAACATTTGTTATTAGAGCAGTTTTGGCTCTTCAATGTTTGTGGGGTAAGATGTCTCATGTACTTGAGCAGTTTAGGAGAATTGTGTATGATGTAAAGATGAGGCTACAACAATATCCTATCTTGAACCTGCACAATTTCTGTGATGTTTTCACAGGACAGTGGCTGCACACACAGCACTCAGAGGCATATTTCTGGGAGGAGTCATATTACTTTCAGAAAAAGGACAACAAGTTGTGCATTGATGAGTCCGGAAAACTGTGTAATGTGCTCAGTGTGTGTCATGATACTATGATGGAGTCAGATGATCAATCTGAGGCAACTATTCAGCCTCATAAATGTCACTGTCTCTCATGGATATGCGATGACACTTGCAACTGTAGGCAATCATTGTTTGAGAAAGTTGAGCACTTTATCTACCTGTTTGTCATTACTGACCGTAAAGACAAACATAAACTGTTTGACAGCATAGACCTATGCGAGATCCATCCACACACTGGACTTATGGGTCACTCCCTTGCATGCATAGATAGTGGTGTTTGCGACAGTGTCTTTCACCATATGTGCATGCTGTGAGTACATCAATCAGGTATGAGGAATTTTGTGTACAGGGTATATGAAGTTTGTTGAGTTGTCACTCAGTATACTCATCTGAATGAGTTGCTGTTGTCTGGTAACATGCATGGTGCCATTCAATTTTTGAAACAGCTGCGACGTGTCAGCAGTGTGACTGATACTGTGTTTACTCATGGATCTATTCCTGATGGGAATTGTGTGTCTGCCCTAGAAAGTGATATTTTCAAACAGTTTGGGAAATCAATTGCCAAATTTGAGTTGGTAAAGAGACAGAAGTTTGACTCTGTATGTGTGTCATGTAAATGCCTTTGTTATGAAAAACAAACTGTCACAGTGAATCTGGAAACCTCACCATACAATGACATGTGGTTTTTGACTTTCAGCATTTCTGCTGTTAAAGTCTGAGTTTGAGTTAGACCCAATCATTGTGATGTGCAAGCACTGTTTTTCCAAAGGGAAGTGTAACATTCTGCCACCAAGGTCAGTCTTGAACAACATGGAGGCACATGTGACACCAGCTGAGATTGCCACATTGAATATGTTTGAATGGATTCTTATTCAGACAATGAAACCGTTTCAAACTATTCTACGTATGAACACAAAGACACAGAATATTCCACAAAAAGAACTCATCAGATCTCTTAAGGGTTCCGTCATGTATCTTCCACTTCCTCTTCAGGAAAATGTGGAGGCTATCTCTATTGAAAACACTTTGGTCATTCTTGTAAATGGTGTGCCAACAAAGTCTAAGGTAATTTGGCAGGATGTTGTTAATGTTGAGAAGGTGAAGCTTGCCCTTACTCACTTAAAGAACAGCAATCCTTTTAATGCAGACCTTAATATTAATCACATCACTAGTGTTCCTCTTGATCACGATGACTTGGACAGCACAAAGCCAATGATTGAGAAGGTCAATGTGGAAACAAATGACAATGTGTACGAACAGTACACAATTCATACACTACATGACAGAGATCCAGTAGGGGAAAACATTGATCTCTATCAAATGAAACAGGTGGAAGATGAGCCTGTCAGCATTTGAGAGGCAACACTGGAAGCACGCTGTTTCCCAGACTTATTCCCAAAAGGGTCAGGTGGTCACCTGGATGAAAAAGAAGTGCATGTACAGGGTGCTGAGTACAGAACAAGCCGTGTGCTCAGTAAAGATGGCAAATTCAGAAACAACATACAGTACCTGTTTCATCTTCTGTGGGAGAGTGAACTTAGCATGTTGACTGCATCTATTGAGTATACTATTCGTCTGGCTACGCCACTTGATGGAATTACAGCTGCACAGTTTCTTCAGAAATTGAAGCAGAAAGATGAAAATGTGCAAGTTAACTTGTCTTCTATTCTGTCAAGTCTACATGGCACCAAAGAATATTGGTACTGCAGACACTCTGAGGTGATGACAATGCTGTGAGAGCATGGTGCAGCCACATGGTTTGTTACACTCAGTTGTGCTGAGTATGCCTGAGATGAGGTCATAGAACTGTTGAAGTGGTCAAACTCTGATGTTGAGGGTATTGCATCAATGACTCTTGGTGAGATGTGCTCACTTGACCCTGTCTCTGTCATAAGGCATTTTCACAGGCAGTTCCATGATATTCTGACTTTCATTTTGTCAAAGGACAATCTGCCTCTTGGTGTTGTGGAACATTACTTTTGGAGGATGGAGTATCATGCACAAGGTGCTCCTCATATTCACATGTTGCCGTGGATCAAGGATGCCCCATGTATAGGTGAGCATAAGGCAGCACAAGTGCTCACATTCATCAAGAAATGCATCAGTTGCCGCATTCTGGACAAGTATGACAGTCCAACATTGTGGAAGTTGGTGCAAAAGTTCCAGCACCATATTTGTGCAAAATACTGCCACCAGGTAGTGAAGAACAAATCTGATTTGTACACAAATGTCGTTTCGGATTTCCTAGATGTGTCTGTCAGGATGGTTGCATGAATGATCTGTTTTCAGCAATGCGACACCACTTGAAGGCAAAATCAACCAAGAAGGTATATGAGTTACCCAGAGATGAGAAAGAGGTGTACATCAATGACTACAACCCTACTCTTCTTCTAATGTGACAAGCAAACATAGATGTTCAGTTTGTGGCTGACAACTCATTGGCTCTGGTGCGGTATGTCACTTCATACATGACTAAACATGAGCAGAGTAGCTTGCAAGATCTTTGGAAGATATTGCTAGTTCAAGCAAGAGTCAGACATCTCAGTTGTGGTCATTAGGCTTGAAGACCCTTTCACACAGAGAATGTGGTGCTTATGAGGCTGGTGATCACTTGATTGGTACACATCTGTAAGACAAGTCTGATGCTGTCCGCTTTCTCAGTGTGAACTACAAACAGAAGCGAAAATGTGTACTTATTCCTCATGCTGAGATTGAGGAACTGGCTGTCAATAGACCCTCTTCAAGACATATCTTGAAGAATAACCTCATTGGCACATACTACCCCCGTAGACATGAAGACATGGATGATATGTGTCTATTTCAGGTGGCTAAGTGGTATGACTACAAGACAGATGTCTCACCTGATTGTACACATGACATTTACAAGGTCAGAGGAGTGGATTGCTGTCTTGTTAAGAGACATAAGCCTTGGCTCATCGACCACTGTAAGTTACATCTAGGCACATCTGAGAGCAGAGAGCATTACTACTTTGCTCTGCTATTCCTATTTAGACCCTGGAGGAATGAGGCTAAATTGAAAGGTGACTGTGATACATTCAAGGAAGAGTTTAATCGCAGTTACGAGACATTCAAAAGTCAATACTCAGAGATATACATACAGAGACTAGATACTGAGAAGAAGCAGCTTGAAATGGCACAAAAGCTACTTGAGGAGGATACTCCTGTTAGCTCACAGGACAATCTTGAACCAGAAGGACAAGGTATCCTAGGGTAACCTTTGCCTCTGAATGCCCCAGAAGTACTCATGTCTGAAGTGGACAGTGGCATGCAACACAGTACGCACTTCAGTGCTGACTCAGCTGAGTTTAGAGAGAGACTCAATGACCAGCAGCGTGTGGTTTACTCTGAGGTAACTGACGCCGTCCAGCATGGGATACTGCCTGATGAGAAGAAATGTGACTGTCTTCACTACAAACCACTGTTGATGTTTGTTAGTGGCTCAGTTGGTACAGGGAAGAGTTTCCTTATTGAGGCCATCATGGCTGAAATACAGACCTTGACAGGGTCAAAGATGTCTGTTGCTGTTAGTGCTCCCACCAGACTGACAGCATACAACATTGGTGGTGTGACGTTACACCGTCTTTTCATGTTGCCAGTGGAGCATGGCAAAGCAGGAGAGTATCAGAAACTGTCATTTGATGTTGCATCTCAGCTTCATTTAATGTTTTGTAAGATGAAGTTACTCATCACTGATGAGATTAGTATGGTCTCTAATTTGATGCTTGCCTGTATACATCTACGTCTACAGGAGATCATGGGGACTGACTATGGAGATGCATTCGGTGGAAAAAGCATTGTTGTATTTGGAGAGCTTTTATAGCTTGCACCTGTGAATGCAGAACAATGTCGTTGCAGCTCTGACTGTGAAGCAGGCCAAGAATACACTTGGGTGCATTGGAGGTTTTAACCTGTGGGAGTTATTTACCTATGTCGAGCTGTATCAGAACATGCACCAAAGTGCTGGCATGACTTACAAGGCACTGTTGGATCAAGCTCGTACAGGTTCTCTGTCACCAGAACATGTTGCTATGTTAAATGGATGAAGAATTAGAATGGACACTACATCCATAGAAACTGCATGTGATGTTTTCAGTGATGGGTGTTCCATGGGCACACGCATTGTGTGTCTTATGCCATGACTAAAGAAATGAGCTGCGTTCAACAGTGTCATGTTGCAGAGAGAAAATCATTCAATTCTCACACTACATGCTGTTGACACAGTAGATGGTATCATTTTAAGTCGGAAGCTGGTAGCTAAGATGACTGAATGACTGTCTGAATTGAAGTCAGCTGTTTCACGCACAGCTGGTCTAGAAGCTGTACTTGCAGTTTGTAAGAATGCACGTGTCATGCTACGCTGAAATCTTGATGTGGATTGTGGTATGGTAAATGGTGCCATGGGTAACATCATTGACTTTGTCTACAATGTTCAAAAGACATTTATTGAGACTCTTGTTGTCCACTTTGACAACATGGAACATCCTGTCCAGATAGATCATACCTGTGTTAAGTTCCAGCTATTGAAGGATATCTATGTGAACAGGAAACAGTTCCCAATATGTGTTGCATATGCTGTTTCCATTCACAAGTGTCAAGGCTTGAGTTTGGATTCAGCAATGGTGGAAATAGGGACAGACATTTTCAAATATAGAAACATAGAAACATAGAATTTGATGGCAGGTAAGGACTGCTTGGCCCACCCAGTCTGCCCATTTCCCTACCTAATGGATAAGCTGCAGATCTTAGTTAACCAGCAGCCTACTTCTTTCTACCCCACCCCCTAGAATTGCCTTATGGCTGTCCCATGCATGCTTGAATTCAATCACTGTTTTTGACTCCACAGTCTCCTCCGGAAGGCCATTCCATGCGTCCACAACCCTCTCTGTGAAAAAATACTTCCTTACATTACCTCTTTGCCGCCTCTATCTTCAAATTTAGCCCCTTTGTTCTTGCACACCCCTTTTCTGAAAGATGCTACCCTCTTGGACTTTGTTGATTCTCTGAGGTACTTGAAAGTTTCTATCATGTCCCCCTCTCCCTCCTTTCCTCTAGGCTATATATATTAAGCTCCTTTAGTCTCTCTTAATATGTCTTCCGGTGCAGACTCTGCATCATTTTAGTTGCCTTCCTCTGGACAGCTTCCATCTTGTCTATGTCCTTTTGGAAGTTGGGTATCCAGAACTGCACACAGTACTCCAGATGGGGTCTCACCAGCTGTCTGTACAGAGGGATAAAAACTTCCTTGTTTTCTACTGGTGATGCCTCTCCCTATGCATCCCAGTATCCCCCCAGCCCTCCTTACTGCCCTCTCACATTACTTGCCCACCTTTAAGTCATCTGATATGACTACCCCCAGGCCCCTTTCCATTTTTGTTGTTGTTAGTGTCTCACCACCCCATTGTGTACTCTTCCCCTGGGTTTTTGTTTCCCAGGTGCATTATCTTGCACTTCTTAGCATTAAATCTAAGCTGCCATACATTTGACCATTCCTCTAACCTTGCCAAGGTTAGCATGAGCTATGTTGCACTTTCACGCGTTATGTAGTCTTTCTGGGTTGCACATCATAACAGTCACACCTCAGAAGATATGTGCTGACAAGCGCTGTATAGTTGAGTACAACAGATTATGTACTCTATACCAGCCACAGATGTCTTTAATACCACTACCAATGTACGTGGTTGTCTCACATCCTTCAGTCACACCTATAGTTGGCAACAAAAGAAAATGAGCTTGCGCAACTGATGGAACTGTTCAGAGTTCTAAGAAGGTCACAATGTCAAATACAGAAAGTGGAGCCAGCTGTTGTTCAGAAGTCAGTTGGAATGGCTGTCATGCCTGTGTTTGACAACAGTACTAGAGTTAACTGCTATGCTAATGCAGCTATGCAGGTCTTTCTCCATATGCCACACTTTGTTGAGGCAATATCTGCTTCACAAGACACTACACTATCAAAGGAATTGAAGCAGGTTGTCAACATGGCTTCTGATCAGTCTAAGAATGTGCAGTCACTAACACCTCTGCGGCAAGTACTGGGCACTTATGATGGATGCAGTATGTTTGCTGCAAACATGCAAGCAGGATGCTACCGAGTTTATGATGGCTATCATAAACAGCCTGGATGAAGAGAAAAACTTCTATGTGACACTATTTTACTGTGTCATATGTCACCAAGTACGTATGTCTGTTATGTGGTCATTCAGAACGAGAAACCACAGAAGACATGCTTTGGGTTTCTTTGTTTGTGCCTCAGAGTAAAGCTGTAAAGTTTCATCGGCTGTTTACTAATGCTGAAAGTGGTCACCTGTGAGTGAGGTGTGGAGGTGCATGTACTCAGTCCATATGTCTGAGGACTTCATCTCAATATCTTATGCTAGTATTGCATAGATTTGACTTCAATGGGTTCAGAGTTGACACACCCATCACTGATTTTACAGCTGGTAGAGTAGTATTTAACCAAGCAGTATTTGACACTCATGCTGTGATCTACCACTATGGCCACTCTGTACATTCTGGACATTACACTTGTTTGTTGAGGTACAGAACTGGATGGGTTGAGTGTGATGATTCAACAAGCTCTTTCAAACAGAGACTGCTGCGACACTTAAAAAATGCATATGTACTGATACTGAAGAATTATGCCAATCTTAATGTGTCAGAGGAATAGTTACACAACATGTGAAAATTCCTTTACTTTGCTGTCCATTTTTTTCTTACAGAGTGAGTTTTGTCACACTGTAATTTTTTATTAGCAAATGTACAGTTCTGGTTACACAGGAAATATTTCACATGGCTCTCATGCATATGTAGACTCATTGTGACTTTAAGATTGTTGCGTTGATCAGTGACACAGTGAAAATAGTTGCAGTGGTCTTTAATCGGCGCCAGTTGTCTTCACTGTTACTAGAGAAACCACACTTACATGTCTAACAAATACCTCTGCATGTCAAAGAGATATTCCTATTTGGTCAAACTCTTCTGCCATAGTCTTTTGTTATGAGTATGCTATATGGAGACATTAGAAATCACACTTGGCACATTTGCTACATGTGTGATTGTACTAAGGTACAATGCTTGTCCATGTGCATTTACATCACTGTGTATCATATCTTTAACTAAAGATTAACAGCACTCTGTCATGTGTTGAGAACTATGATGTGTGCTCTGTATCCATTTTTTTCTTATGCTTGTGTCTTGAACAAATATCTAAACTGTTTTCCGCAACACTGCATTACTATGACTGTTTCATTTTCATGTATCTAGATTGTATATATATATATATATATATACCAAAGTTTTTGCTTATCATATCGTAAGATGTTATATTCATAGTATTCAGTAAAAAATTGCTTTCATGTAAGTAAAAGATGTAACAGATGTAGGTGGTTAACTAGTTCTGTACCTACGTAACTATTTTTTTAACATTTATAGTGATGTATATAATACTGTTACAATATAGTATCAGAAATATTTGTGTTTAGCCTTACTTTGATGTATGTTAATGATAGCTGAAAACTGTACATCAGACACTTTCACTGATGACAACTGAGCATTTTTTTGTTCCTGATAATATTCTCTGATCACCTCCTTTGAGGGGTCGGGTGGGAATTTTCCAAATGCAGTAATATTGCAGTATGTCTTCACCTTTACATCTATGTGTGTATGTATTCGTATGTCTACACATAGAATGCATTAATATAAAATGTTTAACTGTAAGTTTCAGAATATATTTCTTTGTAAACCATAGCCTGTTTGTGCTGCTATGAGTTTATAAGTAGCATCTGGTTTTTCGCCCACCCCAGGAACATTCACACTATCAGTCACACAATAACAACAACATCATAACTGTTTCATATGTGTTAACCATGTTCAGATGGTGATGTTATGGCGCTTCTGTGTTTTTGATTCTGTTACATGTCACTGATTTACTGTCTGTGATACTGGTTTACATGTATTTCAAGTAACAGTGAAAAACATAAATTTGGTTGTTTTGTAAGACTGATTTTTGTGCACCAATTGGATTTTTAATTCGGCCTTCTCACAATTATTAATTGGGCAATAAATCTTTTTAAGCCTTATATACCTGTCTTGTGTCTTTCTTTTATCATACTGTAACAGTGATACTATGTATGTTGGTGTTGCTGCAGTACTGCATTTAAGCATACTGCATGATGTTCATTGCTACATTCTTTCTATTTATCACTATGAGACTGTTATTCTTCAATGTGGTGAACATATACATTTTATATTTTGTAGGTTAATTATTTTATTAGCACATCTAAGCTGTAGCACATGAACAATATTTGTGTGAATACTATCAGATTACTACTTGTTCAGTGAAATGTATACATATGTTGGTCAGCCTGTGTTCTGAAAGCAAAAATATGTTCTTAAATAAGATATTCAAAAATAATATGACAGCATTACTTCTCAAAAACACATGAAATTCATGGCAAAAAAACTCTGTTTAATGCATCAGTTAGGGTTGTTCCACAGTGACAAAAGCAAGGAAATTTGGTGCTAAGGTTGAAAACCCTAACTCCGCATTCACCCCCCACCCCTCCCAGCACCACACACACACATGCAAGTAGGTGGGAGGACCAAGGCAACACGACCAATCACAGACAACCAGCAGCAGATTACAGAAATAAAATACAACCGTCTAAATGTACTATAAGACATCCCCACCCACCCGACCAGGTACTGCATGCTCAGTCGAGATCCACAGCAAAACTGAGGCCATGTACACCAAATGTACACATCCCTGATTGCAGGTGCATGCAATGTACCACACTTAGGAGTTTCATGGCCTTACCTAGCAATGCCACACAGCCCACCACACCCGCTACTGCACCCACACAGGAGAGCCACAACAAAAATAATTCCTTGGACATGCATGGTATATCTACCTGATTTCAGGTAGACACAACGTAACACAGTCAGGCGCTGTGGTCATTCGGCAGTCAATGCCCTAGTACCACAAGACAAGGTAGTGCATACCGACTGGACAGCTGCAGCTAAAATAAGGCCATGGACATTAACAGTGCAATTCTGTAATTGCTGTCATACAGAGGTTTGTACACTTACAGTGGTAGCTACAGACATTGTAAGCTATTTCCAGATATTTCACGAAATTTTGAAGAGTTTCTCTCTGCTGCCCCTACTCTTTAAATGAAAAGAAACATCAGATATTTCCATAAATATCACAGAAATTTTGGTAAATAGTTTGCAGTGTCTGTGGCTACTACTGTATAAGTAGCACAGTCTCTTAGTTACACAATGCCCACCCCCACCACTTGTTGCATCCTGACTGCAAAGCCACAGCAAAAATAAAGGTGATGGACATCAACAGTACACCTGCCTGATTGCAGTTACACTGCACTTAACACAGTTGACAGTTTCATAGCCTCACTTAGGCAATGCTTTCCTCAAACTGCAAGAGCAGATACTGCATCCTGAGTGACAACCTACAACAAAACTGAGGGCATATAGATCAATGTTTCATGTCTCTCACTGCAAGGATACTCAGTTTGGCTCAGTTAGGATTTGCATGGCCTCACACAGGGAACACCATCATCCTGGCCAGGTACTGCAACCTGAGAAGGGAGCTATAAGTAAACTGTGTCTATGGACATCCATGGCACACCTACAGTATTGCAGCTACAGTCATCTTTGCACACTTAGGAATTGCATGCTCTCACCCAGGTAGTCCTCCTCCCAACACACAGATCAGTTATTGCATTCTGAGCGTACAGCCACAGCAAAAGTAAGTCAATGGACATCAATGGTATACCTCCATCACTTAGGCTGTACACCTGCTAGCAGCATTAGGACTTGCACACCCTTTGTGCAGGGAATGGCTTGCTGAGCCTCCAGAACAGGTTCTGCATACTGAGTGGACAGACACAGAAAATGTACAGCTAAGTACAACACATGCTTAAATGCTACAGTTGTTGTCTTATGATGATGCATGTGTCTTGTAGTTGATTTAGACAGTTGTTTTTTTTCTTGCCTACTCATAAGTGTACAAACATCTGTAAACCTCAATTATGGAGGTTCATTGTTGATGTACAGTCATGGTGCTGTAGCAAGTGTGGTGGGGTGTGTGGCATTGCTAGGTAAGGCCATGCAACTCCTAAGTGTGGTACGTTGTGTGCACCTGCAATCAGGGATGTGTACATTTGGTGTACATGGCCTCAGTTTTGCTGTGGCTCTCCACTGAGCATGCAGTACCTGGTCGGGTGGGTGGGGATGTCTTGTAGTACATTTAGAGAGTTGTATTTTATTTCTGTCACCTGCTGCTGGTTGTCTGTGATTGGTCGTGTTGCCTTGGTCCTCCCACCTACTTGCATGTGTATGTGTGTGTGTCTGTGTGTGTGTGTGGTGGTGGGTTGGGTGAAATGCAGAGTTAGGGTTTTCAATCCTAACACTGAATTTCCTTTGCTTTTGTCACGTGTGGAACAACCCTCACTGATGCATTAAACTGAGTTTTTTGCCATGAATATATATATATATATATATATACACACACACACACACACACAATAGGGGTGAAGGGATAACACTATGAATAAATGGTGTTATTTTCACAGCTGTTGTATAACCACTGTGATGACATCACCACTGTGGATTTGTTTCCTGTTAAACCCACAGCACCTACATCACCAGCAAATATACTCACAATGATGATATCACCAGAGTGAGACTATTTACACTGCAGCCTACATTTAATAGCTTCACAGTTTCTCTTACTCACTGAATCCTGCAACTAACTCAATTAGCATTGCAAAAGACAAGCACCTGTGTCCCATAGTTATTCTGACACTCCTAGCCAATTACTGTGCTGTTCTAATCTTTAAACCAGCCTTCTTCATAAACCAGTTTCTCTTCTGAGTGCTGACTACAACAGTTTCTCTGTCTCGTGAAGCCTGCAACTTACTGAATAAACAGTCTGTTTCTCATTCCTAGCTGCAGTTAACATAATTATCATTGCAAATCACATTCACCTGTTTCTCATAGTGTCTAAATATTCCCAGCCCATTCAGAAACACTTACACACATTCAGACCACACACAAACAGTGCTGTTAGTATAGCCAAGAGGTTAGAGTAACAAGCAATGAACAAACTTCCGCATCCAGCAGCCCACATCAGTGTTTGATTCTTACAACTTCCATTTGAATACTGTGTTTCTCTGAACAGATCACTTAACTGCCTAGTGCCCCAGGTCACCCCTAAAATCTTACCCAGTTACCATAACAGTAAACAGGAAGAGAACACAGAAAAATGTTCTTATAGGGTACTAGCCCTATTGTATAAACGCAACATGATGTGTGATTTGTGAATATGGCAACATTTGCACATGCAGAGTGAACTGCATTACATCACTCGTGCCTTCAGCACTCGTGATTTTATCACAGTTCACTCTGCACTCGCAAATATTTTCCATATTCCACAGTCCTCTCATCAGGTATCCCATATGTATATGATATATATATATATATATATATACACAATACACACACATATATATATATATATATATTAGAGGCAAACATCAGTTTAATGCATCAGTTGAGTTGTTCCATTAATGAAAGTGATGAAATTAGAAAGTTTTTGACTCTTGCCCACCTTCCCAACCGCATCAGGGCATGTTAGTTGAGCCAGTCCCAACTCTCACCCCAATCACATGTGTGTAGCTGGAGCTGAGTATAGGAGAATGGGTGAGAGTTAGGACCGACGACCCCAACGCACCCTGATGCCTGTTGGGGTGGGCTGAGGGGTCCAAGGGGCTTTCAACCCCAACATCGAATTTCACTTTGTTGCTGTGGAACAACCTTAGCTGATGCATTAATTGGGTTTTTGCCTAATTTCCTTCTTTGAGAATGTGCAGTAGAAATAGTGAATGGAATGGGTGGTGGGAGCACAGTGCCCAACCACGTGATTTTGTGACATAGTAATGGTAAGTGTAAGGGAAACACAACTGCTAATGGTTGTGCACATGATGACTGAAACGTAAATGGAAAAGCAAACATTACTAGAAACGAAGCGCAATGTGATGCCAAAGTGAAATAGTGATGCAAAGGAGATGCAAGTGCATATGGAAATGCAAACCGTGATGCGCACGGTAACAATAGTACCAAATCAGAAATGCAAATGGTAACATTAACAGCAGAAATACTGTAACAGCAAATGGAACAGAAACGGAAAGGCAAATGAAGCGCTGTACGGAAATTCAAAGTGCAACATGCACACTATGGTACTGCAATTGCAAATGCAAATGGTAATGGTAACAGCAGAAATAACGCCAAACAGAACAGAAATGGAAAGGCAAATGCAATTGCATATGGAAACACAAAGCTCAATGCGCACGGTCATGGTACCGCAATTGGAAATGCAAATGGTAATGGTAACAAGTAAAATAATCCCAAAGGAAACAGAAATGGAAACGCGAATGCAAGCACATACAGAATGCAAACCGTTATGCACACAGTCACGGTACTGCAATTGTAAATGCAAGTGGTAATGGTAACAGCAACAATAACGCCAAAGTGAACAGAAACGCAAAGGCAAACATAATAACATATGGAAACACAAACCATAATGCGCACGGTCACGATCACGGCAATTGGAAATGCAAATGGTAATGTTAACAGCAGAAATAACGGCAAAAGAAACAAATGGAAACGTGAATGCAAGCACATACACAAACGAGAATGCAAAGGGTAATGCACATGGTGGCGTACACGGGAACAGTAATGCAAATGGGTATGGAAACACAAGTGGTAATGCTAAGTGTAACAGTAATGTGAGCGCACACCTTGGTTTTGCCGAACAGCTGCATAGAGAAACACAGTGTGTACAAAGAATGTATGCATAATAATGGGCCTCAGAGCTGAAAATGAGCTTTTGGAATACTAAATTGCTTATATCTCAGGAACCGTACGACATAGGAAAAAAAAAATTCACATAATTCATGATTTTCCTGGCAACATTTTCCCTGAATGTGTAGCCATAGGCTACGCTTTGTTGTGATGAAAATTCCTTATCTTGCACCGTTTGTGAGATACAAGCCCCAAAAGGCGCGGCGGACACCACCATGTTAGTCTATGGGAAAATATGCCAACTTCAGAGTACCATAACTTGGCATCCATGCAATATTGTTTCACCAAACCACCAAAAGGCACATCTGTGAGATGTTGGCTGCTTTCCCTCAAATTTCAGCCCAAATGACCAAACTGTTCTTTGCAGTAGGGTGGCAAGAATTCCTGTCATTTTGCCATAGTCTGAAAAGTACTCATAATTTGTGACACTTTTGCAAAAAATTTGAAAGTGTCACAGGTGACAATTACTTCTTGACACTACTGTTTCCAGAAATTTGAAAAACATATTTTGGGGTGTTTAACCCCAAAATAAAGACATGGTTAGCATCCTCAGGGTCCGACTAGGTGAACACAGAAAGAATTGTGTCCCTAGAGGGTCCCAATTTTAAATGCCAAGCATTTTTATGATCATTAACTGAAAACAAAATGGTGAGATTTGCAACACTACTAGGGCCATTTGCGACACTAATAAGTGCATTTGCGACACTTTCAAACTTTTTGTTAACTTTTCCATTGACTTATAATGGGAACTTGTTGTTTGAATAACTTTTGAACTGTTTAATATTTTTTCACAAAATCTTCAAAAGGCATGGCCGGACGTTCCCTGAAGTTTTTGGACTAGTAGCGCAAACCGTGTGACCTGTAGGTGAGAGCCAAGAATTCAAAAAACTGTAGTTGCGCTTTCGGTTGTTGTTTAATAACTCTGCAGCTGTATATCTGACCGGTACAAAAGTTGGCAGATCCCAAGACCTACCATACCTAATTGTGCATACCAAATTTCAGGCAAATCCATTGAACAGTAGCAAAGTTATTAAGGTGCAAAGTTTCACTCTTTAACCTTCAAAGTGCTACTCAACCCTAACTATGGCAGCACTACCGTGCTACCATAATATATACTGTATATAAATATATATATATATATCAAATGGGTAGGAAAAATTATCTCTGCTGGTTGGTTGAAACATTACATGACTGTGTGTATATCAGAATATGACCGCTATATATATATATATATATATATATATATATGTATGAGGCAAAAACTCTGTTTAATGCATTAGTTAGGTTGTTCCAGCAACAAAAAGTGAGGAAGTTTGGTGTTAGGGTTGAAAATCCCTTGATCCCCAGCCCAACCTCAACCGGCATTGGGAGGTGCGCATTGGGTCATCGGCCTAACTCTCACTCCATCACATGTAAAAGCAGCAGTATAGGAGAATGGGATGATGACCGACAACCCTAATGTGCACCTAACGTCTGGGGGTGGGCTAGATCCAAGGGGGTTTTCAACCCAACACCAAACTTCCTCACTTGTCAACAGGAACAACCCTAATCTAATGCATTAAACTGGTTTTGCCTCTAATTTCCTTCTTTTGAGAATGATAATGAGAAATAGTGAATGTAATGCAGATGGCCCGTGCTCCCGCCCACACATGATGTCTTGTGGCATAGTAACAGGAACAGCAATGCAAACAGAAGTGCTAACAGTGGCTACATGGTAACACAAGTGAATTGAAAGAGATACTTGTACACGGTGGCGTGGGCGGAACGGTCTGCCCGCGTGATGTGTTGTCACATAGTAACATGGTGCCTGCAAACGGAAATGTCAATGGGCATGGTGACGCAAAGTAAAGTGAAAGAGAAACAGTACTGTAGACAATAAACAAAAATAACAGAAAGCATAGCGCAAAGGAAAACGCAAGGATAACGCACATGGTGGCGTAGCGACCAGCAGTAAGTGAAATGGGTGCGGAACTGCAAGCAGAAAGGCAACGGTAACAGTAATGTCAGCGCACAGGCTGGTTTTCCCCAAAAGCTGCATAGAGAAAGACAGTGAGTACAAAGAATCTATGTATAATAATGGGTATCGTGAGCAGAAAATGAGGACTTGGAATACTAAATAGGTTATATCTCAGGAACCGAGCATGTGAGAAAAAATTTAAAAGTCATATGATTTATGACTGTCCTGGCTAGTTTCATACTTAGCCCCAAGTATTTTTAGACGAAAAGTCCATATCTCGCACTGCTTCGAGACTAGGCCCTGAACAAGTTAACTGACATAGTGTTATCCTATGGGAAAAAGAGAAGTTCGGAGTGCCATAACTTTTGCTCTCCTGTAATATTTTTTCACCAAACCACTGAAAGGCACATCTGTGGGCTGTTGGCTGTGTTCCTCAAATTTCAGGAAAAAGACCAAACGTTATTTTGCAGCAGGGTGCCAAAGGATTCCTGTAATGCGTCGAGGTGCCGTAATGTTATCCTATGGGAAAAAGCATCAACTTTGGAGTACTGTAACTTTGCTGCCATCCAATATTTTTTCAACAAAACACTGAAAGGCACATCTGTGAGATGTCGGCTACGTTCCCTCCAAATTTCAGCCCAAAACTCCAAACCGTTCTTTTGCAGCATAGTGCCAAAGAATTACTGTTATTTTGGGCATAGTGTCGCAAAGTAGTGTCGTGATTTGAGAAAGCTTTCACAAAAATTTGCGACACTTTCGTGAGTGCGACACTACTTTGCGAAAGTACTTTTTCCAGAAATCTGAAAAACATATTTCTGGGGTGTTTTACCCCAAAATAAAGACATGGCTAGCATCCTCAGGGCCCGACTAGGTGAATACAAAAAGAATTAGGTTGCTAGAGGCAGGGGTGTAGCCAGGAATTTCAGATGTATACACCAAGTTGACACACTGCTACCCCCGTTGTCTGTGCCCAGCTAACCCACCCACTGTCCACGCCCTTCCACCCGATACAAGCGTCATTTATTCTGTAGCATATGCTATAAATATTAAGGCATATACCATAAATATGATATATAAAGATGTAACACACATGCTCCCATTTGCATACAGCAAGAAGGCCTTTTAGTCACCAGTGTCAGACCTACAGACTGGCTTTTAGTTACAATGTTGCATTGTGACAAGGCTCTGTACCACATCCAGGTCCCACAGGTGACCCAGATTTAGTGAACAGGTAACAAATCTTACATACATAGCAATGTCTTAATACAGCCAACATAAGTAGTCTGTCCTCAGAGCAAAGGGTGGTGGGAATGCATCTGAAACAATAAAGGAAATCAAAAGTCATAGTGACAGACATCTATTCCCAAGCTGGAACCCCTTAGCTTGGTAATACAAATACCTTACTAGAAGCTAGTGTAGGTCTCCCAACAGGCAGCAAAATCCTAGTAATTTTCCTTTCTGCTTAGGATTGAGGGCCCTGCCACTTGCAGGGCATCTGTTACATAAAGAGGAACACTGGATAAACCACCTGAGCCAAATCACATAGGCAGAAGTCCCTAAAATAAAATGGTTCTCTGGTACCTACTGTAATAACTAAACACATTTCCCATTATTTAAAAAATGCAATTGCTTGAAATGGAGGGATGGGCAAAGTAAAGTTGCTTAAAGTAATAACTCCAGCATAGTTATCCAGTATGTACACAAAAGGAGTGCCCCTATGTGTTTCTAGGAGATCTTAACATACACAAACACACAGACCTTCACCAATTAAACCATTTGCAACTCCACCTTCATTACATTATTTATTTATTAAAGTCTCAGAATTACAACCCTTTGAGTCAGAGACTCATTTACAAAGGCTCTACGTTATAATAGAAAACACAGACATACTACACTGACTAATACAGTACTGGTGGAATATCAGGAGCACCTTAGAAGTAGGGACAGGCAGGTTATTTGCTTATTGTATAGTTCCTATATATGTTCGCTATTGGTCCATTCATCACAGCTTTGGGCACCCCACAAAAATTATATATATCTACCCTCAAGAATACAAAGAAGGGTAACAAAATCCATTAAAGAACTATGAGCTAACTTGCTAACCTGTGATCACAGGCTCCAACAGTCAAAGTCACAGTCCCTGGAAAAGCATTACATGGGGGGTGTGCAATATTTGTTATTTCTATTTGATGCCATTAACAGCCCAGAACTGATAATAAATATGAACCTTGAATTAAAACGAAATGCCCAAGTCACCAGAGGGCATCCCTACAGATTCAGAACAAGCATTTTAGGAGCCAAAGAGAGAACTTCTTACACAAAGGGTGGCTGGGATGTGGAACAACTTCCCTCTGGAAGTAGTCATAAGCAAAATATAATTATATTCTTATCTGGAATCTCTTTTCTGTGAGGGAGTTCAAGTCATAAAACTGGAGCCACTGGCATAAATGACATTATTTCTTCCACAAGAGCTGGGCTCAAACAGTAACCGGACATGAAAAACTTCCAAACTTAACATTTATTTAAATGAAGGTACAATAAGCAGCATACTGCCTGCCTGCCTGCCATCAACCAATGCACACTCACTCATTACATAGTTGTGCTTATGCCCTGAAAAAGCACTGCTGTGTGAAATGTGCATTGGTAGATGGCAGGATTGACATATCCACTTGTATCTTTATTTAAATAAATGTTTTAACTTTTACCAAGTTTGAAAGTTTTGTTTTTATGTCCAGTCACTGTGTCCAACTCTTGTGGAAGAAAGTCTTATTTGGAAAGAACTGATTTAACTACCACTAAGAGAGGGCATGGTTAACATACATCAATTGCCTTATCGACTCCTTACAAGTGTAGTATAGGTGGCACACAGGTTCCACCAGTTATTTCAGCCCCCCCCCCAAGTCAAATATGTTTACCTTGTGTGACCCCTTCTCAGTATGGTTTACATTCTAAAGAACAGCAGACGACAACAATTCTGTCTGATGAGGCAAGGTTCAGTACATTTGAAGAATTATACAGTGTGTTTATTCTGCACAGGGGTAGAGGAAACAGAGGTCAACATGGGGACTAACATTTATACTTTACTTTTGGCTCACCTACACACAAAGCATAGCACAGTAACTGCATATAGTGAGTTACATGGGGAAGTTTATTGCAGGTAAGGGTGTTCACCTGATCACACACACACAAAACATAGTACAGTAACTGCATGTAGTGAGTTACTTGGGAAATTATAGTTTTACAAGTGTCAACCTGATGTTTTAAAAGTAGATATGACAGTAGGTCTTGAGAGGTAATCATTTTACCTGATCTTTTATTAAAAAGAAGCATTGGATTCAAATAAAAGCCTAGTTTCCTCCTCATATGTTTTCATTGAAAAGCTAAGCCTTTAGTGACTGGTCTGGCACAACGTAATGTGCCTGGCTGACACTTCCTTACCCCCTTCCAGACAATCATTTTCTTTCGGTCCTTAAATCTTAAATACTTTCATTATTTTGCACACAGTAAGCATTACTGGTTTTCTTTCAGCACACCAAAAAATACCTCAGGGCTCACCAGATTAAAAAGAAGTGGGTACATTATGTGGGCCTTACTAACTCATAAAAATGTGGGCAAAACAAAGCAGTATACTATCATACCCGATTTTAGCTTGCTTCACTAAGTGGAACAGGACTGAAACCTAGTCTGAAACGTAGGCTCCCAACCCCTTTCCTTGCAGCTTTCCAAAAGCCCTGATGAAATTTAAAAACTGAACACACTCCTCTTTGAAGTTGGAGCCCAGTACTGTTCAGTCATGCAGCATGGAGGGCAGCATGCAAGGGCCAGTGTATTGCTGCCACTGTTTATTTTTGCACCAATTCTGGTTGATGACCTCCACACCACCACATGGCCTCCGACTGAGCACACAACAACAAAGAAGCGACTGGACACCAGGGAGACACAATTCAACCAGCAGCCCAAATGCAACTTTCAATTCTGCAGAACATGGGGTTAGAAAGCGGCTATAAATCCAGCAGCCCAAAATGTAACTTTATTTAAACAGAAGACAGGCACATTGGGAAAAAAAATTATAATTCAAACAGCAGCACAAATGTAACTAGAAAAGGGCTAGACTTCAAACATACACTGTCTGGCTGATTTTAAATCAAATCAAAATGGAAATAAAAACAGTGCAAATACTTGAGTGCTTGCTTGTTTTTCTCTCAGTTTGACTCCACACTCTAAAGCACTCCCTCCACTACTGACTAGATGAAAGGCAGGATGGGCAGGGTCCAGACAGTTCAGAGAAGTGGCACTCTAGTCTTTGTTGCCACCAACCTGCCACCAACAGTGATGCCAATGCCACCAATGCCAAACAGTGAAAGTCCAAACATCACGGCGGTCACCAGATCACAGTCGGTCCCCTCACACCTGCTGCTCCTCTAGTCTCCAGTCTCTGTCCCGACTTGAGTCCCCCGAGACTCCTCCGCATTCTGCAATTCCCGACTTCTGGGCTGGCATGCAAAGCTCTTGATCGACTAGTGGCACTCGCTCAGCGGCTCCAATTCCTCGCTCACTTGGCTCTCTAAATAACCACACAGCCACACTTCCCATTGAATCCCAGCTCAGCTTTCACAAGAACCGTCCACACACAGAGTGACTACAGCTCTTTCACTCCCAGTGTGAACAACCGGCAGCCAGCTGTCTTCCTTGGCATCTCACTGACTCACAACTGGAGGGACCATCTATGACTTCTGGAGTGCTGATGTTCTAACTCCTCATCCCAACTTCTCCTCCATGGTCAAGCTACAAAAGTGCTCGCTCCACACCATTGCCTACCCCCACTTTTCAGTTTCAGAAGGAACAACAATGGGCATTTAAAGAGCCCGCGGACCTGTCCCTTACTAGCCACGCCTCCTTTTTTAGCAAGTGGACCTGACTGAGACGGCAAAATATATCTCAATCAGGTCCGCTGGGGTCACGTCAGAGATTTAGAGCCCATTCCCACCCCTCCTCTCTTTAAAAATAAATTAAAAGGTTGACAGTGGCTGCAAAAGCCCACAAAAAAAAAAAAGAGAGAATCAAACAAAGAATGTGGAGACGCCAGCCAGCTCTCACTACCCACCTGCTGATATTTAGCACACCAAGCATTTTTCTGATCACTAACTGAAAACAAAATGGCAGATTTGCAACACTAACAGGGCCATTTACGACACTAAAAAGTGCATTTGTGACACTGTCGAACTTTTTGTTAACTTTTCCCATTGACTTATAATGGGAAATTGTTTTTTGAATAACTTTTGAATCGTTTAATATTTTTTCATGAAATCTTTGAAAGGCACATCGAGGACCCTGGCCACAAGTTCCTGAAGATTTCAGGCAGTTCATGCAAACTAAGCGACCTGTAGGCACGACAGCAGAATTTCCAGAAAAAGCGAACGCACGCGAGATCACGCTTAATAACTCTGCACAGTGTATATCCGACTGGTACGAAACTTGGCAGATCCTAGGCCTATGGTTCTTGATTGTGTATTCCAAATTTCAGGTAAATCCGTCAAACGGTTGCAAAGTTATTAAGGTGCAAATTTTGGTTTAATATAGAAATGGCTCTCATCCTAACTATGGTAGCACTACCGTGCTACCATAATATGTATAGGGATACATGATGGGCAGGAGTGTGATATGGGAAATATCACTATGAGTGACTAGTGATCTCAGGATACTCATGAGTGGCGGAGCATAGCAGAGCCACGAGTGGAAGTATCCTGAGGTCACTAGCCATGAATGGTAATGTTTCTCATAGCACACTCCTGCCCATCAATGTTCAATTTATACAATAGGGTAGGAGTGGGTTCCATTTGTGATATTTACCATTTTAGTTGTGTGCTGAGATGTATTTTGTCTGTTGTTATTTATTTTTCCGGTCTCCTTGCATAGTGCTACAGTGTTCCTGAATGCATTAGTTTATTTCATAAATGGACCTGTGATAGTGGTTTTGTATTGGTTGCAGCTGTAGTAGGTGTCATTTTGACTGGTTGTGAATGGTGTTATTTTGATTGGTTGGTTTGCTGTGCGTGTTGTGAAATGTGTGTTGCTATTGGCTGTTTTGTGGTTGTGGTGGTGCTTAATCGGAAGTTGGGCATAAGCGGTTGCATGTTTCGGTGATATGTTTCATCGGTGTGTTTAAATACTTTATTTTGGAGATTTGTGTTTATTTATATTTATTTTTCATGCTTTGGTTTTATTTGTTTATGTAGTTTTGTATTTATTTGTGCTTTTATACTTCCAACCAGTTATCTTCACCAGAAGATTTCAGCAGTGTGAAGTTTAGGGTTCGAGTAGTTCCTTTCTTCTGTTTGGAATGCTGAAAGGAAGACTTCAGGATGTTTTTTCTCCTTTCATTTTTCAGTCGGTGTCGCTATCTGGGTACTGTTGTATTTGTGACCTGTTGGAAAACATAAAGGGTTTATTACTGCTGCTCTTGTTCATGGAAATGTTTCACTTTTGTTAGGGTATTAATACACTACTCACCTTGGATAATGTTAAACATTATGTTTTTTGCAGAGTTTGTGGGGTGATTAAAGCATGCAGACATGCCTTATAACCACTGAGATACTGCAAGAGTTTCAGGTGTACTGGTGGGCATCATTTTAGAGGTAGATGGTTGCTGCCACTTAGAAAGTGTTGGAGCTTCAGGTGCACTGCTGCAAATCATTTTTGAGGTACATGGTTGTTCTTCTTTGTGGCAGCTTAGGAAATGGGAGATTTTTTTGCTTACTTTCATTTATTCATGAGTATTCATTTAAGGATTGAACCTTTTTGTGTCCTAAGATTTGTATAACCCCTGTCGGTGCAACATTGCAGTCTACTAATTTCTGAATGGGATGTTTTTGAACAGAGTGGTTCGTCAATTTGCAACAGGACACTTTTTCTGTTCAATTATTTCATAGGCCCATGGTTTTAGTACTCGGCTATTTTCAGATTAGATCCAGACTGAGTCTTCATTTGTCTTTCTTTTATATATTCAATGAATCTAGTTCCTTTCCCATCAGTTGCAAGTCAGACATCACCCCACTGTAGGTTTCTGCCTTTGGTTGTGCCTCTGATTTGAAAAAATAAGGGTGACATTCACCCACATAGTGTTTAGTAGGGAGAGCAGATAATCAGTTCCCGGTATGTTTTTTTTAGACAGTTCATTAATTAGTTTGTCGGTCAACTCATTTCCTGCTTGTGGCTTGTTTTGTTTGTCCTGTATTTTTAACATTTTTTGTTTTGTTAATAGAACTTGTCTGGTTTTAATGAATGTGGTGCATTGAGAAAGGGATTCAGTGTAGTCATGATCTTTCAAGTATCGTTCAAAGCTTTGGAATTTTACTCATAGGCTCAAAGGCTCATATCATAAGCCATATTTCTGTTAGCATATTATAAAATATTGAGACAAGATGAGATCTAGTTCAACAGGTGGGATGTTATATATTGATTGTAATATTCCCAGTTGTTCTATCAGAAAGTTTTCCAAATGTATTATGTCTGTTTCTGTCTTTCATTTTGTGTTTTCATTTTTAGTTGCGTTGATGAATTGTTCTATGTATTTTTGGTCTATTTCTACAGTCTTGTTAGGTTTTGCTGTTTCTCTTCCCATTGGTTTGTTTTGTAGGTTTTTGGGCTTAAAATCAGGATCAGGGGCTGGCAGTATAGCCTAGAGGTTAGAGTAATGAGCTGTGAATGAGCTTGGTACATCCAGCAGATCAGACCTGGGTTTGATTCTCACAACCTCCACTTGCATACTGTGTGACTCTGACATGTCCTTAACTGCCCAGTGCTCCCAGGTCACCCCTGAAAACAGGCACTTGTGCCTAGTAGGCCTTACCCAGTTACCAAAGACTAAAATATATAAATAATAAAATAAATTTAGCAAAGGTTCATTGTCAGTTTCAAATTAACTGCAACTGAGATAGACTTACTTTGCAATATTAATTTGTTTCTCCTTTTTTTAAGTTTGAGCTTGTTTATTCTTTCAGTAGTCTGTCTGTTGTTAGGAAAAATTATTGGTGTTGAGTTTCATTCATGATATTAATTTATTGTTTTTTCTTTTTGTTTTGCAGGCCGCATTCCAATTCTACTGTTCCTCGGCTGTTTCAGTATTTCTGAATCAGCACGGAAACTGGTATTGTGTTGATGAACAACAGCTGTAGTGTCAGATGAGTTTCATTACTGCTGCTGTTGTTTTGGGAAGTAGTTCTGACCCTGTTTGGAGTTCACAGCTTGAAGGAATAGAGGTGAGAAGCAGGTGATGTAAGCAGAGGTGGCAAATGTCATTATGTATGCACAGTACAGATAAATGTTAAAGAAGGGTATGTGCATATGTCACAACTTGTTTATATAGGATCACGTGATACAAGAGACCTAGAAGCAGCACTTGCCTGGAGCTCCCTCCTCTCAACCTCCACTCTTACTACTAACAACCTGATTCAGACGGCCTTTTCTACAAACTACAAATAATTTAATTCTAATCTTACTCCTGCTTCCAGCGATCTGTTTAATTTACCCAGCTGCATCGTGGTGGCTTATTGCAGTGATGGAAGCTGACATGAAGCAGGCTCAGGTAAACACCGCCACCTCTATGCCGAGAAACTTCCTAAAAGGCCAGGGCACAGACTTCAAACACTGGTAAAACAGGACTGTGATTGCATCAGTGGTCCTCTAACAGAAGACTGATTCCTTCAAGAGCTCCTTCCCTTCTGTGAAACTCTCTCGGATATATCTACAGAGCTCAAGAGTATCAGAGGGGACCTGGCCAACCTTACTTGGAGAGTTAATGACATGGAGACCCATTCCTCCTCCTTAGAAGCCTGGAAAGAAAAAACAGAGCCTGAGATTGTGCACCTCCATCAACAGATCCACAAGCTCCAACTCAAAATGGAGGATTTGGAGGGTAGGAGCAGACGGAACAATATTCTTATTATGGGTGTTCCTGAATCTGAAGAGGGACCTAATACCATCCTGTTTGTGCAGAAACTCCTCCATAAAGTGGTGGGCCCATCTCTACTAGGTCCCATGTACCAAATAGAGAGAGCGCACTGGTCCCTCTGTCTGAAACCACAATTAGATGCCCCCCCCCATCCAATTATTCTAAAATTCTTCAGCTATATCGACAAGCAACATGTCCTGAAAAAAGTATGACAGCTGCAATCAGTCTTGTGGGAGGGGAACAAAATAAGGATTTCACAAGATCTGCCTTATTAAACATGCCAGAAACGCTTGGCATTTCACCCCACAGTAACAAAGTTGATAGCGGCTGGCATCCCCTTTAGAATGCTCTATCCAGCCAAATTACAGGTATGTCTCGATGGTGTCTGGCTCTCCTTTGACTCGCCAACTCAGGCAGCTTCTGACTTAGCCAACAAGCTTCCTAACCTTTTCAAGACAGGCTGAGTCTCCTCAAGAACTATATCGTGGTTAAAATATGTCCTTGCCTGGAATATGAGATCAGTTTTTCATTTTAGGCTAATATAAATCAATCGGGTACCTGTTTTCTCAGATATCCTGGAACAAGCTGGGCCTGGGTGAGCTTAAGCTTGGCTCATCATCACTAGGCCCCTGGTTGAGAGTCGTGGAACTAATGATCCATCGCCAGAGAGGAGCCTTGAATGGGGTAGAGGTTTTGAGGACTCTCTTGTGGAAACACCCTCTGCTGGTCCTATATCTATTTCAGTCCCCAGTTCTTTCCTCGACTCATAAAAGCAAAATAGGACAGTTTGTTTCTACTTGCAGGTATTTGAACTTATTAATATTCCTGCTTGTTTACTTGTAATTCAAAATTGTAAGCAAAGTTTGTAGTTTTCAACATTTCTGGTCAGCGGTTATATAGACTCTTACAGCCCTCCCCATACTGTTTAGCCAGACCTCGCACTTGATTACCCCTTACTGAGGTTGTGAATTTTTCTTCTTTTTCTCCTTTCTTCTGATTATGGGGGGTGAGGGGAGAGGGGGTCTTTAACATGAGGCAGGCTCGGGAAGCTGCACTGTGACTTATATGGGGTAGTTGGACACCCTGCCACCTTTTCATAAAGGTTGGTATAATATGGAATTTCTTTTCAGTCATTTCAATAAATGAGATGACTGCTGTTGCTAACCTAGCATCGCTACATTCTCAGGTGGGGATCGGACCAACCACTGGGGGAGGGCCTTCGGTTAATTTTCTTGATGTTTTATAAGTTGTTTCTCAAGTCTTCCAGAGGTCCTATGTATATAGTTGCTGGGGAATTGGGAAGATGGCAGGTTTTAAGGGTTTATTAGGTTATACACTACCTCTGTCTCCTCTCCGATCATGTTAAACCAGTTTAAAGACAGGTCTGGAATATATATATCAAGTTAATGTCAGGTTCCTGTTATATTATCTACTAATAATGTACCCGTTAGATTGGTTTCTCCTCCACCTGATAACTTATGATCGGGAGGTAAAGTGGGAAAGGGGGTTGGAGCGTGTCCATCGGGTTTAAATTATTATCTGATCAAAATTCTCTGGTTAATCTTTGCGCTTGCTATTAAAGATTAATAGTCCCCTTAAAATTGTAACATGGAATGTAAGGGAGTTAGAGATCCCTTGAAAAGACTTCAAGTTCTCAAACACTGCTCATTGCTTAAAGCTGACATTATCTTTCTTCAGGAAACCCACCTGTTACTGAATGAGGCTAATTGGTTAAAATGACAAGGTTTTTCTCAAGTCCATCTTGCTGGGGACTCTTCCTCAAGTAAGGGGGTGGCCATCCTAATTATGAGTCAGGTATCCTTCCATGTTGAGTCATCAGTCATAGACCCTGCTGGTAGGTTCATACTGGTGCAAGGTTCCCTCAACAATAAGGGCATTGTCTTGGGTTCTATATATGGCCCAGTGGGAGGAGATCCCACATTTCTCATGCAATTAGCCAACAAAATTGCACCTTTCCTACCGACTTCCCTAATAATCGGAGGAGACCGGAATATCCCCCCGACACAAGATCTCGATTGATCATACTTACCCTAAAACCCCATCCCAATCCCAAGTTGTCCTACAGGATTTCATAGAACTCCTGGGACTATGCAACCCATGGCACATTTAATCCCTCTAGCCATCTTTTTTCCTTTATTCAGCTATCCATCAATCATGGTCCCACTGGACTACATCCTAGTCAGTCTCCCTCTTCTCACTAACATTTGTCATGCTGGCTTAGAACCAATAGTAACAACCAACCACTCGGCTGCGGGTGACCTCTCTCCTGATCTCGAGTACCAGAAAGACTCCATATGGAAACTAAACATGCAATTACTTAAAGATAAATCCACGGTTGAGTATATCCAATCTCTTATTCACTTTTTCCTAACTCAGAACCAAGGTATTGTACAAAGAAAAGATATGTTCTGGGGTGCACTAAAATGTTTTCTCAGAGGTGAATTTATAAATAGCCTCACACAGGAAAAAACAAAGAGAAGCTAAGGCCCTGCAGCTTTTATCACAAATCAAATCACTAGAAGCATCTATGTCTTCCTCATCCTCACCTGATATACTAACAGAACTCTTATGAGCATGGAATGAATACGCAGAAATACTCCGGGAGAAAGCTGAATATTCTATTTTTAAAACAAAAACTAAATATATTGAGCAAGGGGAGAAAGCAGGTCAACTAATGGCCTTAAGACTTTGCAAACTTGAAAGCTCCAGATTAATACCGTCTATTGTAGCCCAAGATGGTTCTCTTAAAACTGCTCCTCGGGATATATCCTGAGTCTTTGAGTCTTTCTATCATACCCTTTACAGAGAAAACAATTCCCTGGTACCCCCTCAGGCAATTCAAGACTACCTGGATGCTCTGGATCTTCCCAACCTCTCACTACCTCTGCAGAACTTGCTATCTTCCCCCATTATGCTCACAGAGATAATGGAGGCAATCACTAGCTTAGCCCTGGACAAAGCACTGGGCCCTGAAGGGTTCCCTCAAATTTCTATAAGACCATCTCTAAAGAGTTAGCCCTCTTCTGTTAAACCTCTACCACTACATGTTCACTGCCACCCAGTCTAGACCCATCACTATTAGAAGCTACTATTGTCCTTCTGCTTAAGCGCTTAAACCCCATAACCCTGCCAGCTATCGTCCCACCTCCTCCTCAATTGTGACATTAAAATACTGACCAAAGTTCTTTCACAGCGCATCTTGAAAATCTGGAATCCCTTTTAAGCCCTGAACAGGTAGATTTTGTCCCTGGCCGCTCATCTGCTGACCACCTTTGGACTATCAAACACATCCTCCACTTTGCCCAATCCTCTCAAAATCCTATGGTGTTGATCTCTCTAGAAGCTGAAAAAGCTTTTGACAGGGTGAATTGGACTTTCCTTTGGATGACTCTGAGTAAAATGGGCTTTCCTTCTATTTTTCTTCAATGGATTCAAATTGTGTACTCCTCTCCCTCAGCCAAGATATATTGCAACAGGCTCTTCTCTTCCCATTTTTCTTTGTTCACCATCACCAGACAAGGTTGCCCTCTCTCATTTTTCCTTTTTAATCCTTACTTAGAAGCTCTGCTTCGCCACATCAAAAAGCCTCCACAGATCCAAGGTATCTCTATACTTAACTGTTTCTTCACCCTTTCAGTTTATGCTGATGATATCCTGCTTCACCTGGAACAGCCCGTTTCCTCTGTAATGCATATCCTTGAGGTTATAGCGCAATACAGCAGATTCTTCAATTACAAATTGACTCTCTCCAAAACTGAAATTTTCCCTTTAAATTGTTTCACGCATAGAGATGATTTCAACCAATTTGGGATGAAATGGTCTCCTATTTCTCTTAAATATCTGGGAATACACTTAACTACAGACCCAGTTAGAGAAAAGTAATTGAATCTGGATGAGTTGGTATCCACCATTCAACAAGACCTGTGGAGATGGGAATCCCTGCCTCTTTCCCTATGGGGCAGGATAAATATTATTAAGATGAATGTTCTTCCCCACCTTTTCTATCTGTTAAATATGCTCAATATCTGGCTCCCCCTTTCTTTCTTTCAGCATATATATGCTCTTATCATAAATTTCATTTAGTTACATAAATGCCCCAGGTGATCCTTTCTCAAACTTTGTCTTCCTAAAGGTATGGGGGGTCTACGCCTTTCTAATCTTCTTACATACTACTGGGCTAGTCATCTCTCATGGGCTGGCAGATAGTCTAATACTGACCATAATGAAGACTCCCCTATTTGGCTACTACTAGAAAGAAGTCTTTTCAACCTACATGGTATATCTCTTTCAATCATTTTTATTCCCAGATGGGTTCTCCCCATTCAGCTTAAGCTCTCACCAATTGAGCATACACTTAGGGTCTTCCTTCAATGTTATCAATATCATAAGATGGCCCCATGACTCGACATGGCACAACCGATTTTTCACAACCCCAATATTCGAATTGATGGGAAAACACTTATTCCCAGTTGGTTACCCCAACTACAGGGTCTCTCAGTGGCTGACTTATATTCACATAATGAGATTCTTACTTCTCCAAAACTCCTTACAAAATGTAAGATACAACAACGGGACATTTTAAAGTCTTCAAACCGAGACACCTCGTAGTCAAGCAATTTGGTGCGACATCCCAACCTCCTAAAATACTTCTCTTTATACTCCAAATACAGGACTCATCCTCCAAACCGCACTGCATCTCCCTGCTTTATGTCCAACTTCTAACCATGTCATATTTAGATCCCATTCCAGGATCCCCAGTTTGGAACTCCCTTTTCCTGGACTCGTCCCTCAGCTGGAGACAGATTTGGCAAGATCTATATGTCTACCACTCTCAAGACAGATTCAGACTCACCCAATACCAGATTTTAAGTAACATGTATTACACCCTGGTCAAACTGGCCAAAATTGGCAGACTTCCAGACTCTATATGCTCCAGGTGTGAGCAACAGGATGGGACCTACTGCATATTTTCTGGCACTGTGAAAAAGTGACCCCTTTATGGCAACACATCCAATCTACATTGGATCCCTTATTAGGGCTAGAGGACCTCTTTACAGCTGAAATCTGTATTCTAGGAATATACTCCAATATTAGAGTCAAGGAACGTAAATTTCACATGGCATTAATATCTATTATTGTTAAAAGATTGGTTCTTAAGCACTGGCTATATTAACTAGTCATATCTTATAATGAATGGCTGTCAGAGCTTTCACTAAGCTTTAGGACTGAATGGTTAATTGCTGGTTCACACAACAGGTTGGCATCCTTTGAGAAAAATTGGGGGAAACTATATGCATTATATCTACACTAACTTAGTTATTGGAATTTAACTCTCCCCCTAGTCTATTACGCAACTACATTGTTGACTTTCACTGGATACTCTCCTTTTAACCCTGATTACTTTCTTACTTAAGAGGACACGCTCCTGGGGAGAGGGTGGGGAGGGAGGGGTTTAGGACTGCTTATATGTTACTTAAGTATTTTATGTATACTGATTGTTAAGCACAATGTGTTACTTTTATGATGATGTGTATGCCTTATAAAACAATAAAAGTTTGAATTAAAAAAACAACTTGTTTATACAACGGGGGTGAGAATGCATACTTGTTACATGGTAACATATTCTTTCACCCCTATTGTATAAAAAAAATATATATATTTATTGCAAAAAACTTGTGCAGACACTGACAGGCATCAGGGGTGTGCCATGGGGTCGTCGTCCCTAACGCTCAACCCATTCTCCTATACTGTGCACATCTCAGCTTATTTACTTATGGAATGGGGTGAGTACTAGGGCTGATGACCCCAAGGCACACCCCGATGCCAGTCAGTGTCTACAGGGTGAGGGGTTGGGGTGCTGGGATGGAAACCCTAACACCACATTCCCCTGCTTTAGTCACTTTAGTAAGAACCCTAACTGATGCATTAACATGCAGTGGATGTCCTGTATCTGGACTTCAGTGAGACATTCAATTTGGTGCCACATGGGAGGCTCAGAAGCAATTAGAAGGCACAGGGATGGGTGCAAAGCTGGTGAGATGGGTGAGAACTGGCTTCCAGGAAAGCAACCGAGGGTGGTGGTAGTGGGGAGCTCTCACACCTAAGGGTGGTGATGAGCGGTATTCCACAGGGCTCAGTGTTGGGACAAGTGTTGCTTGGGATATTCATTGCAGACTTATCATTGGACATCAAGAGCAAGATCAGTCTGCTTGCTGATGATACCAAAATGGAAGCGGGTGGTGGATGACCTAGGGGAATGTCAGGGGTTGCAGGATGATCTGGCAGAGCTTGAAACCTGGTCAGACACCTGGCAACTAGGGTTTAATGCCAAAAAGTGCAAGGTGCTGCATTTTGGGGTGAAGAACCCAAGGAGGAGTTACCAGCTGGGTGGAGTGCAGCACACCCAGACAGAGGAGGAGAAGGACCTGGGGGTGCTCATTACAGGGTCAATGAACAACTCGACACAATGTAGGAAGGCAGCTGCAAGGTCAACAAAATGCTGGGTTGCATTGCAAGGGTTATATCCTCGAGGAGGGAGAAGGTGATTCTGTTACTGTATGGGTCATTAGTTAGACCCGGACCTGGAGTACTGCGTGCAGTACTGGTGCCTGTATCTGAAGAGGGACATTAAGTTACTGGAGGGTGCAGCACAGGGTGACAAAGATGATCAAGGGCTGGGGGACTTATCATACAAGGGAGGCTGAGGGAGTTGGACATGCTAAGCTAGAGGAGGAGGGAGGGCAGGGGGACATGATTGAAACCTTTAAGTACATGAAAGGAATAAACAAGACAGGTACAGAGGGGCTGTTCAAAGTAAGGAAGGGGAGGGACACCAGGGGCCATGATATGAGACTGGAGGGAGGAAAGTTCAGGAGGCAGATGAGAAGACACTTTTTTACAGAGCAGGTGGTAGCTAAGTGGAATGCATTACCTGCAGAAGTGGTATCCAGTAGAACAGTGGACTGCTTCAAAAGGGGATGGGACAGGACAAGGGGGAGGGTCAATGAAGGGGAAGGGTGGAAGGGAGGGGCAGCTGCAGAGTAAGGGGTGCTAGCTGCACATTCAAGCAGACTTGATAGACCTCTAGGCCTTTATCTGCTGGCAAATTTCGTATGTTTGTATGTTCATAACAAAGTTTTTTACAGTGAGTTTCCTTAACAAAATCATATCCTTATTTGTCTGTAGGAGCACAGGGCCCCATACCTCTCAACTGTCCCTGATTTTCAGGGACATCCCTGATTTTACCTCAAAATTTTACTGTGCCCCTCCTAAAAATTGAGTTTCCATGACCAAACAGCAGGGGTTGTAAGCACAAAATTATGTCAAACATTAAAGTTACAGATTTGTTCTTCCTTAGAAAATGTATTTTACACTAAGCCCCTTATTCTGCCAGGTTCCTGAGTAGATGTCATCAATTTTGAAGATGTGTCCCTGATTTTGGTCCTTTGTCCCTGATTTTTTTAAGCCTTGTCCCTGATTCATGAGGCAGGAGGTTGAGAGGTATGCAGGGCCCATCCCACCATAGATATGCATATGTATGTAGCCATGAAAGCACAGGGCTGTCTGTGCCCTGCGCTTCCATACATAGCACAACAGTGACCAAACTGTTAGCATAGCTATCTTGTTACCCCACCTCATGTACCCTGGTATAGAAAATGTTTGAATCCACACCAAAACATAATTCTGTGCAACTGCAACGCCATTCCATGCCACAGGTGAGAAAACACATTTTGGGCAGGATCTGAAAAATAACAGCTGTATATACATTAGGTTTAGGTAATAAGAAGGCTATGTTGAAAATCTGGGGTCAAATATTTACATTTCCAGGTTATGAGGATCCTAGCAAAATGCAATGAATGTCCATATAACTTTTGGCATTTTCTTTTATTTTGACCCTACATTTTAAAACATTATTTTCTTTATGATCCCATCTCATTAACCCCACAGGTGAAAATTTTCAAATCCATGTCAAAATTCCATTCCATGCCACAGCTGAAAAAAACATTTTCGGTAGGATGTGAGAAATGACATCTGTACTGTTAATTATGTGGTGTGAAACAATGGCTATGTTGAAAACTTGGATTTAAAATATTACAAATGATCAAAGTTATTCACATGCATACAAACATTTCAATGAATTCTTGTAACTCAGCCATTTTTTAGGATTATTTTCAACAAATTTTTAACACAGGCTTTCTGGCACCCTACTTCATGACCCCTGACACTGTAATTTTGTCAATTGGTCCCACAATGTGATTTCACACAGTGACAGCAAAATCACCTTCTGGGCCTGATTAACAAAACAACAGTGACAGTGGTCTTGAGGTGAGGTCACAAAAATGCCACGTTGAAAATTTAGTGAAAAGATACCTAAAAATGCCAAAGATGTCAGCATGCTGTAATTCAAAAAGCCATTGAAATACATTATATGGCACTTACCTTTATTCCTCAGTTTGCGGTTCAGCTTTGAAGAGTGCAGAGATGTCCTGGTCCACAGAAGATGACAGCTGACGACCTCCTAAGGTAAGTATAGGGCAGGGTGGGTGTGGCGGGGGTGCCCAGTGGGAGGTAGGGATGGGGAACAGGAAGACGATGAGGGACCATTTTTTTTTTCAGAAATAAAAAATAAAAGGCTGGCCCGTGGGGCTGAGGGTTGAGGCACTGGACACTACAACTAGCGCCACACTGGCAACCCAGGTTCGGGCATCAGGGGTCTGGAGGGGATAGGACTGAGCATCCAGAGGACTGCTCTAATATCCCAGGGGTGGGATTCAGGGTATCACTGCTCTGCAGCGGCCACTGGTGATGACCAGGGGCATTGCTAGAGATGGTGCAGCTGCATGGAATGTGGCAGATGTCAGCATGTATCGTGCCACAACGTCATTGCACGCTGCACTCCCAGGGCCAAGAGAATCAGAAAAATGGCAGCACAGACTGCGGCAGCTTGATGGGTTTACTCCACCAGCCGATGATGCCTGGATAACTACATGCCTAGTATTGGTTCCTTGCCTGGCACTGGTGCAATGGGGGGAGTACACCTCTCGAGGGTATAGCTGCATATGTCAGCTGGGGCATATAACTCTGGGGTCAGTGGTGGAGGTGGAGCGGTGGCTGGAGTATGAGGCAGGTTAGTGGCTGCAAGTGGGATAAATTGTGATATGTTAAAAAAATTAAAAAAGATGTTAGGGGACTGTTTTCTTTTTTACAGGTTTTAAAGACATATTTTGGGACATTGGGAGTAGGCTCCCCAGTGTCTCAGACTGCAGGAGGGGATGCATATATAGGGACACTGAGAGTGGTCTCCCCAGTGTCCCACAGTGGTGGAGGGTCTCCTAGTGCTGACACTGGGATTGGGGCCCTGATGTCAGCAACAGCATGGTACATTGTGGGACTGTTTTCTTTATTTACAGGTTACCATTAAATATATTGGGACACAGGGAGTGGCACAGTGTCCCACACTGCTCATGGGAGGTGGGGGATACATATCTCAGGACACTGGTGATGGGCTGACCAGTGTCCCACAGTTGCGAAGGGGGAGCAGAGCTACTGTCAACACAGGTATTTGGCATCCCAATATTGGCAAATGTGTATGAGTATGCCTTGGCCCCTTCCCCTAAGAAGCTCTAAAGCAAGTAAAAAATAATTGAATTAGATGAACGCCAACAGGTGTTTACCTAATTGGGGGCTGGGGAAATATATTCTGGGGTCAGTTAGCCCCAGAAAAACGTAGAAATGATTTTGGACATGCATATCTGTTACTGCTGCAAATTGTGGCACAACCCCTTTGTTTAGTGAAACAGTGTTGCAATTTGCTGCAAAGCCCCCAGGGCCAGATTTTCATACTGGCAGGAATGCCATAAGCCCCGGTGCACCTAACATATGGCATATGGGGCTTGTGGCATTCTCCTGCTCACAATGGGATCTTACGTCCCTTGCACACACAGGACCTTAGACCACGTTATTGTGGTCTAACCAGCGCCACCCCATGCACCAAAGTCACGGTGCTTGCACCAGATAGTTAGCGCAAGCTGCTGTAAACTATGGAATGTGTCGCAAGGTGCTGCAAGATTTGAAAATCGGCACAGCTGCAATGAACTGGTTTGGCGCACCAAAAGTTAAGTCCCTTGGCTCAGGGCTTGACACAAGCACTGCACCACCATTTGAAAATCTGGCCCCCGTGTTTTGCACAACAGTCTCACAATTTGTGGCACTTTCATTAAAGTACTGCTGCAAATTGTGGCATTAGTGCAGCAATTTGAGGCCATAAAACAGCCTGATTCAAATAAACATATTTATGGCTACTTTTTCAAAATAAATAACCACAGAATCGTGTTCCTCAGGCCATAATTAGGTAAACACAAGTGTTGGTGTTTAACTAGGGGCAATATGCTTTAAACAATTTAATGTTTTCCACCTAGCTAACTGAAAACAAGATGGTGGAATCGCGACACTATATTCCTCATTTGCGAAAGCAACAACCACTTATCTGATTTTTCCCTTTGGATATACTGTAATAGGAAACTGTAAAGTTTAGTAACTTTTGAATGGATTAATATTTTTTCACCAAACCTTCAAAAGGCACATCTGTGTTACAAACCCCACATACCCTATACATTTCAGACCAAAACTTTTAAGCCATTTCAGAGAAATGACATGACAAAGGATTTGCACCAAAATGGTCAGTTTCACATTTTTTGTCACGCTGCATGTCCACAACTGCACAGCCAACCAGAACAAAAGTTGACATGTCAAGAGACCCATGGTTCTTGACAGTACATGGAGAATTTCATGTGGATCGATCACAGGGTTACAAAGCTATTAAAGTGCAAAATTCGGGGTTTAACATAGAAGTGAACGTTGAATCCTAACTACAGTGGCACTACCGTGCCACTATAATATATGTAAGAAATAAGACACAACGGCGTGTGCATGGAACAGATTTAACCACATGCCCAGAGGGCATAGTAAGGCATGAGGCCACAGGCCAAGTACCTTCAGCACAACTCAGAGTGCCTCATTGTGTTTATAAAATGGGTTACATTTTTTAAAAACATTTCAAAAATTTGATAAATAGGTTTATCTATGAAAAAAGGCTGTCATTTGATGAATTTATGATAAAATAGTCCTTCCGCCTGGTTTGCTATTGTTCTTTTGTCCTTTGGCACTATCCATTGTTGTATTTTTTCGTTTAATGAGAGCATGACTGAGACTGACTCTCCCCCCCCATAGAGATATGTCCGTATAGTGCCATGGTAGAATTTCATGAGTCATATATATATAGATACTGTAGATAGTTGTTCTTTTGAGTGATGCTCCTTTGCTTTGCTGTTTAAGTTTCAATGTATCAGTAGAGCAGTTTGACCTGCCCCTCCACATTGACATCTTACAGTTTAGAAAATAAAATCTGTTGCTTCTGAATTTTTTTTTTCTTAGTGAAATGGAGGGCAATGTGGAAGTGCAGCCACTCTACTAAATACTCTCACTCTCTGTCTCTCTCTATCCATGTAACCTCAGTCTCCTGATACATTAAAACTTAAGCAGCAAAGCAAATGAGCATCACTCAAAAAGAATAAAAAAAAAAATACTTGGTTTCCCACCTTTTGTCTTTGTTTATGAAGTATTATTGCCTACTTTTTTCATCCGGTTTTTCTTTGTTTTTTTCCCACATTCAAGATAAGGAATCTTTACCATGGAATACAGGAATTCAAAATTTTGCTCAGTTCCACTGACAGAATATTCATCTCCCAATATACTGTATATACACACAACAAAGGGCAATTCTACAGCCAGAGACTAAATTACCTCACTGTCAGGGCAAGCAAAAGAGATTTCCCTGATGAGTAGGTAAAGATAGAAGGGGATTTTTTATTGTCAGCAAAGAAACAGTTGTAATGAAAACCATAAATTTGTTTATGTGTGTAAGGAGAGTGTGATGATCAGGAAAACAGGAAAACAACATTTAATTAATTTGTTTTATGTTTTATTTAAGGTAGTTTTATATGTAGGGCCTAGTCGAAGGTTTTTACTGTGCAATGGTGGCATTTCACATTTCTGTATTCTAATGGCACAATGATTTTGTTTGAGTAATACGGTCCTGCTTTTAGAAACTTATTACTTGTGCATGAAACAGATTTCATGCACAGGTAATAACCAATCAGAAATCTGGATATATATATTTATGCAACAGGGGTCAGGATAAAAACTGCAGAATAAAACCATTTATCTTTGCTACTATGGTAATAAATTTATTTATCCACATAGTAACTACATCATCACCCATTTATTCACACAGTAACTACATCACTAGCTCATTTATTTACACAGTTCTCTTCAGAATTCATTTAGAATGTTCGGCCTCAGAAGCAGTACTAACCATATTTAAATGTCAATAACTTAAAAACGAAAAAGATAACATGGTACTGTGAGCACGAAAATTGTTCAGCACAAAATTATCTACAAAATGAATACTGTTTCATTTATATAAACCCTGTATATTGTATATGATTAGCAAGAAAAAGAAGAAAATGTAATTTTTGTTCACTTTTTGACAAACAAATATAAATAACTTTAAAACAAAAATGATAGCATGGTACTGTGAGCACGAAAATGTTCAGCTCAAAATATCTACAAAATGAGTGGTGTTTCATTTATAGATACCATTTTGTTTTTATAATTCGTAAAAACAGCATAAAATTCAATTTTTCTTTTCCTTTTTGACAAATTATTTACACCTACCAAAATCAAAATGTTCACACAACATCTAAACCTGTTGATAGAGAATATGAATGGTTCGTGGTGGTAATGTATTTATTTTTATTTCCAGTGACCTTCTGAATCTTCACTCATGCCTTCGCACTCTGTGAGGTTACTTGAGGTCACTGGAAACTGTACAAGATAAATGCATTTATCACACACTGAACCGCTGCATATCCATATATATATATATATATACATATATACATCTTGAATTATCAGTTAGGTTTTTATTAAATCAAAGCTGAGAAATTAATGCTTAGTTACTAACTTAACATTTTCCTCCTCATTTTTCATTACTAACAGTTGTGGGGTGCCTTGAGTTAGTGAGTTCTAACTCTCACCCCATTCCATGTATAAACAAGATGAGATGGTACAGTATAGGAGATGGGTGAGAGTTAGCTGAATACTCCAAGGCACACTTCTAATGCCTGTTGGTGTGGAGGGTGGGGAGTAGGGGTGGTAGGGTTATAACTCAACATTGAATTTCCCAGATTTTTACAGTTTAATAAAAACCCTAACTGATGGCATTAATGTCATTTTGCAATGAATTTCCTCTTTTTGAAATTGTAATGTAACTTGTATGTGGATGTTTTGAGATACGCGCTTGAAAGGAGACCATGGCTGCCAATCAATTCAATGGACATATGTATCTGGGGTATTTTCAGGATTTTGTCACCCTATTTTCAACATTGCATTTAGGGACCCCACCTCAGGAACAATGTCACTGTTATTTTGTTAATGTGTCCCAAAATTGAGTTTGTACAGCAAATGTGCCATTCTATGCCACAGGTGCGAAATCATGTTTTGGGCAGGATGTAAAATGACAGCTGCATATTGTTCATGAGGAGGTGTAAAATGGTAATGCTGAAAATCAGAGTGAAAAATATGAAAATTACGGTTACGATATTACATAGAAACTGCACAGTGCACGCCATAATGTGGTCATTTATGGAATTAGTTTCATCAAATTTTCAACAT